>CAKAJE020001093.1:386696-517262 GCA_916610135.2 Macropis europaea | reverse complement strand
AAAAAATGTGATAGAATTACGCTGAATTCTTATATTAACCGTAATATAAAATGATCTAATCGGGTCTCCGTTTGCCTTACCCTAGAAGTTTAATAGTGCATTGTACTCGCTATTTCATGCGCTTTGAGATGCCGCGTAGCCCAATACGCTATCTGAAATAGGAGCGACGTAAATTGATCAAATGTGATAGAATTTCGCTGAATTCTCATATTAACATTAATGTATAATGATCTAATCGGGTCTCTGATTGCCCTATCATAGAAGTTTAATAGTGCATTTTACTCGCCATTCCACGCGCTTTAAGATGCCGCCCAGCCCAGTACGCTATCTGAAATAGGAGCAACGTAAATTGAACAAATGTGACCGAATTTTGCTGTATTCTTAAATTAACCATAATATAAAATGTTCTAATCGGGTCTCTTTATGCCCTACCCTAGAAGTTCAATCGTGCGTTTTACTCGATATTTCATACGCTTTGAGGTGCCGCTTAGCCCAATACGCTATCTGAAATAGGAGCGACGTAAATTGAACAAATGTGATAGAATTTCGCTGCATTCATATTTTAACCAAAATATAAAATGATATAATCGGGTCTCTGATTGCCCTACCAGAGAAGTTTAATAGTGCATTTCACTCATCATTTCATGCGCTTTAAGATGCCGCTTAGCCCAGTACTCTATCTGAAATAGGAGCGACGTAAATTCAACAAATGTGATAGATTTTTGCTGAATTCTTAAATTAACCATACTATAAAATGATCTAATCGGGTCTCTGATTGCCCTACCAGAGAAGTTTAATAGTGCATTTCACTCACCATTTCATGCCCTTTAAGATGCCGCTTAGCCCAGTACTCTATCTGAAATAGGAGCGACGTAAATTCAACAAATGTGATAGATTTTTGCTGAATTCTTAAATTAACCATACTATAAAATGATCTAATCGGGTCTCTGTTTGCCTACCCTAGAAGTTTAATATTGCATTCCACTCGTAGTTTCATGCGCTTTGAGATGCCGCTTAGACCTATACGCTATCTGAAATAGGAGCGACGTAAATTGAACAAATGTGATAGAATTTCGCTGAATTCTTTTATTAACCATAATGTAAAATGATCTAATCGGGTCTCTGTTCGCCCTAGCCGAGAAGTTTAATAGTGTATTTTATTCGCCATTTCATGCGCTTTGAGATGCCGCTTAGCCCAATACGCTATCTGAAATAGGAGCGACGTAAGTTGAACAAATGTGATAGGGTTTCGCTGAATTCTTATATTAACCGTAATATTAAATGATCTAATCGTGTCTCTCTTTCCCTTACCCTAGAAGTTTAATAGTGCATTTCACTGGTCATTTCATGCGCTTTGAGATGCCGCTTAGCCCAATACGCTATCTGAAATAGGAGCGACGTAAATTGAACAAATGTGATAGAATTTCCCTGAATTCTTATATTAACCTTAATGTAAAATGATCTAATCGGATCTCTGTTTGCCCTAGCCTAGAAGTTTCATAGTGCATTTTATTCGACATTTCATGCGCTTTGAGATGCCGCTTAGCCCAATACGCTATCTGAAATAGGAGCGACGTAAATTGAACAAATGTGATATAATTTCCCTGAAATCTTATATTAAACAAAATATAAAATGATCTAATCGGGACTCCGATTGCCCCATCATAGAAGTTTAGTCCTGCATTTTACTCGCCATTCCACGCGCTTTATGCTGCCGCCTAGTCCAGTACGCTATCTCAAGCAGGAGCGGCGTAAGTTGAACAAATGTGTTAGAATTACGCTGAATTCTTATATTACCCGTAATATAAACTGATCTAATCGGTTCTCTGTTTGCCTTATCCTAGAAGTTTAATCATACATCTTACTCGCCATTTCATGCGCTTTGAGATGCCGCCTACCCCAATACGCTATCTGAAATAGGAGAGACGTAAATTGAACAAATGTGATAGAATTTCCCTGAATTCTTATATTAACCTTAATGTAAAATGATCTAATCGGGTCTCTGTTCGCCCTACCCTAGAAGTTTAATAGTGCATTTCACTCGTCATTTCATGCGCTTTGAGATGCCGCTTAGCCCTATAAGCTATCTGAAATAGGAGCGACGTAAATTGAATAAATGTGATAGAATTTCGCTGAATTCTTATATTAACCAAAATATAAAATAATCTAACCGGGTCTCTTATTGCCCTATCATAGAAACTGAACAGTGCATTTTAAACACCATTCCACGCGCTTTAAGATGCCGCCTAGCCCAGTACGCTATCTGAAATAGGAACGACGTAAATTGAACAAATGTGATAGAATTTTGCTGAATGATTAAATTAACCATAATATAAAATGATCTAATCGGGTCTCTGTTTGTCCTAGCCTAGAAGTTTAATAGTGCATTTTATTGGACATTTCATGCGCTTTGAGATGCCGTTTAGCCCAATACGCTATCTGAAATAGGAGCGACGTAAATTGAACAAATGTGATAGAATTTCCCTGAAATCTTATATTGAACAAAATATGAAATGTTCTAATTGGGTCTCTGATTGCCCTATCATAGACGTTTAGTAGTGCATTTTACTCGCCATTCCACGCGCTTTAAGATGCCGCCTAGCCCAGTACGCTAGCTGAAATAGCAACGACGTAAATTGAACAAATGTGATAGAATTACGCTGAATTCTTATATTAACCGAAATATAAAATGATCTAATCGGGTCTCTGTTCGCCCTAGCCTAGAACTTTAATAGTGCATTTTACTCCTCATTTTATGCGCTTTGAGATGCCGCTTAGCCCAATACGCTATCTGAAATAGGAGCGACGTAAATAGAACAAATGTGATAGAATTTCGCTGAATTCTTAAATTATCCATAATATAAAATGATTTAATCGGGTCTTTGTTTGCCCTACCCTAGAAGTTTAATAGTGCATTGTACTCGCCATTTCATGCGCTTTGAGATGCCGCTTAGCCCTGTAAGCTATCTGAAATAGGATCGATGTAAATTGAACAAATGTGATAGAATTTCACTGAATTCTTTTATTAACCATAATGTAAAATGATCTAATCGGGTCTCTGTTCGCCCTAGCCTAGAAGTGTAATAGTGCATTTTATTCGCCATTTCATGCGCTTTGAGATGCTGCTTAGCCCAATACGCTATCTGAAATATCAGCGACGTAAATTGAACAAATGTGATAGAATTTCGCTGAATTCTTATATTAACATTAATGTAAAATGATCTAATCGGGTCTCTGTTCGCCCTACCCTAGAAGTTTAATAGTGCATTTCTCTCGTCATTTCATGCGCTTTGAGATGCCGCTTAGCCCTGTAAGCTATCTGAAATAGGATCGATGTAAATTGAACAAATGTGATAGAATTTCACTGAATTCTTTTATTAACCATAATGTAAAATGATCTAATCGGGTCTCTGTTCGTCCTAGCCTAGAAGTTTAATAGTGCATTTTATTCGCCATTTCATGCGCTTTGAGAAGCCGCTTAGCCCAATACGCTATCTGGAATAGGAGCGACGTAAATTTATCAAATGTGATAGAATTTCGCTGAATTCTTTTATTAACCATAATGTAATATGATCTAATCGGGTCTCTGTTTGCCTTACCCTAGAAGTTTAATAGTGCATTTTACTCGCCATTTCATGCGCTTTGAGATGCCGCTTAGCCCAATACGCTATTTGAAATAGGAGCAACGTAAATTGAACAAATGTGATAGAATTTCTCTGAATTCTTATATTAACCAAAATATAAAATGATCTAATCGGGTCTCTGATTGCCCTATCATAGAAGATTAACAGTGCATTTTACTCGCCATTCCTCGCGTTTTAAGATGCCGCCTAGCCCAGTACGCTAGCTGAGATAGGAACGACGTAAATTGAAAAAATGTGAAAGAATTTCGTTGAATTCTTAAATGAACCATAATATACAATGATCTAATCGGGTCTCTGTTCGCCCTAGCCTAGATGTTTAATAGTGCATTTTACTCGCCCTTCCACGCGCTTTAAGATGCCGCCTAGCCCAGTACGCTATCTGAAATACGAGCGACGTAAGTTGAACAAATGTGATAGGGTTTCGCTGAATTCTTATATTAACCGTAATATTAAATGATCTAATCGGGTCTCTCTTTCCCTTACCCTAGAAGTTTAATAGTGCACTTCACTCGACATTTCATGCGCTTTGAGATGCCGCTTAGCCCAATACGCTACCTGAAATAGGAGCGACGTAAATTTAACAAATGTGACAGGATTTCGCTGAATTCTTTTATTAACCATAATGTAAAATGATCTAATCGGGTCTCTATTCGTCCTAGCCTAGAAGTTTAATAGTGCATTTTATTCGCCATTTCATGCGCCTTGAGATGCCGCTTAGCCCAATACGCTATCTGGAATAGGAGCGACGTAAATTGAACAAATGTGATAGAATTTCACTGAATTCTTTTATTAACCATAATGTAAAATGATCTAATCGGGTCTCTGTTCGCCCTAGCCGAGAAGTTTAATAGTGTATTTTATTCGCCATTTCATGCGCTTTGAGATGCCGCTTAGCCCAATACGCTATCTGAAATAGGAGCGACGTAAGTTGAACAAATGTGATAGGGTTTCGCTGAATTCTTATATTAACCGTAATATTAAATGATCTAATCGGGTCTCTCTTTCCCTTACCCTAGAAGTTTAATAGTGCATTTCACTGGTCATTTCATGCGCTTTGAGATGCCGCTTAGCCCAATACGCTATCTGAAATAGGAGCGACGTAAATTTAACAAATGTGATAGAATTTCGCTGAATTCTTTTATTAACCATAATGTAATATGATCTAATCGGGTCTCTGTTTGCCTTACCCTAGAAGTTTAGTAGTACATTTTACTCGCCATTTCATGCGCTTTGAGATGCCGCTTAGCCCAATACGCTATCTGAAATAGGAGCGACGTAAATTGAACAAATGTAATAGAATTTCCCTGAATTCTTATATTAACCTTAATGTAAAATGATCTAATCGGGTCTCTGTTTGCCCTAGCCTAGAAGTTTCATAGTGCATTTCATTCGACATTTCATGCGCTTTGAGATGCCGCTTAGCCCAATACGCTATCTGAAATAGGAGCGACGTAAATTGAACAAATGTGATATAATTTCCCTGAAATCTTATATTAAACAAAATATAAAATGATCTAATCGGGTCTCTGATTGCCCTATCATAGAAGTTTAGTAGTGCATTTTACTCGCCCTTCCACGCGCTTTAAGATGCCGTCTAGCGCAGTACGCTATCTGAAATAGGAGCGACGTAAGTTGAACAAATGTGATAGAATTACGCTGAATTCTTATATTAACCGTAATATAAAATGATCTAATCGGGTCTCCGTTTGCCTTACCCTAGAAGTTTAATAGTGCATTGTACTCGCTATTTCATGCGCTTTGAGATGCCGCGTAGCCCAATACGCTATCTGAAATAGGAGCGACGTAAATTGATCAAATGTGATAGAATTTCGCTGAATTCTCATATTAACATTAATGTATAATGATCTAATCGGGTCTCTGATTGCCCTATCATAGAAGTTTAATAGTGCATTTTACTCGCCATTCCACGCGCTTTAAGATGCCGCCCAGCCCAGTACGCTATCTGAAATAGGAGCAACGTAAATTGAACAAATGTGACCGAATTTTGCTGTATTCTTAAATTAACCATAATATAAAATGTTCTAATCGGGTCTTTTTATTCCCTACCCTAGAAGTTTAATCGTGCGTTTTACTCGATATTTCATACGCTTTGAGGTGCCGCTTAGCCCAATACGCTATCTGAAATAGGAGCGACGTAAATTGAACAAATGTGATAGAATTTCGCTGCATTCATATATTAACCAAAATATAAAATGATATAATCGGGTCTCTGATTGCCCTACCAGAGAAGTTTAATAGTGCATTTCACTCATCATTTCATGCGCTTTAAGATGCCGCTTAGCCCAGTACTCTATCTGAAATAGGAGCGACGTAAATTCAACAAATGTGATAGATTTTTGCTGAATTCTTAAATTAACCATACTATAAAATGATCTAATCGGGTCTCTGTTTGCCTACCCTAGAAGTTTAATATTGCATTCCACTCGTAGCTTCATGCGCTTTGAGATGCCGCTTAGATCTATACGCTATCTGAAATAGGAGCGACGTAAATTGAACAAATGTGATAGAATTTCGCTGAATTCTTTTATTAACCATAATGTAAAATGATCTAATCGGGTCTCTGTTCGCCCTAGCCTAGAAGTTTAATAGTGCCTTGTATTCGCCATTTCATGCGCATTGAGATGCCGCGTAGCCCAATACGCTATCTGAAATAGGAGCGACGTAAATTGGACAAATGTGATAGAATTTCGCTGAATTCTTAAATTATTCATAATATAGAATGATCTAATCGGGTCTCTGCTTGCCGTACCCTAGAAATTTAATAGTGCATTTTACTCCTCATTTCATGCACTTTGAGATGCCGCGTAGCCCAATACGCTATCTGAAATAGGAGCGACGTAAATTGAACAAATGAGATAGAATTTTGCTGTATTCTTAAATTAACCATAATATAAAATGATCTAATCGAGTCTCTGTTTGTCCTGCCCTAGAAGTTTAATAGTGCATTTCACTCGTAATTTCATGCGCTTTGAGATGCCGCTTAGCCCAATCCGCTATCTGGAATAGGAGCTACGTAAATTGAACAAATGTGATTGGATTGCGCTGAATTCTTATATTAACCAAAATATAAAATGATCTAATCGGGTCTCTGATTGCCCTAGCCGAGAAGTTCAATAGAGCATTTTATTCGCGATTTCATGCGCTTCCAGATGCCGCTTGGCCCAATACGTTATCTGAAATAGGAGCGACGTAAATTGAACAAATGTGATAGGATTTCGCTGACTTCTTATATTAACCAAAATATAAAATGATCTAATCGGGTCTCTGATTGCCCTATCATAGAAGGCTAATAGTGCATTTTACTCGCCATTCCACGCGCTTTAAGATGCCGGCTAGCCCAGTAGGCTATCTGAAATAGGAGTGACGTAAATTGAACAAATGTGATAGAATTACGCTTAATTCTTATATTAACCGTAATATAAAATGATCTAATCAGGTCTCTCTTTCCCTTGCCCTAGAAGTTTAATAGTGCACTTCACTCGTCATTTCATGCGCTTTGAGATGCCGCTTAGCCCAATACGCTATCTGAAATAGGAGCGACGTAAATTGAACAAATGTGATAGATTTTCCCTGAATTCTTATAATAACCAACTTATAAAATGATCTAATCGGGTCTCTGATTGCCCTATCAGAGAAGTTTAATAGTGCATTCCACTCATCATTTCATGCGCTTTAAGATGCCGCTTAGCCCAGTACTCTATCTGAAATAGGAGGGACGTAAATTCACAAATGTGATAGATTTTTGCTGAATTCTTAAATTAACCATGCTATAAAATGATCTAATCGGGTCTCTGTTCGCCGTAGCCGAGAAGTTTATTATAGCATTTTATTCGCCATTTCATGCGCTTTGAGATGCCGCTTGGCCCAATACGCTATCTGAAATAGGAGCGACGTAAATTGAACAAATGTGATAGAATTTCGCTGAATTCTTTTATTAACCATAATGTAAAATGATCTAATCGGGCCTCTGTTCGCCCTAGACGAGAAGTTTAATAGTGTATTTTATTCGCCATTTCATGTGCTTTGAGATGCCGCTTAGCCCAATACGCTATCTGAAATAGGAGCGACGTAAATTGAACACATGTGATAGGGTTTCGCTGAATTCTTATATTAACCGTAATATAAAATGATCTAATCGGGTCTCTCTTTCCCTTACCCTAGAAGTTTAATAGTGCATTTCACTCGTCATTCCACGCGCTTTAAGATGCCGCCCAGCCCAGTTCGCTATCTGAAATAGGAGCAACGTAAATTGAACAAATGTGAAGGAATTTTGCTGAATTCTTATATTAACCGTAATATAAAATGATCTGAGCGGGACTCTCTTTGCCTTACCCTAGAAGTTTAATAGTGCATTTCTCTCGTCATTTCATGCGCTTTGAGATGCCGCTTAGCACACTGCGCTATCTGAAATAGGAGAGACGTAAATTGAACAAATGTAATAGAATTTCGCTGAATTCTTTTATTAACCATAATGTAATATGATCTAATCGGGTCTCTGCTTGCCTTACCCTAGAAGTTTAATAGTGCATTTTACTCGCCATTTCATGCGCTTTGAGATGCCGCTTAGCCCAATACGCTACCTGAAATAGGAGCGACGTAAATTTAACAAATGTGACAGGATTTCGCTGAATTCTTTTATTAACCATAATGTAAAATGATCTAATCGGGTCTCTGTTCGTCCTAGCCTAGAAGTTTAATAGTGCATTTTATTCGCCATTTCATGCGCTTTGAGATGCCGCTTAGCCCAATACGCTATCTGGAATAGGAGCGACGTAAATTGAACAAATGTGATAGAATTTCACTGAATTCTTTTATTAACCATAATGTAAAATGATCTAATCGGGTCTCTGTTCGTCCTAGCCTAGAAGTTTAATAGTGCATTTTATTCGCCATTTCATGCGCTTTGAGATGCCGCTTAGCGCAATACGCTATCTGGAATAGGAGCGACGTACATTGAACAAATGTGATAGAATTTCGCTGAATTCTTATATTAACCTTAATGTAAAATGATCTAATCGGGTCTCTGTTCGCCCTAGCCTAGAAGTTTAATAGTGCATTTCTCTCGTCATTTCATGCGCTTTGAGATGCCGCTTAGCCCTGTAAGCTATCTGAAATAGGAGCGACGTAAATTGAACCAATGTGATGGAATTTCGCTGAATTCTTTTATTAACCATAATGTAAAATTATCTAATCGGGTCTCTGTTCGTCCTAGCCTAGAAGTTTAATAGTGCATTTTATTCGCCATTTCATGCGCTTTGAGATGCCGCTTAGCCCAATACGCTATCTGAAATATCAGCGACGTAAATTGAACAAATGTGATAGAATTTCGCTGAATTCTTATATTAACCTTAATGTAAAATGATCTAATCGGGTCTCTGTTCGCCCTAGCCTAGAAGTTTAATAGTGCATTTTACTCGCCCTTCCACGCGCTGTAAGATACCGCCTAGCCCAGTACGCTATCTGAAATACGAGCGACGTAAATTGAACCAATGTGATGGAATTTCGCTGAATTCTTTTATTAACCATAATGTAAAATTATCTAATCGGGTCTCTGTTCGTCCTAGCCTAGAAGTTTAATAGTGCATTTTACTCGCCATTTCATGCGTTTTGAGATGCCGCTTAGCCCAATACGCTATCTGAAATAGGAGCGACGTAAATTGAACAAATGTATTAGAATTTCCCTGAAATCTTATATTAAACAAAGTATAAAATGATCTAATCGGGTCTCTGATTGCCCTACCATAGGAGTTTAATAGTGCATTTCCTCGCCATTCCACGCGCTTTAAGATGCCGCTTAGTCCAGTACGCTATCTGAAATAGGAGCGACGTAAATAGAAAAAATGTGATACAATTTTGCTGAATTCTTAAATTAACCATAATATAAAATGATCTAATCGGGTCTCTGTTTGTCCTACCCTAGAAGTTTAATAGTGCATTTCACTCGTAATTTCATGCGCTCTGAGATGCCGCTTAGCCCAATACGCTATCTGGAATAGGAGCGACGTAAATTGAACAAATGTGATAGAATTTCGCTGAATTCTTTTATTAACCATAATGTAAAATGATCTAATCGGGTCTCTGTTCGCCGTAGCCGAGAAGTTTATTATAGCATTTTATTCGCCATTTCATGCGCTTTGAGATGCCGCTTGGCCCAATACGCTATCTGAAATAGGAGCGACGTAAATTGAACAAATGTGATAGAATTTCGCTAAATTCATATATTGACCAAAATATAAAATGATCTAATCGGGTCTGTGTTTGCCCTACCCTAGAAGTTTAATAGTGCATTTTCTCGTCATTTCATGCGCTTTGAGATGCCGCTTTGCCCAATACGCTATCTGAAATAGGAGCGACGTAAATTGAACGAATGTGATAGAATTTCGCTGAATTCTTAAATTAACCATAATATAAAATGATCTAATCGGGTCTCTGTTTGCCCTACCCTAGAAGTTTAATAGTGCATTCTACTCGTCATTTCATGCGCTTTGAGATGCCGCTTAGCCCAATACGTTATCTGAAATAGGAGCGATGTAAATTGAACAAATGTGATTGAATTTCGCTAAATTCTTTTGTTAACTATAATGTAAAATGATCTAATCGCGTCTCTGTTCGCCCTAGCCTAGAAGCTTAATAGTGCATTTTATTCGCCATTTCATGCGCTTTGAGATGCCGCTTAGCCCAATACGCTATCTGAAATAGGAACGACGTAAATTGAATAAATGTGATAGAATTTCGCTGAATTCTTATATTAACCAAATTATAAAATGATCTAATCGGGTCTCTGATTGTCCTATTATAGAAGTTTAATAGTGCATTTTACTCGCCATTCCACGCGCTTTAAGGTTCCGCCTCGCCCAGTACGCGATCTGAAATAGGAGCGACGTAAATTGAACAAATGTAATAGAATTTCGCGGAATTCTTTTATTAACCATAATGTAAAATGATCTAATCGGGTCTCTGTTTGCCCTACCCTAGAAGTTTAATAGTGCATTTTACTCGACATTTCATGCGCTTTGAGATGCCGCTTAGCCCAATACGTTATCTGAAATAGGAGCGATGTAAATTGAACAAATGTGATTGATTTTCGCTGAATTCTTTTGTTAACCATAATGTATAATGATCTAATCGCGTCTCTGTTCGCCCTAGCCTAGAAGCTTAATAGTGCATTTTATTCGCCATTTCATGCGCTTTGAGATGCCGCTTAGCCCTGTAAGCTATCTGAAATAGGAGCGACGTAAATTGAACAAATATGATAGAATTTCGCTGAATTCTTTTATTAACCATAATGTAAAATGATCTAATCGGGTCTCTGTTCGTCCTAGCCTAGAAGTTTAATAGTGCATTTTACTCGCCATTTCATGCGCTTTAAGATGCCGCTTATCCCAGTACGCTATCTGAAATAGGAGCGACGTAAGTTGAACAAATGTGATAGGGTTTCGCTGAATCCTTATATTAACCAAAATATAAAATGATCAAGTCGGGTCTCTGATTGCCCTATCATAGAAGGCTAATAGTGCATTTCACTCATCATTTCATGCGCTTTGAGATGCCGCTTAGCCCAATACGCTATCTGAAATAGGAGCGACGTAAGTTTAACAAATGTGATAGAATTACGCTTAATTCTTATATTAACCGTAATATAAAATGATCTAATCTGGTCTCTCTTTCCCTTACCCTAGAAGTTTAATAGTGCATTTTACTCGCCCTTCCACGCACTTTAAGATGCCGCCTAGCCCGGTACGCTGTCTGAAATAGGAGCGACGTAAGTTTAACAAATGTGATAGAATTACGCTGAATTCTTATATGAACCAAAATATAAAATGATCTAATCGGGTCTCTGTTCGCCCTAGCCTAGAAGTTTAGCAGTGCATTTTATTCGCCATCTCATGCGCTTTGAGATACCGCTTAGCCGAATATGCTATCTGAAATAGGAGCGACGTAAATTGAGCAAATGTGATAGAATTTCGCTGAATTCTTAAAACAACCAAAGTATAAAATGATCTAATCGGGTCTCTGATTGCCCTATCATAGAAGTTTAGTAGTGCATTTTAGTCGCCATTCCACGCGCTTTAAGATGCCGCTTAGCCCAGGACGCCATCTGAAATAGGAACGACGTAAATTGAACAAATGTGATAGAATTTTGCTGAATTCTTAAATTAACCATAATATAAAATGATCTAATCGGGTCTCTGTTTGCCCTGCCCTAGAAGTTTAATAGTGCATGTCACTCGTCATTTCATGCGCTTTGAGATTCCGCTTAGCCCAATACGCTATCTGAAATAGGAGCGACGTAAATTGAACAAATGTGATAGAATTTCCCAGAATTTTTAAATTAACATTAATGTAAAATGATCTAATCGCGTCTCTGTTCGCCCTACCCTCGAAGTTTAATATTGCATTGCATTCGTCATTTCATGCGCTTTGAGATGCCGCTTAGCCCAATACGCTATCTGAAATGGGAGCGACGTAAATTGAAGAA
The DNA here is from genome assembly GCA_916610135.2 of Macropis europaea. NCBI lineage: Eukaryota > Metazoa > Arthropoda > Insecta > Hymenoptera > Melittidae > Macropis > Macropis europaea. Next base: position 505,118 of record CAKAJE020001093.1, on the reverse strand, counting down.
AAGTGATAGAATTACGCTGAATTCTTATATTAACGGTAATATAAAATGATCTAATCGGGTCTCTGTTTGCCCTACCCTAGAAGTTTAATAGTGCATTTTACTCGCCATATCATGCGCTTTGAGGTGCCGCTTAGCACAATACGCTATCTGAAATATGAGCGACGTAAATTGAACAAATGTGATAGAATTTTGCTGAATTCTTAAATTAACCATAATATAAAATGATCTAATCGGGTCTCTGATTTCCCTATCATAGAAGTTTAATATTGCATTGCACTCGTCATTTCATGCGCTTTGAGATGCCGCTTAGCCCAGTACGCTATCTGAAATAGGAGCGACGTAGGTTGAACAAATGTGATAGAATTACGCTGAATTCTTATATTAACCGTAATATAAAATGATCTAATCGGGTCTCTGTTTGCGTTACCCTAGAAGTTTAATAGTGCAGTTTACTCGCCATTTCATGCGCTTTGAGATGCCGCTTAGTCCAATACGCTATCTGAAATAGGAGCGACGTAAATTGAACAAATGTGATAGAATTTCGCTGAATTCTTTTATTAACCATAATGCAATATGATCTAATCGGGTCTCTGTTTGCGTTACCCTAGAAGTTTAATAGTGCAGTTTACTCGCCATTTCATGCGCTTTGAGATGCCGCTTAGCCCAATACGCTATCTGAAATAGGAGTGACGTAAATTGAACAAATGTGATAGAATTTTGTTGAATTCTTAAACTAACCATAATAATCAATGATCTAATCGGGTCTCTGTTCGCCCTAGCCTACAAGTTTAATAGTGCATTTTACTCGCCCTTCCACGCGCTTTAAGATGCCGCCTAGCCCAGTACGCTATCTGAAATAGGAGCGACGTAAATTGAACAAATGTGATAGAATTTTGTTGAATTCTTAAATTAACCATAATATACAATGATCTAATCGGGTCCCTGTTTGCCTTGCCCTAGAATTGTAATAGTGCATTTTACTCGCCATTTCATGCGCTTTGAGATGCCGCATAGCCCAATACGCTATCTGAAATAGGAGCGACGTAAATTGAACAAATGTAATAGAATTTCCGTGAATTCTTATATTAACCTTAATGTAAAATGATCTAATCGGGTCTCTGTTCGCCCTACCATAGAAGTCTAATGGTGCATTTCACTCGCCATTTCACGCGCTTTGAGATGCCGCTTAGCCCAATACGCTATCTGAAATAGGAGCGACGTAAGTTGAACAAATGTGATAGAATTTCGCTGAATTCTTTTATTAACCATAATGTAAAATGATCTGATCGGGTCTCTGTTCGCCCTAGCCTACAAGTTTAATAGTGCATTTTACTCGCCCTTCCACGCGCTTTAAGATGCCGCCTAGCCCAGTACGCTATCTGAAACAGGAGCGACGTAAATTGAACAAATGTGATAGAATTTTGTTGAATTCTTAAATTAACCATAATATACAATGATCTAATCGGGTCCCTGTTTGCCTTGCCCTAGAATTGTAATAGTGCATGTTACTCGCCATTTCATGCGCTTTGACATGCCGCATAGCCGAATACGTCATCTGAAATAGGAGCGACGTAAATTGAACAAATGTGATACAATTTCCCTGAAATCTTATATTAAACAAAATATAAAATGATCTGATCGGGTCTCTGATTGCCCTATCATAGAAGTTTAGTAGAGCATTTAACTCGCCATTCCACGCGCTTTAAGATGCCGCTAAGCCCAGTACGCTATCTGGAATAGGAGCGACGTAAATTGAACAAACGTGATAGGATTTCGCTGAATTCTTATATTAACCAAAATATGAAATGATCTAATCGGGTCTCTGATTGCCCTATCATAGAAGGCTAATAGTGCATTTTACTCGCTATTCCACGCGCTTTAAGATGCCGGCTAGCCCAGTAGGCTATCTGAAATAGGAGTGACGTAAATTGAACAAATGTGATAGAATTACTCTTAATTCTTTTATTAACCATAACGTAATATGATCTAATCGGGTCTCTGTTCGCCCTACCATAGAAGTCTAATGGTGCATTTCACTCGCCATTTCACGCGCTTTGAGATGCCGCCCAGCCAAGTACGCTATCTGAAATAGGAGCGACGTAAATTGAACTAATGTGATAGAATTTTGCTGAATTCTTAAATTAACCATAATATAAAATGATCTAATCGGGTCTCTGATTGCCCTATCATAGTAGTTTAATAGTGCATTTCATTCGCCATTCCACGCGCTTTAAGACGCCGGCTAGCCCAGTACGCTATCTGAAATAGGAGCGACGTAAATTGAACTAATGTGATAGAATTTTGCTGAGTTCTTAAATTAACCATAATATAAAATGATCTAATCGGTTCTCTGTTTGCCCTACCCTAGAAGTTTAATAGTGCATTTTACTCGCCATTTCATGCGCTTTGAGGTGCCGCTTAGCCCAATACGCTATCTGAAATATGAGCGACGTAAATTGAACAAATGTGATAGAATTTCGCTGAATTCTTATATTAACCTTAATGTAAAATGATCTAATCGTGTCTCTGTTCGCCTTACCCTAGAAGTTTAATGTTGCATTGAACTCGTCATTTCATGCGCCTTGAGATGCCGCCTAGCCCAGTACGCTATCTTATATAGGATCGACGTAAATTGAACAAATGTGATAGAATTTTGCAGAATCCTTAAATTAACCATAATACAAAATGATCTAATCGGGTCTCTGTTTGCCCTACCCTAGAAGTTTAATAGTGCATTTTACTCGCCATTCCATGCGCTGTGAGATGCCGCTAAGCCCAATACGCTATCTGAAATAGGAGCGACGTAAATTGAACAAATGTGATAGAATTACGCTGAATTCTTATATTAACCGTAATATAAAATGATCTAATCGGGTCTCTCTTTGCCTTACCCTAGAAGTTTAATAGTGCATTTCACTCGTCATTTCATGCGCTTTGAGATTCCGCTTAGCCCACTACGCTATCTGAAATAGGAGAGACGTAAATTGAACAAATGTGATAGAATTTCGCTGAATTCTTTTATTAACCGTAATGTAAAATGATCTAATCGGGTCTCTGTTCGCCCTAGCCTATAAGTTTTATAGTGCATTTTATTCGCCATTTCATGCGCTTAGAGATGCCGCTTAGCCCAATACGCTATCTGAAATAGGAACGACGTAAATTGAACAAATGTGATAGAATTTCCCTTAATTCTTATATTAACCAAATTATAAAATGATCTAATCGGGTCTCTGATTGCCCTATGATAGAAGTTTAATAGTGCATTTTACTCGCCATTCCACGCGCTTTAAGATGCCGCGTAGCCCAGTACGCTATCTGAAATAGGAGCGACGTAAATTGAACAAATGTGATAGAAGTTTGCTGAATCCTTAAATTAACGGTAATATAAAATGATCTAATCGGGTCTCTGTTTGCCCTACCCTAGAAGTTTATTAGTACATTTTACTCGCCATTTCATGCGCATTGTGATGCCGCTTAGCCCAATACGCTATCTGAAATAGGAGCGACGTAAGTTGAACAAATGTGATAGAATTTCGCTGAATTCTTAAATTAACCATAATATAAAATGATCTAATCGGTTCTCTGTTTGCCCTACCCTAGAAGTTTAATAGTGCATTTTACTCGCCATTTCATGCGCTTTGAGGTGCGGCTTAGCCTAATACGCTATCTGAAATATGACCGACGTAAATTGAACAAATGTGATAGAATTTCGCTGAATTCTTATATTAACCTTAATGTAAAATGATCTAATCGTGTCTCTGTTCGCCTTACCCTAGAAGTTTAATGTTGCATTGAACTCGTCATTTCATGCGCCTTGAGATGCCGCCTAGCCCAGTACGCTATCTTATATAGGATCGACGTAAATTGAACAAATGTGATAGAATTTTGCTGAATCCTTAAATTAACCATAATACAAAATGATCTAATCGGGTCTCTGTTTGCCCTACCCTAGAAGTTTAATAGTGCATTTTACTCGCCATTCCATGCGCTGTGAGATGCCGCTAAGCCCAATACGCTATCTGAAATAGGAGCGACGTAAATTGAACAAATGTGATAGAATTACGCTGAATTCTTATATTAACCGTAATATAAAATGATCTAATCGGGTCTCTCTTTGCCTTACCCTAGAAGTTTAATAGTGCATTTCACTCGTCATTTCATGCGCTTTGAGATTCCGCTTAGCCCACTACGATATCTGAAATAGGAGAGACGTAAATTGAACAAATGTGATAGAATTTCGCTGAATTCTTTTATTAACCGTAATGTAAAATGATCTAATCGGGTCTCTGTTCGCCCTAGCCTATAAGTTTTATAGTGCATTTTATTCGCTATTTCATGCGCTTAGAGATGCCGCTTAGCCCAATACGCTATCTGAAATAGGAACGACGTAAATTGAACAAATGTGATAGAATTTCCCTTAATTCTTATATTAACCAAATTATAAAATGATCTAATCGGGTCTCTGATTGCCCTATGATAGAAGTTTAATAGTGCATTTTACTCGCCATTCCACGCGCTTTAAGATGCCGCGTAGCCCAGTACGCTATCTGAAATAGGAGCGACGTAAATTGAACAAATGTGATAGAAGATTGCTGAATCCTTAAATTAACGGTAATATAAAATGATCTAATCGGGTCTCTGTTTGCCCTACCCTAGAAGTTTATTAGTACATTTTACTCGCCATTTCATGCGCATTGAAATGCCGCTTAGCCCAATACGCTATCCGAAATAGGAGCGACATAAGTTGAACAAATGTGATAGAATTTCGCTGAATTCTTAAATTAACCATAATATAAAATGATCTAATCGGTTCTCTGTTTGCCCTACCCTAGAAGTTTAATAGTGCATTTTACTCGCCATTTCATGCGCTTTGAGGTGCGGCTTAGCCTAATACGCTATCTGAAATATGAGCGACGTAAATTGAACAAATGTGATACAATTTCACTGAATTCTTATATTAGCCGTAATATAAAATGATCTAATCGGGTCTCTCTTTCCCTTACCCTAGAAGTTTATTAGTGCATTTTACTCGCCCATCCACGCACTTTAAGATGCCGCCTAGCCCAGTACGCTATCTGAAATAGGAGCGACGTAAGTTTAACAAATGTGATAGAATTACGCTGAATTCTTATATTAACCGTAATATAAAATGATCTAATCGGGTCCCTGTTTGCCTTACCCTAGAAATTTAATTGTGCATTTTACTCGCCATTTCATACGCTTTGAGATACCGCTTATCCCAATACACTATCTGAAATAGGAGCGACGTAAATTGAACAAGTGTGATAGAATTTCGTTGAATTCTTAAATTAACCATAGTATAAAATGATCTAATCGGGTCTCTGTTTGCCATACCCTAGAAGTTTAATAGTGCATTTTTCTCGCCATTTCATGCGCTTTGAGATGCCGCTTAGCCCAATACGCTATCTGAAATAGGAGCGACGTAAATTGAACAAATGTGATAGAATTGCGCTGCATTCATATATTAACCAAAATATAGAATGATCTAATCGGGTCTCTGATTGCCCTATCATAGAAGTTTAATAGTACATTTTACTCGCCATGCCACGCGCTTTATGATGCCGCCCAGCCCAGTACGCTATCTGAAATAGGAGCGACGTAAGTTTAACAAATGTGATAGAATTACGCTGAATTCTTATATTAACCGTAATAGAAAATGATCAAATCGGGTCCCTGTTTGCCTTACCCTAGAAGTTTAATAGTGCATTGTACTCGCCATTCCACGCGCTTTAAGATGCCGCTAAGCCCAATACGCTATCTGGAATAGGAGCGACGTAAATTGAACAAACGTGATAGGATTTCGCTGAATTCTTATATTAACCAAAATATAAAATGATCTAATCGTGTCTCTGATTGCCCTATCATAAAAGGCTAATAGTGCATTTTACTCGCTATTCCACGCGCTTTAAGATGCCGCCTAGCCCTGTACGCTATCTGAAATACGAGCGACGTAAGTTTAACAAATGTGATAGAATTACGCTGAATTCTTATATTAACCGTAATATAAAATGATCTAATCGGGTCTCCGATTGCCCTATCATAGAAGTTTAGTACTGCATTTTACTCGCCATTCCACGCGCCTTAAGTTGCCGCCTAGTCCAGTACGCTATCGCAAGCAGGAGCGGCGTAAGTTGAACAAATGTGATAGAATTACGCTGAATTCTTATATTATCCGTAATATAAAATGATCTAATCGGGTCTCTGATTGCCTTACCATAGAAGTTTAATAGTGCATTTTACTGGCCATTCAGCGCGCTTTAAGGTGCCGCCTAGCCCAGTACGCTATCTGAAATAGGAGCGACGTAAATTGAACAAATGTGATAGAATTTCCCTGAAATCTTATATTAAACAAAATATAAAATGATCTAATCGGGACTCCGATTGCCCTATCATAGAAGTTTAGTATTGCATTTTACTCGCCATTCCACGCGCTTTAAGTTGCCGCCTAGTCCAGTACGCTATCTCAAGCAGGAGCGGCGTAAGTTGAACAAATGTGATAGAATTTCGCTGAATCCTTATATTAACCAAAATATAAAATGATCTAATCGGGTCTCTTATTGCCCTATCATAGAAGTTTCGTAGTGCATTTTACTCGCCATTCCACCCGCTTTGAGATACCGCCTAGCCCAGTACGCTATCTGAAATAGGAGTGACGTAAATTGAACAAATGTGACAGAATTTTGTTGAATTCATAAATTAACCATAATATACAATGATCTAATCGGGTCTCCGTTCGCCCTAGCCTAGAAGTTTAATAGTGCATTTTACTCGCCCTTCCACGCGCTTTAAGATGCCGCCTAGCCCAATACGCTATCTGAAATAGGAGCGACGTAAGTTGAACAAATGTGATAGAATTTGGCTGAATTCTTTTATTAACCATAATGTAAAATGATCTGATCGGGTCTCTGTTCGCCCTAGCCTAGAAGTTTAATAGTGAATTATATTCGCCACTTCATGCGCTTTGAGATGCCGCTTAGCCGAATACGCTATCTGAAATAGGAGCGACGTAAGTTGAACAAATGTGATAGAATTACGCTGAATACTTATATTAACCATAATGTAAAATGATCCAATCGGGTCTCTGTTTGCCTTACCCTAGAAGATTAATAGTGCATGTTACTCGCCATTTCATGCGCTCTGAGATGCCGCTTAGCCCAATACGCTATCTGAAATAGGAGCGACGTAAATTGAACAAATGTGATAGAATTTCCTTGAAATCTTATATTAAACAAAATATAAAATGATCTAATCGGGTCTCTGATTGCCCTATCATAGAAGTTTAGTAGTGCATTTTATTAGACATTTCATGCGCTTTGAGATGCCGCTTAGCCCAATACGCTATCTGATATAGGAGCGACGTAAATTGAACAAATGTGATAGAATTTCCCTGAAATCTTATATTATACAAAATATAAAATGATCTAATCGGGTCTACGATTGCCCTATCATAGAAGTTAAGTAGTGCATTTTACTCGCCCTTCCAGACGCGTTAAGATACCGTGTAGCCGAATACGCTATCTGAAATAGGAGCGACGTAAATTGAACAAATGTGATAGAATTTCCCTGAAATCTTATATTGAACAAAATATAAAATGATCTAATTGGGGCTCTGATTGCCCTATCATAGAAGTTTAGTAGAGCATTTTACTCGCCATTCCACTCGCTTTAAGATGCCGCCTAGCCCAGTACGCTATCTGAAATAGCAGCGACGTAAGTTGAACAAATGTGATAGAATTACGCTGAATTCTTATATTAACCGTAATATAAAATGATCTGATCGGGTCTCTGTTTGAATTATCCTAGAAGTTTGACAGTGCATTTCACTCGCCATTTCATGCGCTTTGAGATGCCGCTTAGCCCAATACGCTATCTGAAATAGGAGCGACGTAAATTGAACAAATGTGATAGAATTTCCTTGAAATCTTATATTAAACAAAATATAAAATGATCTAATCGGGTCTCTGATTGCCCTATCATAGAAGTTTAGTAGTGCATTTTACTCGCCCTTCCACGCGCTTTAAGATGCCGTCTAGCCCAGTACGCTATCTGAAATAGGAGCGACGTAAGTTGAACAAATGTGATAGAATTACGCTGAATTCTTATATTAACCGTAATATAAAATGATCTAATCGGGTCTCTGTTTGCCTTACCCTAGAAGTTTAATAGTGCATTGTACTCGCCATTTCATGCGCTTTGAGATGCCGCTTAGCCCAATACGCTATCTGAAATAGGAGCGACGTAAATTGAACAAATGTTAAAGAATTTCCCTGAAATCTTATATTAAACAAAATATAAAATGATGTAATCGGGTCTCTGTTTGCCTTACCCTAGAAGTTTAATAGTGCATTTCACTCGCTATTTCATGCGCTTTGAGATGCCGCCTAGCCCAGTACGCTATCTGAAATAGGAACGACGTAAATTGAACAAATGTGATAGAATTTTGCTTAATGATTAAATTAACCATAATATAAAATGATCTAATCGGGTCTCTGTTTGCCCTGCCCTAGATGTTTCATAGTGCATTTTGCTCGCCATTTCATGCGCTTTGAGATGCCGCTTAGCCCAATACGCTATCTGAAATAGGAGCGACGTAAATTGAACAAATGGGATAGAATTTCCCTGAATTCTTATATTAACCTTAATGTAAAATGTTCTAATCGGGTCTCTGTTCGCCCTACCCTAGAAGTTTAATAGTGCATTTCACTCGTCATTTCATGCGCTTTCAGATGCCGCTTAGCCCAATACGCTATCAGAAATAGGAGCGACGTAAATTGAACAAATGTGATAGAATTTCGCTGAATTCTTATATTAGCCGTAATATAAAATGATCTAATCGGGTCTCTGTTCGCCCTAGCCTAGAAGTTTAATAGTGGATTTTACTCGCCATTCCACGCGCTTTAAGATGCCGCCTAGCCCAGTACACTATCTGAAATAAGAGCGACCTAAATTGAACAAATGTGATAGAATTTTGCTGAATTCTTAAATTAACCATAATATAAAATGATCTAATCGGGTCTCTGATTGCCCTATCATAGTAGTTTAATAGTGCATTTCATTCGCCATTCCACGCGCTTTAAGATGCCGGCTAGCCCAGTACGCTATCTGAAATAGGAGCGACGTAAATTGAACTAATGTGATAGAATTTTGCTGAGTTCTTAAATTAACCATAATATAAAATGATCTAATCGGTTCTCTGTTTGCCCTACCCTAGAAGTTTAATAGTGCATTTTACTCGCCATTTCATGCGCTTTGAGGTGCCGCTTAGCCCAATACGCTATCTGAAATATGAGCGACGTAAATTGAACAAATGTGATAGAATTTCGCTGAATTCTTATATTAACCTTAATGTAAAATGATCTAATCGTGTCTCTGTTCGCCTTACCCTAGAAGTTTAATGTTGCATTGAACTCGTCATTTCATGCGCCTTGAGATGCCGCCTAGCCCAATACGCTATCTTATATAGGATCGACGTAAATTGAACAAATGTGATAGAATTTTGCTGAATCCTTAAATTAACCATAATACAAAATGATCTAATCGGGTCTCTGTTTGCCCTACCCTAGAAGTTTAATAGTGCATTTTACTCGCCATTCCATGCGCTGTGAGATGCCGCTAAGCCCAATACGCTATCTGAAATAGGAGCGACGTAAATTGAACAAATGTGATAGAATTACGCTGAATTCTTATATTAACCGTAATATAAAATGATCTAATCGGGTCTCTCTTTGCCTTACCCTAGAAGTTTAATAGTGCATTTCACTCGTCATTTCATGCGCTTTGAGATTCCGCTTAGCCCACTACGCTATCTGAAATAGGAGAGACGTAAATTGAACAAATGTGATAGAATTTCGCTGAATTCTTTTATTAACCGTAATGTAAAATGATCTAATCGGGTCTCTGTTCGCCCTAGCCTATAAGTTTTATAGTGCATTTTATTCGCTATTTCATGCGCTTAGAGATGCCGCTTAGCCCAATACGCTATCTGAAATAGGAACGACGTAAATTGAACAAATGTGATAGAATTTCCCTTAATTCTTATATTAACCAAATTATAAAATGATCTAATCGGGTCTCTGATTGCCCTATGATAGAAGTTTAATAGTGCATTTTACTCGCCATTCCACGCGCTTTAAGATGCCGCGTAGCCCAGTACGCTATCTGAAATAGGAGCGACGTAAATTGAACAAATGTGATAGAAGTTTGCTGAATCCTTAAATTAACGGTAATATAAAATGATCTAATCGGGTCTCTGTTTGCCCTACCCTAGAAGTTTATTAGTACATTTTACTCGCCATTTCATGCGCATTGAGATGCCGCTTAGCCCAATACGCTATCCGAAATAGGAGCGACATAAGTTGAACAAATGTGATAGAATTTCGCTGAATTCTTAAATTAACCATAATATAAAATGATCTAATCGGTTCTCTGTTTGCCCTACCCTAGAAGTTTAATAGTGCATTTTACTCGCCATTTCATGCGCTTTGAGGTGCGGCTTAGCCTAATACGCTATCTGAAATATGAGCGACGTAAATTGAACAAATGTGATACAATTTCACTGAATTCTTATATTAGCCGTAATATAAAATGATCTAATCGGGTCTCTCTGTCCCTTACCCTAGAAGTTTATTAGTGCATTTTACTCGCCCTTCCACGCACTTTAAGATGCCGCCTAGCCCAGTACGCTATCTGAAATAGGAGCGACGTAAGTTTAACAAATGTGATAGAATTACGCTGAATTCTTATATTAACCGTAATATAAAATGATCTAATCGGGTCCCTGTTTGCCTTACCCTAGAAATTTAATTGTGCATTTTACTCACCATTTCATACGCTTTGAGATACCGCTTATCCCAATACACTATCTGAAATAGGAGCGACGTAAATTGAACAAGTGTGATAGAATTTCGTTGAATTCTTAAATTAACCATAGTATAAAATGATCTAATCGGGTCTCTGTTTGCCATACCCTAGAAGTTTAATAGTGCATTTTTCTCGCCATTTCATGCGCTTTGAGATGCCGCTTAGCCCAATACGCTATCTGAAATAGGAGCGACGTAAATTGAACAAATGTGATAGAATTGCGCTGCATTCATATATTAACCAAAATATAAAATGATCTAATCGGGTCTCTGATTGCCCTATCATAGAAGTTTAATAATGCATTTTACTCGCCATGCCACGCGCTTTATGATGCCGCCCAGCCCAGTACGCTATCTGAAATAGGAGCGACGTAAGTTTAACAAATGTGATAGAATTACGCTGAATTCTTATATTAACCGTAATAGAAAATGATCAAATCGGGTCCCTGTTTGCCTTACCCTAGAAGTTTAATAGTGCATTGTACTCGCCATTCCACGCGCTTTAAGATGCCGCTAAGCCCAATACGCTATCTGGAATAGGAGCGACGTAAATTGAACAAACGTGATAGGATTTCGCTGAATTCTTATATTAACCAAAATATAAAATGATCTAATCGTGTCTCTGATTGCCCTATCATAAAAGGCTAATAGTGCATTTTACTCGCTATTCCACACGCTTTAAGATGCCGCCTAGCCCTGTACGCTATCTGAAATACGAGCGACGTAAGTTTAACAAATGTGATAGAATTACGCTGAATTCTTATATTAACCGTAATATAAAATGAACTAATCGGGTCTCCGATTGCCCTATCATAGAAGTTTAGTACTGCATTTTACTCGCCATTCCACGCGCCTTAAGTTGCCGCCTAGTCCAGTACGCTATCGCAAGCAGGAGCGGCGTAAGTTGAACAAATGTGATAGAATTACGCTGAATTCTTATATTATCCGTAATATAAAATGATCTAATCGGGTCTCTGATTGCCTTATCATAGAAGTTTAATAGTGCATTTTACTGGCCATTCAGCGCGCTTTAAGGTGCCGCCTAGCCCAGTACGCTATCTGAAATAGGAGCGACGTAAATTGAACAAATGTGATAGAATTTCCCTGAAATCTTATATTAAACAAAATATAAAATGATCTAATCGGGACTCCGATTGCCCTATCATAGAAGTTTAGTACTGCATTTTACTCGCCATTCCACGCGCCTTAAGTTGCCGCCTAGTCCAGTACGCTATCGCAAGCAGGAGCGGCGTAAGTTGAACAAATGTGATAGAATTACGCTGAATTCTTATATTATCCGTAATATAAAATGATCTAATCGGGTCTCTGATTGCCTTATCATAGAAGTTTAATAGTGCATTTTACTGGCCATTCAGCGCGCTTTAAGGTGCCGCCTGGCCCAGTACGCTATCTGAAATAGGAGCGAAGTAAATTGAACAAATGTGATAGAATTTCGCTGAATTCTTTTATTAACCATAATGCAATATGATCTAATCGGGTCTCTGTTTGCGTTACCCTAGAAGTTTAATAGTGCAGTTTACTCGCCATTTCATGCGCTTTGAGATGCCGCTTAGCCCAATACGCTATCTGAAATAGGAGTGACGTAAATTGAACAAATGTGACAGAATTTTGTTGAATTCATAAATTAACCATAATATACAATGATCTAATCGGGTCTCCGTTCGCCCTAGCCTAGAAGTTTAATAGTGCATTTTACTCGCCCTTCCACGCGCTTTAAGATGCCGCCTAGCCCAGTACGCTATCTGAAATAGGAGCGACGTAAATTGAACAAATGTGATAGAATTTTGTTGAATTCTTAAATTAACCATAATATACAATGATCTAATCGGGTCCCTGTTTGCCTTACCCTAGAATTGTAATAGTGCATTTTACTCGCCATTTCATGCGCTTTGAGATGCCGCGTAGCCCAATACGCTATCTGAAATAAGAGCGACGTAAATTGAACAAATGTAATAGAATTTCCGTGAATCCTTATATTAACCTTAATGTAAAATGATCTAATCGGGTCTCTGTTCGCCCTACCATAGAAGTCTAATGGTGCATTTCACTCGCCATTTCACGCGCTTTGAGATGCCGGTTAGCCCAATACGCTATCTGAAATAGGAGCGACGTAAGTTGAACAAATGTGATAGAATTTCGCTGAATTCTTTTATTAACCATAATGTAAAATGATCTGATCGGGTCTCTGTTCGCCCTAGCCTAGAAGTTTAATAGTGAATTATATTCGCCACTTCATGCGCTTTGAGATGCCGCTTAGCCGAATACGCTATCTGAAATAGGAGCGACGTAAATTGAACAAATGTGATACAATTTCCATGAAATCTTATATTAAACAAAATATAAAATGATCTAATCGGGTCTCTGATTGCCCTATCATAGAAGTTTAGTAGTGCATTTTACTCGCCCTTCCACGCGCTTTAAGATGCCGTCTAGCCCAGTACGCTATCTGAAATAGGAGCGACGTAAGTTGAACAAATGTGATAGAATTACGCTGAATTCTTATATTAACCATAATGTAAAATGATCCAATCGGGTCTCTGTTTGCCTTACCCTAGAAGATTAATAGTGCATGTTACTCGCCATTTCATGCGCTCTGAGATGCCGCTTAGCCCAATACGCTATCTGAAATATGAGCGACGTAAATTGAACAAATGTGATAGAATTTCGCTGAATTCTTATATTAACCTTAATGTAAAATGATCTAATCGTGTCTCTGTTCGCCTTACCCTAGAAGTTTAATGTTGCATTGAACTCGTCATTTCATGCGCCTTGAGATGCCGCCTAGCCCAGTACGCTATCTTATATAGGATCGACGTAAATTGAACAAATGTGATAGAATTTTGCAGAATCCTTAAATTAACCATAATACAAAATGATCTAATCGGGTCTCTGTTTGCCCTACCCTAGAAGTTTAATAGTGCATTTTACTCGCCATTCCATGCGCTGTGAGATGCCGCTAAGCCCAATACGCTATCTGAAATAGGAGCGACGTAAATTGAACAAATGTGATAGAATTACGCTGAATTCTTATATTAACCGTAATATAAAATGATCTAATCGGGTCTCTCTTTGCCTTACCCTAGAAGTTTAATAGTGCATTTCACTCGTCATTTCATGCGCTTTGAGATTCCGCTTAGCCCACTACGCTATCTGAAATAGGAGAGACGTAAATTGAACAAATGTGATAGAATTTCGCTGAATTCTTTTATTAACCGTAATGTAAAATGATCTAATCGGGTCTCTGTTCGCCCTAGCCTATAAGTTTTATAGTGCATTTTATTCGCTATTTCATGCGCTTAGAGATGCCGCTTAGCCCAATACGCTATCTGAAATAGGAACGACGTAAATTGAACAAATGTGATAGAATTTCCCTTAATTCTTATATTAACCAAATTATAAAATGATCTAATCGGGTCTCTGATTGCCCTATGATAGAAGTTTAATAGTGCATTTTACTCGCCATTCCACGCGCTTTAAGATGCCGCGTAGCCCAGTACGCTATCTGAAATAGGAGCGACGTAAATTGAACAAATGTGATAGAAGTTTGCTGAATCCTTAAATTAACGGTAATATAAAATGATCTAATCGGGTCTCTGTTTGCCCTACCCTAGAAGTTTATTAGTACATTTTACTCGCCATTTCATGCGCATTGTGATGCCGCTTAGCCCAATACGCTATCCGAAATAGGAGCGACATAAGTTGAACAAATGTGATAGAATTTCGCTGAATTCTTAAATTAACCATAATATAAAATGATCTAATCGGTTCTCTGTTTGCCCTACCCTAGAAGTTTAATAGTGCATTTTACTCGCCATTTCATGCGCTTTGAGGTGCGGCTTAGCCTAATACGCTATCTGAAATATGACCGACGTAAATTGAACAAATGTGATAGAATTTCGCTGAATTCTTATATTAACCTTAATGTAAAATGATCTAATCGTGTCTCTGTTCGCCTTACCCTAGAAGTTTAATGTTGCATTGAACTCGTCATTTCATGCGCCTTGAGATGCCGCCTAGCCCAGTACGCTATCTTATATAGGATCGACGTAAATTGAACAAATGTGATAGAATTTTGCTGAATCCTTAAATTAACCATAATACAAAATGATCTAATCGGGTCTCTGTTTGCCCTACCCTAGAAGTTTAATAGTGCATTTTACTCGCCATTCCATGCGCTGTGAGATGCCGCTAAGCCCAATACGCTATCTGAAATAGGAGCGACGTAAATTGAACAAATGTGATAGAATTACGCTGAATTCTTATATTAACCGTAATATAAAATGATCTAATCGGGTCTCTCTTTGCCTTACCCTAGAAGTTTAATAGTGCATTTCACTCGTCATTTCATGCGCTTTGAGATTCCGCTTAGCCCACTACGATATCTGAAATAGGAGAGACGTAAATTGAACAAATGTGATAGAATTTCGCTGAATTCTTTTATTAACCGTAATGTAAAATGATCTAATCGGGTCTCTGTTCGCCCTAGCCTATAAGTTTTATAGTGCATTTTATTCGCTATTTCATGCGCTTAGAGATGCCGCTTAGCCCAATACGCTATCTGAAATAGGAACGACGTAAATTGAACAAATGTGATAGAATTTCCCTTAATTCTTATATTAACCAAATTATAAAATGATCTAATCGGGTCTCTGATTGCCCTATGATAGAAGTTTAATAGTGCATTTTACTCGCCATTCCACGCGCTTTAAGATGCCGCGTAGCCCAGTACGCTATCTGAAATAGGAGCGACGTAAATTGAACAAATGTGATAGAAGATTGCTGAATCCTTAAATTAACGGTAATATAAAATGATCTAATCGGGTCTCTGTTTGCCCTACCCTAGAAGTTTATTAGTACATTTTACTCGCCATTTCATGCGCATTGAGATGCCGCTTAGCCCAATACGCTATCCGAAATAGGAGCGACATAAGTTGAACAAATGTGATAGAATTTCGCTGAATTCTTAAATTAACCATAATATAAAATGATCTAATCGGTTCTCTGTTTGCCCTACCCTAGAAGTTTAATAGTGCATTTTACTCGCCATTTCATGCCCTTTGAGGTGCGGCTTAGCGTAATACGCTATCTGAAATATGAGCGACGTAAATTGAACAAATGTGATACAATTTCACTGAATTCTTATATTAGCCGTAATATAAAATGATCTAATCGGGTCTCTCTTTCCCTTACCCTAGAAGTTTATTAGTGCATTTTACTCGCCCATCCACGCACTTTAAGATGCCGCCTAGCCCAGTACGCTATCTGAAATAGGAGCGACGTAAGTTTAACAAATGTGATAGAATTACGCTGAATTCTTATATTAACCGTAATATAAAATGATCTAATCGGGTCCCTGTTTGCCTTACCCTAGAAATTTAATTGTGCATTTTACTCGCCATTTCATACGCTTTGAGATACCGCTTATCCCAATACACTATCTGAAATAGGAGCGACGTAAATTGAACAAGTGTGATAGAATTTCGTTGAATTCTTAAATTAACCATAATATAAAATGATCTAATCGGGTCTCTGTTTGCCATACCCTAGAAGTTTAATAGTGCATTTTTCTCGCCATTTCATGCGCTTTGAGATGCCGCTTAGCCCAATACGCTATCTGAAATAGGAGCGACGTAAATTGAACAAATGTGATAGAATTGCGCTGCATTCATATATTAACCAAAATATAAAATGATCTAATCGGGTCTCTGATTGCCCTATCATAGAAGTTTAATAGTACATTTTACTCGCCATGCCACGCGCTTTATGATGCCGCCCAGCCCAGTACGCTATCTGAAATAGGAGCGACGTAAGTTTAACAAATGTGATAGAATTACGCTGAATTCTTATATTAACCGTAATAGAAAATGATCAAATCGGGTCCCTGTTTGCCTTACCCTAGAAGTTTAATAGTGCATTGTACTCGCCATTCCACGCGCTTTAAGATGCCGCTAAGCCCAATACGCTATCTTGAATAGGAGCGACGTAAATTGAACAAACGTGATAGGATTTCGCTGAATTCTTATATTAACCAAAATATAAAATGATCTAATCGTGTCTCTGATTGCCCTATCATAAAAGGCTAATAGTGCATTTTACTCGCTATTCCACGCGCTTTAAGATGCCGCCTAGCCCTGTACGCTATCTGAAATACGAGCGACGTAAGTTTAACAAATGTGATAGAATTACGCTGAATTCTTATATTAACCGTAATATAAAATGAACTAATCGGGTCTCCGATTGCCCTATCATAGAAGTTTAGTACTGCATTTTACTCGCCATTCCACGCGCCTTAAGTTGCCGCCTAGTCCAGTACGCTATCGCAAGCAGGAGCGGCGTAAGTTGAACAAATGTGATAGAATTACGCTGAATTCTTATATTATCCGTAATATAAAATGATCTAATCGGGTCTCTGATTGCCTTACCATAGAAGTTTAATAGTGCATTTTACTGGCCATTCAGCGCGCTTTAAGGTGCCGCCTAGCCCAGTACGCTATCTGAAATAGGAGCGACGTAAATTGAACAAATGTGATAGAATTTCCCTGAAATCTTATATTAAACAAAATATAAAATGATCTAATCGGGACTCCGATTGCCCTATCATAGAAGTTTAGTATTGCATTTTACTCGCCATTCCACGCGCTTTAAGTTGCCGCCTAGTCCAGTACGCTATCTCAAGCAGGAGCGGCGTAAGTTGAACAAATGTGATAGAATTTCGCTGAATCCTTATATTAACCAAAATATAAAATGATCTAATCGGGTCTCTTATTGCCCTATCATAGAAGTTTCGTAGTGCATTTTACTCGCCATTCCACCCGCTTTGAGATACCGCCTAGCCCAGTACGCTATCTGAAAAAGGAGCGACGTAGGTTGAACAAATGTGATAGAATTACGCTGAATTCTTACATTAACCGTAATATAAAATGATCTAATCGGGTCCCTGTTTGCCTTACCCTAGAAATTTAACAGTGCATTTTACTCGCCATTTCATACGCTTTGAGATACCGCTTAGCCCAATACGCTATCTGAAATAGGAGCGACGTAAATTGAACGAATGTGATAGAATTTCGCTGAATTCTTATATTAACCAAAATATAAAATGATCTAATCGGGTGTCTAATTGCCTTATCATTGAAGTTTAATAGTGCATTTTACTCGCCATTCCGCGCGCTTTAAGGTGCCGCCTGGCCCAGTACGCTATCTGAAATAGGAGCGAAGTAAATTGAACAAATGTGATAGAATTTCGCTGAATTCTTTTATTAACCATAATGCAATATGATCTAATCGGGTCTCTGTTTGCGTTACCCTAGAAGTTTAATAGTGCAGTTTACTCGCCATTTCATGCGCTTTGAGATGCCGCTTAGCCCAATACGCTATCTGAAATAGGAGTGACGTAAATTGAACAAATGTGACAGAATTTTGTTGAATTCATAAATTAACCATAATATACAATGATCTAATCGGGTCTCCGTTCGCCCTAGCCTAGAAGTTTAATAGTGCATTTTACTCGCCCTTCCACGCGCTTTAAGATGCCGCCTAGCCCAGTACGCTATCTGAAATAGGAGCGACGTAAATTGAACAAATGTGATAGAATTTTGTTGAATTCTTAAATTAACCATAATATACAATGATCTAATCGGGTCCCTGTTTGCCTTACCCTAGAATTGTAATAGTGCATTTTACTCGCCATTTCATGCGCTTTGAGATGCCGCGTAGCCCAATACGCTATCTGAAATAAGAGCGACGTAAATTGAACAAATGTAATAGAATTTCCGTGAATCCTTATATTAACCTTAATGTAAAATGATCTAATCGGGTCTCTGTTCGCCCTACCATAGAAGTCTAATGGTGCATTTCACTCGCCATTTCACGCGCTTTGAGATGCCGGTTAGCCCAATACGCTATCTGAAATAGGAGCGACGTAAGTTGAACAAATGTGATAGAATTTCGCTGAATTCTTTTATTAACCATAATGTAAAATGATCTGATCGGGTCTCTGTTCGCCCTAGCCTAGAAGTTTAATAGTGAATTATATTCGCCACTTCATGCGCTTTGAGATGCCGCTTAGCCGAATACGCTATCTGAAATAGGAGCGACGTAAATTGAACAAATGTGATACAATTTCCATGAAATCTTATATTAAACAAAATATAAAATGATCTAATCGGGTCTCTGATTGCCCTATCATAGAAGTTTAGTAGTGCATTTTACTCGCCCTTCCACGCGCTTTAAGATGCCGTCTAGCCCAGTACGCTATCTGAAATAGGAGCGACGTAAGTTGAACAAATGTGATAGAATTACGCTGAATTCTTATATTAACCATAATGTAAAATGATCCAATCGGGTCTCTGTTTGCCTTACCCTAGAAGATTAATAGTGCATGTTACTCGCCATTTCATGCGCTCTGAGATGCCGCTTAGCCCAATACGCTATCTGAAATAGGAGCGACGTAAATTGAACAAATGTGATAGAATTTCCTTGAAATCTTATATTAAACAAAATATAAAATGATCTAATCGGGTCTCTGATTGCCCTATCATAGAAGTTTAGTAGTGCATTTTATTAGACATTTCATGCGCTTTGAGATGCCGCTTAGCCCAATACGCTATCTGATATAGGAGCGACGTAAATTGAACAAATGTGATAGAATTTCCCTGAAATCTTATATTATACAAAATATAAAATGATCTAATCGGGTCTACGATTGCCCTATCATAGAAGTTAAGTAGTGCATTTTACTCGCCCTTCCAGACGCGTTAAGATACCGTCTAGCCGAATACGCTATCTGAAATAGGAGCGACGTAAATTGAACAAATGTGATAGAATTTCCCTGAAATCTTATATTGAACAAAATATAAAATGATCTAATTGGGGCTCTGATTGCCCTATCATAGAAGTTTAGTAGAGCATTTTACTCGCCATTCCACTCGCTTTAAGATGCCGCCTAGCCCAGTACGCTATCTGAAATAGCAGCGACGTAAGTTGAACAAATGTGATAGAATTACGCTGAATTCTTATATTAACCGTAATATAAAATGATCTGATCGGGTCTCTGTTTGAATTATCCTAGAAGTTTGACAGTGCATTTCACTCGCCATTTCATGCGCTTTGAGATGCCGCTTAGCCCAATACGCTATCTGAAATAGGAGCGACGTAAATTGAACAAATGTGATAGAATTTCCTTGAAATCTTATATTAAACAAAATATAAAATGATCTAATCGGGTCTCTGATTGCCCTATCATAGAAGTTTAGTAGTGCATTTTACTCGCCCTTCCACGCGCTTTAAGATGCCGTCTAGCCCAGTACGCTATCTGAAATAGGAGCGACGTAAGTTGAACAAATGTGATAGAATTACGCTGAATTCTTATATTAACCGTAATATAAAATGATCTAATCGGGTCTCTGTTTGCCTTACGCTAGAAGTTTAATAGTGCATTGTACTCGCCATTTCATGCGCTTTGAGATGCCGCTTAGCCCAATACGCTATCTGAAATAGGAGCGACGTAAATTGAACAAATGTTAAAGAATTTCCCTGAAATCTTATATTAAACAAAATATAAAATGATCTAATCGGGTCTCTGTTTGCCTTACCCTAGAAGTTTAATAGTGCATTTCACTCGCTATTTCATGCGCTTTGAGATGCCGCCTAGCCCAGTACGCTATCTGAAATAGGAACGACGTAAATTGAACAAATGTGATAGAATTTTGCTTAATGATTAAATTAACCATAATATAAAATGATCTAATCGGGTCTCTGTTTGCCCTGCCCTAGAAGTTTCATAGTGCATTTTGCTCGCCATTTCATGCGCTTTGAGATGCCGCTTAGCCCAATACGCTATCTGAAATAGGAGCGACGTAAATTGAACAAATGGGATAGAATTTCCCTGAATTCTTATATTAACCTTAATGTAAAATGTTCTAATCGGGTCTCTGTTCGCCCTACCCTAGAAGTTTAATAGTGCATTTCACTCGTCATTTCATGCGCTTTCAGATGCCGCTTAGCCCAATACGCTATCAGAAATAGGAGCGACGTAAATTGAACAAATGTGATAGAATTTCGCTGAATTCTTATATTAGCCGTAATATAAAATGATCTAATCGGGTCTCTGTTCGCCCTAGCCTAGAAGTTTAATAGTGGATTTTACTCGCCATTCCACGCGCTTTAAGATGCCGCCTAGCCCAGTACGCTATCTGAAATAAGAGCGACCTAAATTGAACAAATGTGATAGAATTTTGCTGAATTCTTAAATTAACCATAATATAAAATGATCTAATCGGGTCTCTGTTCGCCCTAGCCTAGAAGTTTAATAGTGGATTTTACTCGCCATTCCACGCGCTTTAAGATGCCGCCTAGCCCAGTACGCTATCTGAAATAAGAGCGACCTAAATTGAACAAATGTGATAGAATTTTGCTGAATTCTTAAATTAACCATAATATAAAATGATCTAAGCGGGTCTCTGTTTGCCCTACCCTAGAAGTTTAACAGTGCACTTCACTCGCCATTTCATGCGCTTTAAGATGCCGCGTAGCCCAGTACGCTATCTGAAATAGGAGCGACGTAAATTGAACAAACGTGATAGGGTTTCGCTGAATCCTTATATTAACCAAAATATAGAATGATCTAATCGGGTCTCTGATTGCCCTATCATAGAAGTTTAATAGTGCATTTTACTCGCCAGTTCACGCGCTTTAAGATGACGCCTAGCCCAGTACGCTATCTGAAATAGGAGCGACGTAAATTGAACATATGTGATAGAATTTCGCTGAATCCTTATATTAACCAAAATATGAAATGATCTAATCGGATCTCTTATCGCCCTATCATAGAAGTTTCATAGGGTATTTTACTCGCCATTCCACGCGCTTTAAGATGCCGCCTAGCCCAGTACGCTATCTGAAATAGGAACGACGTAAATTGAACAAGTGTGATAGAATTTCTTTGAATTCTTAAATTAACCATAATATAAAATGATCAAATCGGGTCTCTGTCTGCGATACCCTAGAAGTTTAATAGTGCATTTTAATCGCCATTTCATGCGCTTTGAGATGCCGCTTAGCCCAATACGCTATCTGAAATAGGAGCGACGTAAATTGAACAAATGTGATAGAATTTTGTTGAATTCTTAAATTAACCATAATATAAAATGATCTAATCGGGTCTCTGTTCGCCCTAGCCTAGAAGTTTTATGGTGCATTTTACTCGCCCTGCCACGCGCTTTAAGATGCCGCTTAGCCCAGTACGCTATCTGAAATAGGAGCGACGTAAGTTGAACAAATGTGATAGAATTACGCTGCATTCTTATATTAACCGTAATATAAAATGATCTAATCGGGTCTCTGTTCGCCCTAGCCTAGAACTTTAATAGTGCACTTTATTCGCCATTTCATACGCTTTGAGATACCGCTTAGCCCAATACGCTATCAGAAATAGAAGCGACGTAAATTGAACAAATGTGATAGAATATCCCTGAAATCTTATATTAAACAAAATATAAAATGATCTATTCCGGTCTCTGATTGGCCTATCATAGAAGTTTTGTAGTGCATTTTACTCGCCATTCCACGCGCTTTCAGATGCCGCCTAGCCCAGTATGCTATCTGAAATAGGAGCGACGTAAGTTGAACAAATGTGATAGAATTACGCTGAATTCTTAAATTAACCATAACATAAAATGATCTAATCGGGTCTCTGATCGCCCTACCATAGAAGTCTAATAGTGCATTTTACTCGCCATTTCATGCGCTTTGAGATGCCGCTTATCCAAATACGCTATCTGAAGTAGGAGCGACGTAAATTGAACAAACGTGATAGGATTTCGCTGAATTCTTATATTAACCGTAATATAAAATGATCTAATCGGGTCTCTCTTTGCCTTACCCTAGAAGTTTAATAGTGCATTTCACTCGCCATTTCATGCGCTTTGCGATGCCGCCTAACCCACTACGCTATCTGAAATAGGAGAGACGTAAATTGAACAAATGTGATAGAATTTCGCTGAATTCTTTTATTAACCATAATGTAAAATGATCTAATCGGGTCTCTGTTCGCCCTAGCCTAGAAGTTTAATAGTGCATTTTATTCGCCATTTCATGCGCTTTGAGATGCCGCTTAGCTCATTACGCTATCTGAAATACGAGCGACGTAAATTGAACAAATGTGATAGAATTTCCTTGAAATCTTATATTAAACAAAATATAAAATGATCTAATCGGGTCTCTGATTGCCCTATCATAGAAGTTTAGTAGTGCATTTTACTCGCCCTTCCACGCGCTTTAAGATGCCGTCTAGCCCAGTACGCTATCTGAAATAGGAGCGACCTAAATTGAACAAATGTGATAGAATTTTGCTGAATTCTTAAATTAACCATAATATAAAATGATCTAATCGGGTCTCTGTTCGCCCTAGCCTAGAAGTTTAATAGTGGATTTTACTCGCCATTCCACGCGCTTTAAGATGCCGCCTAGCCCAGTACGCTATCTGAAATAAGAGCGACCTAAATTGAACAAATGTGATAGAATTTTGCTGAATTCTTAAATTAACCATAATATAAAATGATCTAAGCGGGTCTCTGTTTGCCCTACCCTAGAAGTTTAACAGTGCACTTCACTCGCCATTTCATGCGCTTTAAGATGCCGCGTAGCCCAGTACGCTATCTGAAATAGGAGCGACGTAAATTGAACAAACGTGATAGGGTTTCGCTGAATCCTTATATTAACCAAAATATAGAATGATCTAATCGGGTCTCTGATTGCCCTATCATAGAAGTTTAATAGTGCATTTTACTCGCCAGTTCACGCGCTTTAAGATGACGCCTAGCCCAGTACGCTATCTGAAATAGGAGCGACGTAAATTGAACATATGTGATAGAATTTCGCTGAATCCTTATATTAACCAAAATATGAAATGATCTAATCGGATCTCTTATCGCCCTATCATAGAAGTTTCATAGGGTATTTTACTCGCCATTCCACGCGCTTTAAGATGCCGCCTAGCCCAGTACGCTATCTGAAATAGGAACGACGTAAATTGAACAAGTGTGATAGAATTTCTTTGAATTCTTAAATTAACCATAATATAAAATGATCAAATCGGGTCTCTGTCTGCGATACCCTAGAAGTTTAATAGTGCATTTTAATCGCCATTTCATGCGCTTTGAGATGCCGCTTAGCCCAATACGCTATCTGAAATAGGAGCGACGTAAATTGAACAAATGTGATAGAATTTTGTTGAATTCTTAAATTAACCATAATATAAAATGATCTAATCGGGTCTCTGTTCGCCCTAGCCTAGAAGTTTTATGGTGCATTTTACTCGCCCTGCCACGCGCTTTAAGATGCCGCTTAGCCCAGTACGCTATCTGAAATAGGAGCGACGTAAGTTGAACAAATGTGATAGAATTACGCTGCATTCTTATATTAACCGTAATATAAAATGATCTAATCGGGTCTCTGTTCGCCCTAGCCTAGAACTTTAATAGTGCACTTTATTCGCCATTTCATACGCTTTGAGATACCGCTTAGCCCAATACGCTATCAGAAATAGAAGCGACGTAAATTGAACAAATGTGATAGAATATCCCTGAAATCTTATATTAAACAAAATATAAAATGATCTATTCCGGTCTCTGATTGGCCTATCATAGAAGTTTTGTAGTGCATTTTACTCGCCATTCCACGCGCTTTCAGATGCCGCCTAGCCCAGTATGCTATCTGAAATAGGAGCGACGTAAGTTGAACAAATGTGATAGAATTACGCTGAATTCTTAAATTAACCATAACATAAAATGATCTAATCGGGTCTCTGATCGCCCTACCATAGAAGTCTAATAGTGCATTTTACTCGCCATTTCATGCGCTTTGAGATGCCGCTTATCCAAATACGCTATCTGAAGTAGGAGCGACGTAAATTGAACAAACGTGATAGGATTTCGCTGAATTCTTATATTAACCGTAATATAAAATGATCTAATCGGGTCTCTCTTTGCCTTACCCTAGAAGTTTAATAGTGCATTTCACTCGCCATTTCATGCGCTTTGCGATGCCGCCTAACCCACTACGCTATCTGAAATAGGAGAGACGTAAATTGAACAAATGTGATAGAATTTCGCTGAATTCTTTTATTAACCATAATGTAAAATGATCTAATCGGGTCTCTGTTCGCCCTAGCCTAGAAGTTTAATAGTGCATTTTATTCGCCATTTCATGCGCTTTGAGATGCCGCTTAGCTCATTACGCTATCTGAAATACGAGCGACGTAAATTGAACAAATGTGATAGAATTTCCTTGAAATCTTATATTAAACAAAATATAAAATGATCTAATCGGGTCTCTGATTGCCCTATCATAGAAGTTTAGTAGTGCATTTTACTCGCCCTTCCACGCGCTTTAAGATGCCGTCTAGCCCAGTACGCTATCTGAAATAGGAGCGACGTAAGTTGAACAAATGTGATAGAATTACGCTGAATTCTTATATTAACCGTAATATAAAATGATCTAATCGGGTCCCTGTTTGCCTTTCCCTAGAAGCTTAATAGTGCATTTTACTCGCCATTTCATGCGCTTTGAGATGCCGCTTAGCCCAATACGCTATCTGAAATAGGAGCGACGTAAATTGAACAAGTGTGATAGCATTTCGTTGAATTCTTAAATTAACAATAATATAAAATGATCTAATCGCGTCTCTGTTTGCCATACCCTAGAAGTTTAATAGTGCATTTTATTCGACATTTCATGCGCTTTGAGATGCCGCTCAGCCCAATACGCTATCTGAAATAGGAGCGACGTAAACTGAACAAATGTGATAGAATTTCCCTGAATTCTTATATTAACCTTAATGAAAATGATCTAATCGGGTCTCTGTTTGCCCTAGCCTAGAAGTTTAATAGTGCATTTTATTCGACATTTCATGCGCTTTGAGATGCCGCTTAGCCCAATACGCTACCTGAAATAGGAGCGACGTAAATTGAACAAATGTGATAGAATTTCCCTGAATTCTTATATTAACCCAAATATAAAATGATCTAATCGGGTCCCTGATTGCCCTATCATCGAAGTTAAATCGTGATTTTCACTCGCCATTCCACGCGCTTTAAGATGCCGCGTAGCCCAGTACGCTATCTGAAATAGGAGCGACGTAAATTGAACAAACGTGATAGGGTTTCGCTGAATTCTTATATTAACCAAAATATAAAATGATCTAATCGGTTCTCTGATTGCCCTATCATAGAGGGCTAATAGTGCATTTTACTCGCTATTCCACGCGCTTTAAGATGCAGGCTAGCCCAGTAGGCTATCTGAAATAGAAGTGACGTAAATTCAACAAATGTGATAGAATTACGCTTAATTCTTATATTAACCGTAATATAAAATGATCTAATCGGGTCTCTCTTTCCCTTACCCTAGAAGTTTAACAGTGCACTTCACTCGCCATTTCATGCGCTTTAAGATGCCGCGTAGCCCAGTACGCTATCTGAAATAGGAGCGACGTAAATTGAACAAACGTGATAGGGTTTCGCTGAATCCTTATATTAACCAAAATATAGAATGATCTAATCGGGTCTCTGATTGCCCTATCATAGAAGTTTAATAGTGCATTTTACTCGCCATTTCACGCGCTTTAAGATGACGCCTAGCCCAGTACGCTATCTGAAATAGGAGCGACGTAAATTGAACATATGTGATAGAATTTCGCTGAATCCTTATATTAACCAAAATATGAAATGATCTAATCGGATCTCTTATCGCCCTATCATAGAAGTTTCATAGGGTATTTTACTCGCCATTCCACGCGCTTTAAGATGCCGCCTAGCCCAGTACGCTATCTGAAATAGGAACGACGTAAATTGAACAAGTCTGATAGAATTTCTTTGAATTCTTAAATTAACCATAATATAAAATGATCAAATCGGGTCTCTGTCTGCCATACCCTAGAAGTTTAATAGTGCATTTTAATCGCCATTTCATGCGCTTTGAGATGCCGCTTAGCCCAATACGCTATCTGAAATAGGAGCGACGTAAATTGAACAAATGTGATAGAATTTTGTTGAATTCTTAAATTAACCATAATATAAAATGATCTAATCGGGTCTCTGTTCGCCCTAGCCTAGAAGTTTTATGGTGCATTTTACTCGCCCTGCCACGCGCTTTAAGATGCCGCTTAGCCCAGTACGCTATCTGAAATAGGAGCGACGTAAGTTGAACAAATGTGATAGAATTACGCTGCATTCTTATATTAACCGTAATATAAAATGATCTAATCGGGTCTCTGTTCGCCCTAGCCTAGAACTTTAATCGTGTACTTTATTCGCCATTTCATACGCTTTGAGATACCGCTTAGCCCAATACGCTATCAGAAATAGAAGCGACGTAAATTGAACAAATGTGATAGAATATCCCTGAAATCTTATATTAAACAAAATATAAAATGATCTATTCCGGTCTCTGATTGGCCTATCATAGAAGTTTTGTAGTGCATTTTACTCGCCATTCCACGCGCTTTCAGATGCCGCCTAGCCCAGTATGCTATCTGAAATAGGAGCGACGTAAGTTGAACAAATGTGATAGAATTACGCTGAATTCTTAAATTAACCATAACATAAAATGATCTAATCGGGTCTCTGATCGCCCTACCATAGAAGTCTAATAGTGCATTTTACTCGCCATTTCATGCGCTTTGAGATGCCGCTTATCCAAATACGCTATCTGAAATAGGAGCGACGTAAGTTGAACAAATGTGATAGAATTACGCTGCATTCTTATATTAACCGTAATATAAAATGATCTAATCGGGTCTCTGTTCGCCCTAGCCGAGAAGTGTAATAGTGCATTTTATTCGCCATTTCATGCGCTTTGAGATGCCGCTTAGCCCAATACGCTATCTGAAGTAGGAGCGACGTAAATTGAACAAACGTGATAGGATTTCGCTGAATTCTTATATTAACCGTAATATAAAATGATCTAATCGGGTCTCTCTTTGCCTTACCCTAGAAGTTTAATAGTGCATTTCACTCGCCATTTCATGCGCTTTGCGATGCCGCTTAACCCACTACGCTATCTGAAATAGGAGAGACGTAAATTGAACAAATGTGATAGAATTTCGCTGAATTCTTTTATTAACCATAATGTAAAATGATCTAATCGGGTCTCTGTTCGCCCTAGCCTAGAAGTTTAATAGTGCATTTTATTCGCCATTTCATGCGCTTTGAGATGCCGCTTAGCTCATTACGCTATCTGAAATACGAGCGACGTAAATTGAACAAATGTGATAGAATTTCCTTGAAATCTTATATTAAACAAAATATAAAATGATCTAATCGGGTCTCTGATTGCCCTATCATAGAAGTTTAATAGTGCATTTTACTCGCCATTTCACGCGCTTTAAGATGACGCCTAGCCCAGTACGCTATCTGAAATAGGAGCGACGTAAATTGAACATATGTGATAGAATTTCGCTGAATCCTTATATTAACCAAAATATGAAATGATCTAATCGGATCTCTTATCGCCCTATCATAGAAGTTTCATAGGGTATTTTACTCGCCATTCCACGCGCTTTAAGATGCCGCCTAGCCCAGTACGCTATCTGAAATAGGAACGACGTAAATTGAACAAGTGTGATAGAATTTCTTTGAATTCTTAAATTAACCATAATATAAAATGATCAAATCGGGTCTCTGTCTGCCATACCCTAGAAGTTTAATAGTGCATTTTAATCGCCATTTCATGCGCTTTGAGATGCCGCTTAGCCCAATACGCTATCTGAAATAGGAGCGACGTAAATTGAACAAATGTGATAGAATTTTGTTGAATTCTTAAATTAACCATAATATAAAATGATCTAATCGGGTCTCTGTTCGCCCTAGCCTAGAAGTTTTATGGTGCATTTTACTCGCCCTGCCACGCGCTTTAAGATGCCGCTTAGCCCAGTACGCTATCTGAAATAGGAGCGACGTAAGTTGAACAAATGTGATAGAATTACGCTGCATTCTTATATTAACCGTAATATAAAATGATCTAATCGGGTCTCTGTTCGCCCTAGCCTAGAACTTTAATCGTGTACTTTATTCGCCATTTCATACGCTTTGAGATACCGCTTAGCCCAATACGCTATCAGAAATAGAAGCGACGTAAATTGAACAAATGTGATAGAATATCCCTGAAATCTTATATTAAACAAAATATAAAATGATCTATTCCGGTCTCTGATTGGCCTATCATAGAAGTTTTGTAGTGCATTTTACTCGCCATTCCACGCGCTTTCAGATGCCGCCTAGCCCAGTATGCTATCTGAAATAGGAGCGACGTAAGTTGAACAAATGTGATAGAATTACGCTGAATTCTTAAATTAACCATAACATAAAATGATCTAATCGGGTCTCTGATCGCCCTACCATAGAAGTCTAATAGTGCATTTTACTCGCCATTTCATGCGCTTTGAGATGCCGCTTATCCAAATACGCTATCTGAAATAGGAGCGACGTAAGTTGAACAAATGTGATAGAATTACGCTGCATTCTTATATTAACCGTAATATAAAATGATCTAATCGGGTCTCTGTTCGCCCTAGCCGAGAAGTGTAATAGTGCATTTTATTCGCCATTTCATGCGCTTTGAGATGCCGCTTAGCCCAATACGCTATCTGAAGTAGGAGCGACGTAAATTGAACAAACGTGATAGGATTTCGCTGAATTCTTATATTAACCGTAATATAAAATGATCTAATCGGGTCTCTCTTTGCCTTACCCTAGAAGTTTAATAGTGCATTTCACTCGCCATTTCATGCGCTTTGCGATGCCGCTTAACCCACTACGCTATCTGAAATAGGAGAGACGTAAATTGAACAAATGTGATAGAATTTCGCTGAATTCTTTTATTAACCATAATGTAAAATGATCTAATCGGGTCTCTGTTCGCCCTAGCCTAGAAGTTTAATAGTGCATTTTATTCGCCATTTCATGCGCTTTGAGATGCCGCTTAGCTCATTACGCTATCTGAAATACGAGCGACGTAAATTGAACAAATGTGATAGAATTTCCTTGAAATCTTATATTAAACAAAATATAAAATGATCTAATCGGGTCTCTGATTGCCCTATCATAGAAGTTTAGTAGTGCATTTTACTCGCCCTTCCACGCGCTTTAAGATGCCGTCTAGCCCAGTACGCTATCTGAAATAGGAGCGACGTAAGTTGAACAAATGTGATAGAATTACGCTGAATTCTTATATTAACCATAATATAAAATGATCCAATCAGGTCTCTGTTTGCCTTACCCTAGAAGATTAACAGTGCATGTTACTCGCCATTTCATGCGCTTTGAGATGCCGCTTAGCCCAATACGCTATCTGAAATAGGAGCGACGTAAATAGAACATATGTGGTAGAATTTCGCTGAATTCTCAAATTAACTATAATATAAAATTATCTAATCGGGTCTCTGTTTGCCCTACCATAGAAGTTTAATAGTGCATTTTATTCGCCATTTCATACGCTTTGAGATGCCGCTTAGCCCAATACGCTATCTGAAATAGGAGCGACGTAAATTGAACA
Organism: Macropis europaea; assembly: GCA_916610135.2. Taxonomy (NCBI): domain Eukaryota; kingdom Metazoa; phylum Arthropoda; class Insecta; order Hymenoptera; family Melittidae; genus Macropis; species Macropis europaea. Next base: position 474,672 of record CAKAJE020001093.1, on the reverse strand, counting down.
AATGTGATAGAATTTCCCTGAAATCTTATATTGAACAAAATATAAAATGATCTAATTGGGGCTCTGATTGCCCTATCATAGAAGTTTAGTAGTGCATTTTACTCGCCCTTCCAGGCGCATTAAGATACCGTCTAGCCCAATACGCTATCTGAAATAGGAGCGACGTAAATTGAACAAATGTGATAGAATTTCCCTGAAATCTTATATTGAACAAAATATAAAATGATCTAATCGGGTCTCTGATTGCCCTATCATAGAAGTTTAGTAGTGCATTTTACTCGCCCTTCGACGCGCTTTAAGATGCCGTCTAGCCCAGTACGCTATCTGAAATAGGAGCGACGTAAATTGAACAAATGTGATAGAATTTCGCTGAATCCTTATATTAACCATAATATAAAATGATCAAATCGGGTCTCTGTCTGCCATACCCTAGAAGTTTAATAGTGCATTTTATTCGCCATTTCATGCGCTTTGAGATGCCGCTTAGCCCAATACGCTATCTGAAATATCAGCGACGTAAATTGAACAAATGTGATAGAATTTCCCTGAAGTCTTATATTAAACAAAACATGAAATGATCTAACCGGGTCTCTGATTGCCCTATCATAGAAGTTTAGTAGTGCATTTTACTCGCGATTCCACGCGCTTTAAGATGCCGCCTAGCCCAGTACGCTATCTAAAATAGGAGCGACGTAAGTTGAACAAATGTGATAGAATTACGCTGAATTCTTATATTAACCGTAATATAAAATGATCTAATCGGGTCTCTGTTTGCCTTATCCTAGAAGTTTAGTATTGCATTTTACTCGCCATTTCATGCGCTTTCAGATGCCGCTTATCCAAATACGCTATCTGAAATAGGAGCGACGTAAATAGAACAAATGTGATAGAATTTCGCTGAATCCTTATATTAACCAAAATATAAAATGATTTAATCGTGTCTCTGATTGCCCTATCATAGAAGTTTAATTGTGCATTTTACTCGCCATTCCACGCGCTTTAAGAGGACGCCTAGACCAGTACGCTATCTGAAATACGAGCGACGTAAATTGAACAAATGTGATACAATTTCGCTGAATCCTTATATTAATCAAAATATAAAATGATCTAATCGGGTCTCTTATTGCCCTATCATAGAAGTTTCATAGGGCATTTTACTCGCCATTCCACGCGCTTTAAGATGCCGCCTAGCCCAGTACGCTATCTGAAATAGGAACGACGTAAATTGAACAAGTGTGATAGAATTTCGTTGAATTCTTAAATTAACCATAATATAAAATGATCAAATCGCGTCTCTGTCTGCCATACCCTAGAAGTTAAATAGTGCATTTTATTCGCCATTTCATGCGCTTTGAGATGCCGCTTAGCCCAATACGCTATCTGAAATATCAGCGACGTAAATTGAACAAATGTGATAGAATTTCGCTGAATTCTTATATTATCCTTAATGTAAAATGATCTAATCGGTCTCTGTTCGCCCCAGCCTAGAAGTTTAATAGTGCATTTTACTCGCCCTGCCACGCGCTTTAAGATGCCGCCTAGCCCAGTACGCTATCTAAAATAGGAGCGACATAAGTTGAACAAATGTGACAGAATTACGCTGAATTCTTATATTAACCGTAATATAAAATGATCTAATCGGGTCTCTGTTTGCCCTACCCCAGAAGTTTAATAGTGCATTTGACTCGTCATTTCATGCGCCATGAGATGCCGCTTAGCCCAATACGCTACCTGAAATAGGAGCGATGTAAATTGCACAAATGTGATAGAATTTTGCTGAATTCTTAAATTAACCATAATATAAAATGATCTAATCGGGTCTCTGTTTGCCCTACCCTAGAAGTTTCTAGTGCATTTTACTCGTCATTTCTTGCGCTTTGAGATGCCGCTTAGCCCAATACGCTATCTGAAATAGGAGCGACGTAAATTGAACTAATGTGATAGAATTTCGCTGAATTCTTAAATTAACCATAATATAAAATGATCTAATCGGGTCTCTGTTCGCCCTATCCTAGAAGTTTAATAGTGCATTTCACTCGTCATTTCATGCGCTTTGAGATGCCGCTTAGCCCAATACGCTGTCTGAAATAGGAGCGACGTAAATTGAACAAATGTGATAGAATTTCGCTGAATTCTTATATTAACCAAAATATAAAATGATCTAATCGGGTCTCTGATTGATCTACCCTAGAAGTTTAATAGTGCATTTTACTCATCATTCCACGCGCTTTAAGATGCCGCCTAGCCCAGTACGCTATCTGAAATAGGAGCGACGTAAATTGAACAAATGTGATAGAATTTTGCTGAATTCTTAAATTAACCTTAATATAAAATGATCTAATCAGGTCCCTGATTGCCCTACCCTAGAAGTTTAATAGTGCATTTTACTCGCCATTTCTTGCGCTTTGAGATGCCGCTTAGCCCAATACGCTGTCTGAAATAGGAGCGACGTAAATTGAACAAATGTGATAAAACTTCGCTGAAATCTTATATTAAACAAAATATAAGATGATCTAAACGGGACTCTGATTGCCCTATCATAGAAGTTTAGTAGTGCAATTTACTCGCCCTTCCACGCGCTTTAAGATGCCGCCTAGCCCAGTACACTATCTGAAATAGGAGCGACGTATGTTGAACAAATGTGATAGAATTACGCTGAATTCTTATATTAACCGTAATATAAAATGATCTAATCTGGTCTCTGTTTGCCTTACCCTAGAAGTTTAACAGTGCATTTTACTCGCCATTTCATGCGCTTTGAGGTGCCGCTTAGCCCAATACGCTATCTGCAATAGGAGCGACGTAAATTGAACAAATGTGATAGAATTACGCTGAAGTTTTCTATTAACCGTAATATAAAATGATCTAATCGGGTCTCTGTTTGCCCTACCCTAGAAGTTTAATAGTGCATTTTACTCGCCATTTCTTGCGCTTTAAGATGCCGCTTAGCCCAATACGCTATCTGAAATATCAGCGACGTAAATTGAACAAATGTGAGAGAATCTCGCTGAATTCTTATATTAACCATAACATAAAATGATCTAATCGGGTCTCTGATTGCCCTACCCTAGAAGTTTAATAGTGCATTTTACTCGTCATTTCATGCGCTTTGAGATGCCGCTTAGCCCAATACGCTATCTGAAATAGGAGCGATGTAAATTGAACAAATGTGATAGAATTTCGCTGAATCCTTTTATTAACCATAATGTTAAATGATCTAATCGGGTCTCTGTTCGCCCTAGCGTAGAAGCTTAATAGTTCATTTTATTCGTCATTTCATGCCCTTTGAGATGCCGCATAGCCCAATAAGCTATCTGAAATGGGAGCGACGTAAATTGAACAAATGTGGTAGAATTTCGCTGAATTCTTAAATTAACCATAATATAAAATGTTCTAATCGGGTCTCTGTTTGCCCTACCCTAGAAGTTTAACAGTGCATTTTACTCGCCATTTCATGCGCTTTGAGATGCCGCTTAGCCCAATCCGCTATCTGAAATAGGAACGACGTAAATTGAACAAATGTGACAGAACTTCGCTGAAATCTTATATTAAACAAAATATAATATGATCTAAACGGGACTCTGATTGCCCTATCATAGAAGTTTAGTAGTGCAATTTACTCGCCCTTCCACGCGCTTTAAGATGCCGCCTAGCCCAGTACACTATCTGAAATAGGAGCGACGTATGTTGAACAAATGTGATACAATTACGCTGAATTCTTATATTAACCGTAATATAAAATGATCTAATCGGGTCTCTGTTTGCCCTACCCTAGAAGTTTAACAGTGCATTTTACTCGCCATTTCATGCGCTTTGAGATGCCGCTTAGCCCAATACGCTATCTGAAATAGGAGCGACGTAAATAGAACAATTGTGATAGAATTTCGGTGAATTCTTATATTAACCAATATATAAAATGATCTAATCGGGTCTCTGATTGCCCTATCATAGAAGTTTAACAGTGCATTTTACTCGCCATTCCTCGCGTTTTAAGATGCCGCCTAGCCCAATATGCTATCTGAAATAGGAGCGACGTAAATTGAACAAATGTGATAGAATTTCGCTGAATTCTTATTTTAACCTTAATGTAAAATGATCTAATCGGGTCTTTGTTCGCCTTACCCTAGAAGTTTAATAGTGCACTTCACTCGTCATTTCATGCGCTTTGAGATGCCGCTTAGCCCAATAAGCTATCTGAAGCAGGAGCGACGTAAATTGAACAAATGTGATAGAATTTCGCTGAATTCTTATATTAACCATAACATAAAATGATCTAATCGGGTCTCTGATTGCCCTACCCTAGAAGTTTAATAGTGCATTTTACTCGTCATTTCATGCGCTTTGAGATGCCGCTTAGCCCAATACGCTATCTGAAATAGGAGCGATGTAAATTGAACAAATGTGATAGAATTTCGCTGAATCCTTTTATTAACCATAATGTTAAATGATCTAATCGGGTCTCTGTTCGCCCCAGCGTAGAAGCTTAATAGTTCATTTTATTCGTCATTTCATGCCCTTTGAGATGCCGCATAGCCCAATAAGCTGTCTGAAATGGGAGCGACGTAAATTGAACAAATGTGGTAGAATTTCGCTGAATTCTTATATTAACCATAACATAAAATGATCTAATCGGGTCTCTGATTGCCCTATCATAGAAGTTTAATAGTGCACTTTACTCGCCATTCCACGCGCTTTAACATGCCGCCTAGCCCAGTACGCTATCTGAAATAGGAACGACGTAAATTGAACAAATGTGATAGAATTTTGCTGAATTCTTAAATTAACCATAATATAAAATGATCTAATCGGGTCTCTGATTGCCCTACCCTAGAAGTATAATAGTGCATTTTACTCGCCATTTCATGCGCTTTGAGATGCCGCATAGCCCAACACGCTATCTGAAATAGGAGCGACGTAAATTGAACAAATGTGATAGAATTTCGCTGAATTCTTAAATTAACCATAATATAAAATGATCTAATCGGGTCTCTGATTGCCCTATCATAGAAGTTTAATAGAGCATTTTACTCGTCATTTCATGCGCCTTGAGATGCCGCTTAGCCCATACGCTATCTGAAATAGGAGCGACGTAAATTGAACAAATGTGATAGAATTTCCCTGAATACTTATATTAACCTTAATGTAAAATGATCTAATCGGGTCTCTGATTGCCTTATCATAGAAGTATAATAGTGCATTTTACTCGCCATTCCACGCGCTTTAAGATGCCGCCTATCCGAGTACGCTATCTGAAATAGGAGCGACGTAAATTGAACAAATGTGATAGAATTTCGCTGAATTCTTAAATTAACCATAATATGAAATGATCTAATCGGGTCTCTGTTTGACCTACCCTACAAGTTTAACAGTGCATTTTACTCGCCATTTCATGCGCTTTGAGATGCCGCTTAGCCCAATACGCTATCTGAAATAGGAGCGACGTAAATTGAACAAATGTGATAGAATTTCGCTGAATTCTTAAATTAAACATAATATAAAATGATCTAACGGGGTCTCTGTTTGCCCTACCCTAGAAGTTTAATAGTGCATTTTACTCGCCATTTCTTGCGCTTTGAGATGCCGCTTAGCCCAATACGCTATCTGAAATAGGAGCGACGTAAATTGAACAAATGTGATAGAATTTCGCTGAATTCTTATATTCACCAAAATATAAAATGATCTAATCGGGTCTCTGATTGCCCTATCATAGAAGTTTAATATTGCATTTTACTCGCCATTCCACGCGCTTTCAGATGCCGCCTAGCCCAGTACGCTATCTGAAATAGGAGCGACGTAAATTGAACAAATGTGATAAGATTTTGCTGAATTCTTAAATTAACCATAATATAAAATGATCTAATCGGGTCTGTGTTTGCCCTACCCTAGAAGTTTAATAGAGCATTTCACTCGTCATTTCATGCGCTTTGAGATGCCGCTTAGCCCAATACGCTATCTGAAATATCAGCGACGTAAATTGAACAAATGTGAGAGAATCTCGCTGAATACTTATCTTAACCTTAATGTAAAATGATCTAATCGGGTCTCTGTTCGCCCTACCCTAGAAGATTACTACTGCATTTCACTCGCCATTTCATGCGCTTTGAGATGCCGCTTAGCCCAATACGCTATCTGAAATAGGAGCGACGTAAATTGAACAAATGTGATAGAATTTCGCTGAATTCTTATTTTAACCTTAATGTAAAATGATCTAATCGGGTCTTTGTTCGCCTTACCCTAGAAGTTTAATAGTGCACTTCACACGTCAGTTCATGCGCTTTGAGATGCCGCTTAGCCCAATAAGCTATCTGAAGCAGGAGCGACGTAAATTGAACAAATGTGATAGAATTTCGCTGAATTCTTATATTAACCATAACATAAAATGATCTAATCGGGTCTCTGATTGCCCTACCCTAGAAGTTTAATAGTGCATTTTACTCGTCATTTCATGCGCTTTGAGATGCCGCTTAGCCCAATACGCTATCTGAAATAGGAGCGATGTAAATTGAACAAATGTGATAGAATTTCGCTGAATCCTTTTATTAACCATAATGTTAAATGATCTAATCGGGTCTCTGTTCGCCCCAGCGTAGAAGCTTAATAGTTCATTTTATTCGTCATTTCATGCCCTTTGAGATGCCGCATAGCCCAATAAGCTGTCTGAAATGGGAGCGACGTAAATTGAACAAATGTGGTAGAATTTCGCTGAATTCTTATATTAACCATAACATAAAATGATCTAATCGGGTCTCTGATTGCCCTATCATAGAAGTTTAATAGTGCACTTTACTCGCCATTCCACGCGCTTTAACATGCCGCCTAGCCCAGTACGCTATCTGAAATAGGAACGACGTAAATTGAACAAATGTGATAGAATTTTGCTGAATTCTTAAATTAACCATAATATAAAATGATCTAACCGGGTCTCTGATTGCCCTACCCTAGAAGTATAATAGTGCATTTTACTCGCCATTTCATGCGCTTTGAGATGCCGCATAGCCCAACACGCTATCTGAAATAGGAGCGACGTAAATTGAACAAATGTGATAGAATTTCGCTGAATTCTTAAATTAACCATAATATAAAATGATCTAATCGGGTCTCTGATTGCCCTATCATAGAAGTTTAATAGAGCATTTTACTCGTCATTTCATGCGCCTTGAGATGCCGCTTAGCCCATACGCTATCTGAAATAGGAGCGACGTAAATTGAACAAATGTGATAGAATTTCCCTGAATACTTATATTAACCTTAATGTAAAATGATCTAATCGGGTCTCTGATTGCCTTATCCTAGAAGTATAATAGTGCATTTTACTCGCCATTCCACGCGCTTTAAGATGCCGCCTATCCGAGTACGCTATCTGAAATAGGAGCGACGTAAATTGAACAAATGTGATAGAATTTCGCTGAATTCTTAAATTAACCATAATATGAAATGATCTAATCGGGTCTCTGTTTGACCTACCCTACAAGTTTAACAGTGCATTTTACTCGCCATTTCATGCTCTTTGAGATGCCGCTTAGCCCAATACGCTATCTGAAATAGGAGCGACGTAAATTGAACAAATGTGATAGAATTTCGCTGAATTCTTAAATTAAACATAATATAAAATGATCTAACGGGGTCTCTGTTTGCCCTACCCTAGAAGTTTAATAGTGCATTTTACTCGCCATTTCTTGCGCTTTGAGATGCCGCTTAGCCCAATACGCTATCTGAAATAGGAGCGACGTAAATTGAACAAATGTGATAGAATTTCGCTGAATTCTTATATTCACCAAAATATAAAATGATCTAATCGGGTCTCTGATTGCCCTATCATAGAAGTTTAATATTGCATTTTACTCGCCATTCCACGCGCTTTCAGATGCCGCCTAGCCCAGTACGCTATCTGAAATAGGAGCGACGTAAATTGAACAAATGTGATAAGATTTTGCTGAATTCTTAAATTAACCATAATATAAAATGATCTAATCGGGTCTGTGTTTGCCCTACCCTAGAAGTTTAATAGAGCATTTCACTCGTCATTTCATGCGCTTTGAGATGCCGCTTAGCCCAATACGCTATCTGAAATATCAGCGACGTAAATTGAACAAATGTGAGAGAATCTCGCTGAATACTTATCTTAACCTTAATGTAAAATGATCTAATCGGGTCTCTGTTCGCCCTACCCTAGAAGATTACTACTGCATTTCACTCGCCATTTCATGCGCTTTGAGATGCCGCTTAGCCCAATACGCTATCTGAAATAGGAGCGACGTAAATTGAACAAATGTGATAGAATTTCGCTGAATTCTTATTTTAACCTTAATGTAAAATGATCTAATCGGGTCTTTGTTCGCCTTACCCTAGAAGTTTAATAGTGCACTTCACTCGTCAGTTCATGCGCTTTGAGATGCCGCTTAGCCCAATAAGCTATCTGAAGCAGGAGCGACGTAAATTGAACAAATGTGATAGAATTTCGCTGAATTCTTATATTAACCATAACATAAAATGATCTAATCGGGTCTCTGATTGCCCTACCCTAGAAGTTTAATAGTGCATTTTACTCGTCATTTCATGCGCTTTGAGATGCCGCTTAGCCCAATACGCTATCTGAAATAGGAGCGATGTAAATTGAACAAATGTGATAGAATTTCGCTGAATCCTTTTATTAACCATAATGTTAAATGATCTAATCGGGTCTCTGTTCGCCCTAGCGTAGAAGCTTAATAGTTCATTTTATTCGTCATTTCATGCCCTTTGAGATGCCGCATAGCCCAATAAGCTATCTGAAATGGGAGCGACGTAAATTGAACAAATGTGGTAGAATTTCGCTGAATTCTTAAATTAACCATAATATAAAATGATCTAATCGGGTCTCTGTTTGCCCTACCCTAGAAGTTTAACAGTGCATTTTACTCGCCATTTCATGCGCTTTGAGATGCCGCTTAGCCCAATCCGCTATCTGAAATAGGAACGACGTAAATTGAACAAATGTGATAGAACTTCGCTGAAATCTTATATTAAACAAAATATAAAATGATCTAAACGGGACTCTGATTGCCCTATCATAGAAGTTTAGTAGTGCAATTTACTTGCCCTTCCACGCGCTTTAAGATGCCGCCTAGCCCAGTACACTATCTGAAATAGGAGCGACGTATGTTGAACAAATGTGATAGAATTACGCTGAATTCTTATATTAACCGTAATATAAAATGATCTAATCGGGTCTCTGTTTGCCCTACCCTAGAAGTTTAACAGTGCATTTTACTCGCCATTTCATGCGCTTTGAGATGCCGCTTAGCCCAATACGCTATCTGAAATAGGAGCGACGTAAATAGAACAATTGTGATAGAATTTCGGTGAATTCTTATATTAACCAATATATAGAATGATCTAATCGGGTCTCTGATTGCGCTATCATAGAAGTTTAACAGTGCATTTTACTCGCCATTCCTCGCGTTTTAAGATGCCGCCTAGCCCAATATGCTATCTGAAATAGGAGCGACGTAAATTGAACAAATGTGATAGAATTTCGCTGAATTCTTATATTCACCAAAATATAAAATGATCTAATCGGGTCTCTGATTGCCCTATCATAGAAGTTTAATATTGCATTTTCACTCGCCATTCCACGCGCTTTCGGATGCCGCCTAGCCCAGTACGCTATCTGAAATAGGAGCGACGTAAATTGAACAAATGTGATAGAACTTCGCTGAAATCTTATATTAAACAAAATATAAAATGATCTAAACGGGACTCTGATTGCCCTATCATAGAAGTTTAGTAGTGCAATTTACTCGCCCTTCCACGCGCTTTAAGATGCCGCCTAGCCCAGTACACTATCTGAAATAGGAGCGACGTATGTTGAACAAATGTGATAGAAATACGCTGAATTCTTATATTAACCGTAATATAAAATGATCTAATCGGGTCTCTGTTTGCCCTACCCTAGAAGTTTAACAGTGCATTTTACTCGCCATTTCATGCGCTTTGAGATGCCGCTTAGCCCAATACGCTATCTGAAATAGAAGCGACGTAAATAGAACAATTGTGATAGAATTTCGGTGAATTCTTATATTAACCAATATATAGAATGATCTAATCGGGTCTCTGATTGCGCTATCATAGAAGTTTAACAGTGCATTTTACTCGCCATTCCTCGCGTTTTAAGATGCCGCCTAGCCCAATATGCTATCTGAAATAGGAGCGACGTAAATTGAACAAATGTGATAAGATTTTGCTGAATTCTTAAATAAACCATAATATGAAATGATCTAATCGGGTCTCTGTTTGCCCTACCCTAGAAGTTTAACAGTGCATTTTACTCGCCATTTCTTGCGCTTGAGATGCCGCTTAGCCCAATACGCTATCTGAAATATCAGCGACGTATGTTGAACAAATGTGATAGAATTTCGCTGAATTCTTAAATTAACAATAATATAAAATGATCTAATCGGGTCTCTGATTGCCCCATCATAGAAGTTTAATAGAGCATTTTACTCGTCATTTCATGCGCCTTGAGATGCCGCTTAGCCCATACGCTATCTGAAATAGGAGCGACGTAAATTGAACAAATGTGATAGAATTTCCCTGAATACTTATATTAACCTTAATGTAAAATGATCTAATCGGGTCTCTGATTGCCTTATCATAGAAGTATAATAGTGCATTTTACTCGCCATTCCACCCGCTTTAAGATGCCGCCTAGCCCAGTATGCTATCTGAAATAGGAACGACCTAAATCGAACAAATGTGATAGAATTTTGCTGAATTCTTAAATTAACCATAATATAAAATGATCTAATCGCGTCTCTGTTTGCCCTACCCTAGAAGTTTAACAGTGCATTTTACTCGCCATTTCATGCGCTTTGAGATGCCGCTTAGCCTAATAAGCTATCTGAAACAGGAGCGACGTAAATTGAACAAATGTGATAGAATTTCGCTGAATCCTTATATCAACCAAAATATAAAATGATCTAATCGGGTCTCTGATTGCCCTATCATAGAAGTTTAATAGTGCATTTTACTCGCCATTTCTTGCGCTTTGAGATGCCGCTTAGCCCAATACGCTATCTGAAATAGGAGCGACGTAAATTGAACAAATGTGATAGAATTTCGCTGAATTCTTATATTAACCTTAATGTAAAATGATCTAATCGGGTCTTTGTTCGCCTTACCCTAGAAGTTTAATAGTGCACTTCACTCGTCATTTCATGCGCTTTGAGATGCCGCTTAGCCCAATAAGCTATCTGAAGCAGGAGCGACGTAAATTGAACAAATGTGATAGAATTTCGCTGAATTCTTATATTAACCATAACATAAAATGATCTAATCGGGTCTCTGATTGCCCTACCCTAGAAGTTTAACAGTGCATTTTACTCGCCATTCCTCGCGTTTTAAGATGCCGCCCAGCCCAATACGCTATCTGAAATAGGAGCGACGTAAATTGAACAAATGTGATAGAATTTCGCTGAATTCTTATTTTAACCTTAATGTAAAATGATCTAATCGGGTCTTTGTTCGCCTTACCCCAGAAGTTTAATAGTGCACTTCACTCGTCAGTTCATGCGCTTTGAGATGCCGCTTAGCCCAATAAGCTATCTGAAGCAGGAGCGACGTAAATTGAACAAATGTGATAGAATTTCGCTGAATTCTTATATTAACCATAACATAAAATGATATAATCGGGTCTCTGATTGCCCTACCCTAGAAGTTTAATAGTGCATTTTACTCGTCATTTCATGCGCTTTGAGATGCCGCTTAGCCCAATATGCTACCTGAAATAGGAGCGATGTAAATTGAACAAATGTGATAGAATTTCGCTGAATCCTTTTATTAACCATTATGTTAAATGATCTAATCGGGTCTCTGTTCGCCCTAGCGTAGAAGCTTAATAGTTCATTTTATTCGTCATTTCATGCCCTTTCAGATGCCGCATAGCCCAATAAGCTATCTGAAATGGGAGCGACGTAAATTGAACAAATGTGGTAGAATTTCGCTGAATTCTTAAATTAACCATAATATAAAATGATCTAACGGGGTCTCCGTTTGCCCTACCCTAGAAGTTTAATAGTGCATTTTACTCGCCATTTCTTGCGCTTTGAGATGCCGCTTAGCCCAATACGCTATCTGAAATAGGAGCGACGTAAATTGAACAAATGTGATAGAATTTCGCTGAATTCTTATTTTAACCTTAATGTAAAATGATCTAATCGGGTCTTTGTTCGCCTTACCCTAGAAGTTTAATAGTGCACTTCACTCGTCATTTCATGCGCTTTGAGATGCCGCTTAGCCCAATAAGCTATCTGAAGCAGGAGCGACGTAAATTGAACAAATGTGATAGAATTTCGCTGAATTCTTATATTAACCATAACATAAAATGATCTAATCGGGTCTCTGATTGCCCTACCCTAGAAGTTTAATAGTGCATTTTACTCGTCATTTCATGCGCTTTGAGATGCCGCTTAGCCCAATACGCTATCTGAAATAGGAACGACGTAAATTGAACAAATGTGATAGAACTTCGCTGAAATCTTATATTAAACAAAATATAAGATGATCTAAACGGGACTCTGATTGCCCTATCATAGAAGTTTAGTAGTGCAATTTACTCGCCCTTCCACGCGCTTTAAGATGCCGCCTAGCCCAGTACACTATCTGAAATAGGAGCGACGTATGTTGAACAAATTTGATAGAATTACGCTGAATTCTTATATTAACCGTAATATAAAATGATCTAATCTGGTCTCTGTTTGCCTTACGCTAGAAGTTTAACAGTGCAATTTACTCGCCATTTCATGCGCTTTGAGGTGCCGCTTAGCCCAATACGCTATCTGCAATAGGAGCGACGTAAATTGAACAAATGTGATAGAATTACGCTGAAGTTTTATATTAACCGTAATATAAAATGATCTAATCGGGTCTCTGTTTGCCCTATCCTTGAAGTTTAATAGTGCATTTTACTCGCCATTTCTTGCGCTTTAAGATGCCGCTTAGCCCAATACGCTATCTGAAATAGGAGCGATGTAAATTGAACAAATGTGATAGCATTTCGCTGAATCCTTTTATTAACCATAATGTTAAATGATCTAATCGGGTCTCTGTTCGCCCCAGCGTAGAAGCTTAATAGTTCATTTTATTCGTCATTTCATGCCCTTTGAGATGCCGCATAGCCCAATAAGCTGTCTGAAATGGGAGCGACGTAAATTGAACAAATGTGGTAGAATTTCGCTGAATCCTTATATTAACCAAAATATAAAATGATCTAATCGGGTCTCTGATTGCCCTATCATTGAAGTTTAATAGTGCATTTTACTCGCCATTCCACGCGCTTTAAGATGCCGCCTAGCCCAGTATGCTATCTGAAATAGGAACGACCTAAATCGAACAAATGTGATAGAATTTTGCTGAATTCTTAAATTAACCATAATATAAAATGATCTAATCGCGTCTCTGTTTGCCCTACCCTAGAAGTTTAACAGTGCATTTTACTCGCCATTTCATGCGCTTTGAGATGCCGCTTAGCCTAATAAGCTATCTGAAACAGGAGCGACGTAAATTGAACAAATGTGATAGAATTTCGCTGAATCCTTATATTAACCAAAATATAAAATGATCTAATCGGGTCTCTGATTGCCCTATCATAGAAGTTTAATAGTGCACTTTACTCGCCATTCCACGCGCTTTAACATGCCGCCTAGCCCAGTACGCTATCTGAAATAGGAGCGACGTAAATTGAACAAATGTGATAGAATTTCCCTGAATACTTATATTAACCTTAATGTAAAATTATCTAATCGGGTCTCTGTTCGCCCTACCCTAGAAGTTTAATAGTGCATTTCACTCGCCATTTCATGCGCTTTGAGATGCCGCTTAGCCCAATACGCTATCTGAAATAGGAGCGACGTAAATAGAACAATTGTGATAGAATTTCGGTGAATCCTTATATTAACCAAAATATAAAATGATCTAATCGGGTCTCTGATTGCCCTATCATAGAAGTTTAATAGTGCATTTTACTCACCAATCCACGCGCTTTAAGATTCCGCCTAGCCCAGTACGCTATCTGAAATAGGAGCGACGTAAATTGAACAAATGTGATAGAATTTCCCTGAATTCTTATATTAACCTTAATGTAAAATGATCTAATCGGGTCTATGTTCGCCCAACCCTAGAAGTTTAATAGTGCATTTCACTCGTCATTTCATGCGCTTTGAGATGCCGTTTAGCCCAATACGCTATCTGAAATAGGACCAACGTAAATTGAACAAATGTGATAGAATTTCTCTGAAATCTTTTATTAACCAAAATATAAAATGATCTAATCGGGTCTCTGATTGCCCTATCATAGAAGTTTAACAGTGCATTTTACTCGCCATTCCTCGCGTTTTAAGATGCTGCCTAGCCCAATATGCTATCTGAAATAGGAGCGACGTAAATTGAACAAATGTGATAGAATTTCGCTGAATTCTTATATTCACCAAAATATAAAATGATGTAATCGGGTCTCTGATTGCCCTATCATAGAAGTTTAATATTGCATTTTCACTCGCCATTCCACGCGCTTTCGGATGCCGCCTAGCCCAGTACGCTATCTGAAATAGGAGCGACGTAAATTGAACAAATGTGATAAGATTTTGCTGAATTCTTAAACAAACCATAATATGAAATGATCTAATCGGGTCTCTGTTTGCCCTACCCTAGAAGTTTAACAGTGCATTTTACTCGCCATTTCTTGCGCTTTGAGATGCCGCTTAGCCCAATACGCTATCTGAAATATCAGCGACGTATGTTGAACAAATGTGATAGAATATCGCTGAATTCTTAAATTAACCATAATATAAAATGATCTAATAGGGTCTCTGATTGCCCTATCATAGAAGTTTAATAGAGCATTTTACTCGTCATTTCATGCGCCTTGAGATGCCGCTTAGCCCATACGCTATCTGAAATAGGAGCGACGTAAATTGAACAAATGTGATAGAATTTCCCTGAATACTTATATTAACCTTAATGTAAAATGATCTAATCGGGTCTCTAATTGCCTTATCATAGAAGTATAATAGTGCATTTTACTCGCCATTCCACGCGCTCTAAGATGCCGCCTATCCGAGTACGCTATATGAAATAGGAGCGACGTAAATTGAACAAATGTGATAGAATTTCGCTGAATCCTTTTATTAACCATAATGTTAAATGATCTAATCGGGTCTCTGTTCGCCCTAGCGTAGAAGCTTAATAGTTCATTTTATTCGTCATTTCATGCCCTTTGTGATGCCGCATAGCCCAATAAGCTATCTGAAATGGGAGCGACGTAAATTGAACAAATGTGGTAGAATTTCGCTGAATTCTTAAATTAACCATAATATAAAATGATCTAATCGGGTCTCTGTTTGCCCTACCCTAGAAGTTTAACAGTGCATTTTACTCGCCATTTCATGCGCTTTGAGATGCCGCTTAGCCCATTCCGCTATTTGAAATAGGAACGACGTAAATTGAACAAATGTGATAGAACTTCGCTGAAATCTTATATTAAACAAAATATAAGATGATCTAAACGGGACTCTGATTGCCCTATCATAGAAGTTTAGTAGTGCAATTTACTCGCCCTTCCACGCGCTTTAAGATGCCGCCTAGCCCAGTACACTATCTGAAATAGGAGCGACGTATGTTGAACAAATGTGATAGAATTTCGCTGAATTCTTAAATTAACCATAATATAAAATGATCTAATCGGGTCTCTGTTTGCCCTACCCTAGAAGTTTAACAGTGCATTTCACTCGTCATTTCATGCGCTTTGAGATCGCGCTTAGCCCAATAAGCTATCTGAAATAGGAGCGACGTAAATTGAACAAATGTGATAGAATTTTTCTGAATTCTTAAATAAACCATAATATGAAATGATCTAATCGGGTCTCTGTTTGCCCTACCCTAGAAGTTTAACAGTGCATTTTACTCGCCATTTCTTGCGCTTTGAGATGCCGCTTAGCCCAATACGCTATCTGAAATATCAGCGACGTATGTTGAACAAATGTGATAGAATTTCGCTGAATTCTTATTTTAACCTTAATGTAAAATGATCTAATCGGGTCTTTGTTCGCCTTACCCTAGAAGTTTAATAGTGCACTTCACTCGTCATTTCATGCGCTTTGAGATGCCGCTTAGCCCAATAAGCTATCTGAAGCAGGAGCGACGTAAATTGAACAAATGTGATAGAATTTCGCTGAATTCTTATATTAACCATAACATAAAATGATCTAATCGAGTCTCTGATTGCCCTACCCTAGAAGTTTAATAGTGCATTTTACTCGTCATTTCATGCGCTTTGAGATGCCGCTTAGCCCAATACGCTATCTGAAATAGGAGCGATGTAAATTGAACAAATGTGATAGAATTTCGCTGAATCCTTTTATTAACCATAATGTTAAATGATCTAATCGGGTCTCTGTTCGCCCCAGCGTAGAAGCTTAATAGTTCATTTTATTCGTCATTTCATGCCCTTCGAGATGCCGCATAGCCCAATAAGCTGTCTGAAATGGGAGCGACGTAAATTGAACAAATGTGGTAGAATTTCGCTGAATTCTTATATTAACCATAACATAAAATGATCTAATCGGGTCTCTGATTGCCCTATCATAGAAGTTTAATAGTGCACTTTACTCGCCATTCCACGCGCTTTAACATGCCGCCTAGCCCAGTACGCTATCTGAAATAGGCACGACGTAAATTGAACAAATGTGATAGAATTTTGCTGAATTCTTAAATTAACCATAAAATAAAATGATCTAACCGGGTCTCTGATTGCCCTACCCTAGAAGTATAATAGTGCATTTTACTCGCCATTTCATGCGCTTTGAGATGCCGCATAGCCCAACACGCTATCTGAAATAGGAGCGACGTAAATTGAACAAATGTGATAGAATTTCGCTGAATTCTTAAATTAACCATAATATAAAATGATCTAATCGGGTCTCTGATTGCCCTATCATAGAAGTTTAATAGAGCATTTTACTCGTCATTTCATGCGCCTTGAGATGCCGCTTAGCCCATACGCTATCTGAAATAGGAGCGACGTAAATTGAACAAATGTGATAGAATTTCCCTGAATACTTATATTAACCTTAATGTAAAATGATCTAATCGGGTCTCTGATTGCCTTATCCTAGAAGTATAATAGTGCATTTTACTCGCCATTCCACGCGCTTTAAGATGCCGCCTATCCGAGTACGCTATCTGAAATAGGAGCGACGTAAATTGAACAAATGTGATAGAATTTCGCTGAATTCTTAAATTAACCATAATATGAAATGATCTAATCGCGTCTCTGTTTGACCTACCCTACAAGTTTAACAGTGCATTTTACTCGCCATTTCATGCGCTTTGAGATGCCGCTTAGCCCAATACGCTATCTGAAATAGGAGCGACTTAAATTGAACAAATGTGATAGAATTTCGCTGAATTCTTAAATTAAACATAATATAAAATGATCTAACGGTGTCTCTGTTTGCCCTACCCTAGAAGTTTAATAGTGCATTTTACTTGCCATTTCTTGCGCTTTGAGATGCCGCTTAGCCCAATACGCTATCTGAAATAGGAGCGACGTAAATTGAACAAATGTGATAGAATTTCGCTGAATTCTTATATTCACCAAAATATAAAGTGATCTAATCGGGTCTCTGATTGCCCTATCATAGAAGTTTAATATTGCATTTTACTCGCCATTCCACGCGCTTTCAGATGCCGCCTAGCCCAGTACGCTATCTGAAATAGGAGCGACGTAAATTGAACAAATGTGATAAGATTTTGCTGAATTCTTAAATTAACCATAATATAAAATGATCTAATCGGGTCTGTGTTTGCCCTACCCTAGAAGTTTAATAGAGCATTTCACTCGTCATTTCATGCGCTTTGAGATGCCGCTTAGCCCAATACGCTATCTGAAATATCAGCGACGTAAATTGAACAAATGTGAGAGAATCTCGCTGAATACTTATCTTAACCTTAATGTAAAATGATCTAATCGGGTCTCTGTTTGCCCTACCCTAGAAGATTACTACTGCATTTCACTCGCCATTTCATGCGCTTTGAGATGCCGCTTAGCCCAATACGCTATCTGAAATAGGAGCGACGTAAATTGAACAAATGTGATAGAATTTCGCTGAATTCTTATTTTAACCTTAATGTAAAATGATCTAATCGGGTCTTTGTTCGCCTTACCCTAGAAGTTTAATAGTGCACTTCACTCGTCAGTTCATGCGCTTTGAGATGCCGCTTAGCCCAATAAGCTATCTGAAGCAGGAGCGACGTAAATTGAACAAATGTGATAGAATTTCGCTGAATCCTTTTATTAACCATAATGTTAAATGATCTAATCGGGTCTCTGTTCGCCCTAGCGTAGAAGCTTAATAGTTCATTTTATTCGTCATTTCATGCCCTTTGAGATGCCGCATAACCCAATAAGCTATCTGAAATGGGAGCGACGTAAATTGAACAAATGTGGTAGAATTTCGCTGAATTCTTAAATTAACCATAATATAAAATGATCTAATCGGGTCTCTGTTTGCCCTACCCTAGAAGTTTAACAGTGCATTTTACTCGCCATTTCTTGCGCTTTGAGATGCCGCTTAGCCCAATACGCTATCTGAAATATCAGCGACGTATGTTGAACAAATGTGATAGAATTTCGCTGAATTCTTAAATTAACCATAATATAAAATGATCTAATCGGGTCTCTGATTGCCCCATCATAGAAGTTTAATAGAGCATTTTACTCGTCATTTCATGCGCCTTGAGATGCCGCTTAGCCCATACGCTATCTGAAATAGGAGCGACGTAAATTGAACAAATGTGATAGAATTTCGCTGAATTCTTAAATTAACCATAATATAAAATGATCTAACGGGGTCTCCGTTTGCCCTACCCTAGAAGTTTAATAGTGCATTTTACTCGTCATTTCATGCGCTTTGAGATGCCGCTTAGCCCAATACGCTATCTGAAATAGGAGCGACGTAAATTGAACAAATGTGATAGAATTTCGCTGAATTCTTATTTTAACCTTAATGTAAAATGATCAAATCGGGTCTTTGTTCGCCTTACCCTAGAAGTTTAATAGTGCACTTCACTCGTCATTTCATGCGCTTTGAGATGCCGCTTAGCCCAATAAGCTATCTGAAGCAGGAGCGACGTAAATTGAACAAATGTGATAGAATTTCGCTGAATTCTTATATTAACCATAACATAAAATGATCTAATCGGGTCTCTGATTGCCCTACCCTAGAAGTTTAATAGTGCATTTTACTCGTCATTTCATGCGCTTTGAGATGCCGCTTAGCCCAATACGCTATCTGAAATAGGAGCGATGTAAATTGAACAAATGTGATAGAATTTCGCTGAATCCTTTTATTAACCATAATGTTAAATGATCTAATCGGGTCTCTGTTCGCCCCAGCGTAGAAGCTTAATAGTTCATTTTATTCGTCATTTCATGCCCTTTGAGATGCCGCATAGCCCAATAAGCTGTCTGAAATGGGAGCGACGTAAATTGAACAAATGTGGTAGAATTTCGCTGAATCCTTATATTAACCAAAATATAAAATGATCTAATCGGGTCTCTGATTGCCCTATCATTGAAGTTTAATAGTGCATTTTACTCGCCATTCCACGCGCTTTAAGATGCCGCCTAGCCCAGTATGCTACCTGAAATAGGAACGACCTAAATCGAACAAATGTGATAGAATTTTGCTGAATTCTTAAATAAACCATAATATGAAATGATCTAATCGGGTCTCTGTTTGCCCTACCCTAGAAGTTTAACAGTGCATTTTACTCGCCATTTCTTGCGCTTTGAGATGCCGCTTAGCCCAATACGCTATCTGAAATATCAGCGACGTATGTTGAACAAATGTGATAGAATTTCGCTGAATTCTTAAATTAACCATAATATAAAATGATCTAATCGGGTCTCTGATTGCCCCATCATAGAAGTTTAATAGAGCATTTTACTCGTCATTTCATGCGCCTTGAGATGCCGCTTGGCCCATACGCTATCTGAAATAGGAGCGACGTAAATTGAACAAATGTGATAGAATTTCGCTGAATTCTTAAATTAACCATAATATAAAATGATCTAACGGGGTCTCCGTTTGCCCTACCCTAGAAGTTTAATAGTGCATTTTACTCGCCATTTCTTGCGCTTTGAGATGCCACTTAGCCCAATACGCTATCTGAAATAGGAGCGACGTAAATTGAACAAATGTGATAGAATTTCGCTGAATTCTTATTTTAACCTTAATGTAAAATGATCAAATCGGGTCTTTGTTCGCCTTACCCTAGAAGTTTAATAGTGCACTTCACTCGTCATTTCATGCGCTTTGAGATGCCGCTTAGCCCAATAAGCTATCTGAAGCAGGAGCGACGTAAATTGAACAAATGTGATAGAATTTCGCTGAATTCTTATATTAACCATAACATAAAATGATCTAATCGGGTCTCTGATTGCCCTACCCTAGAAGTTTAATAGTGCATTTTACTCGTCATTTCATGCGCTTTGAGATGCCGCTTAGCCCAATACGCTATCTGAAATAGGAGCGATGTAAATTGAACAAATGTGATAGAATTTCGCTGAATCCTTTTATTAACCATAATGTTAAATGATCTAATCGGGTCTCTGTTCGCCCCAGCGTAGAAGCTTAATAGTTCATTTTATTCGTCATTTCATGCCCTTTGAGATGCCGCATAGCCCAATAAGCTGTCTGAAATGGGAGCGACGTAAATTGAACAAATGTGGTAGAATTTCGCTGAATCCTTATATTAACCAAAATATAAAATGATCTAATCGGGTCTCTGATTGCCCTATCATTGAAGTTTAATAGTGCATTTTACTCGCCATTCCACGCGCTTTAAGATGCCGCCTAGCCCAGTATGCTATCTGAAATAGGAACGACCTAAATCGAACAAATGTGATAGAATTTTGCTGAATTCTTAAATTAACCATAATATAAAATGATCTAATCGCGTCTCTGTTTGCCCTACCCTAGAAGTTTAACAGTGCATTTTACTCGCCATTTCATGCGCTTTGAGATGCCGCTTAGCCTAATAAGCTATCTGAAACAGGAGCGACGTAAATTGAACAAATGTGATAGAATTTCGCTGAATCCTTATATTAACCAAAATATAAAATGATCTAATCGGGTCTCTGATTGCCCTATCATAGAAGTTTAATAGTGCACTTTACTCGCCATTCCACGCGCTTTAACATGCCGCCTAGCCCAGTACGCTATCTGAAATAGGAGCGACGTAAATAGAACAAATGTGATAGAATTTCCCTGAATACTTATATTAACCTTAATGTAAAATTATCTAATCGGGTCTCTGTTCGCCCTACCCTAGAAGTTTAATAGTGCATTTCACTCGCCATTTCATGCGCTTTGAGATGCCGCTTAGCCCAATACGCTATCTGAAATAGGAGCGACGTAAATAGAACAATTGTGATAGAATTTCGGTGAATCCTTATATTAACCAAAATATAAAATGATCTAATCGGGTCTCTGATTGCCCTATCATAGAAGTTTAATAGTGCATTTTACTCACCAATCCACGCGCTTTAAGATGCCGCTTAGCCCAATACGCTATCTGAAATATCAGCGACGTATGTTGAACAAATGTGATAGAATTTCGCTGAATTCTTATATTAACCATAACATAAAATGATCTAATCGGGTCTCTGATTGCCCTACCCTAGAAGTTTAATAGTGCATTTTACTCGTCATTTCATGCGCTTTGAGATGCCGCTTAGCCCAATACGCTATCTGAAATAGGAGCGATGTAAATTGAACAAATGTGATAGAATTTCGCTGAATCCTTTTATTAACCATAATGTTAAATGATCTAATCGGGTCTCTGTTCGCCCCAGCGTAGAAGCTTAATAGTTCATTTTATTCGTCATTTCATGCCCTTCGAGATGCCGCATAGCCCAATAAGCTGTCTGAAATGGGAGCGACGTAAATTGAACAAATGTGGTAGAATTTCGCTGAATTCTTATATTAACCATAACATAAAATGATCTAATCGGGTCTCTGATTGCCCTATCATAGAAGTTTAATAGTGCACTTTACTCGCCATTCCACGCGCTTTAACATGCCGCCTAGCCCAGTACGCTATCTGAAATAGGCACGACGTAAATTGAACAAATGTGATAGAATTTTGCTGAATTCTTAAATTAACCATAATATAAAATGATCTAACCGGGTCTCTGATTGCCCTACCCTAGAAGTATAATAGTGCATTTTACTCGCCATTTCATGCGCTTTGAGATGCCGCATAGCCCAACACGCTATCTGAAATAGGAGCGACGTAAATTGAACAAATGTGATAGAATTTCGCTGAATTCTTAAATTAACCATAATATAAAATGATCTAATCGGGTCTCTGATTGCCCTATCATAGAAGTTTAATAGAGCATTTTACTCGTCATTTCATGCGCCTTGAGATGCCGCTTAGCCCATACGCTATCTGAAATAGGTGCGACGTAAATTGAACAAATGTGATAGAATTTCCCTGAATACTTATATTAACCTTAATGTAAAATGATCTAATCGGGTCTCTGATTGCCTTATCCTAGAAGTATAATAGTGCATTTTACTTGCCATTCCACGCGCTTTAAGATGCCGCCTATCCGAGTACGCTATCTGAAATAGGAGCGACGTAAATTGAACAAATGTGATAGAATTTCGCTGAATTCTTAAATTAACCATAATATGAAATGATCTAATCGGGTCTCTGTTTGACCTACCCTACAAGTTTAACAGTGCATTTTACTCGCCATTTCATGCGCTTTGAGATGCCGCTTAGCCCAATACGCTATCTGAAATAGGAGCGACTTAAATTGAACAAATGTGATAGAATTTCGCTGAATTCTTAAATTAAACATAATATAAAATGATCTAACGGGGTCTCTGTTTGCCCTACCCTAGAAGTTTAATAGTGCATTTTACTTGCCATTTCTTGCGCTTTGAGATGCCGCTTAGCCCAATACGCTATCTGAAATAGGAGCGACGTAAATTGAACAAATGTGATAGAATTTCGCTGAATTCTTATATTCACCAAAATATAAAGTGATCTAATCGGGTCTCTGATTGCCCTATCATAGAAGTTTAATATTGCATTTTACTCGCCATTCCACGCGCTTTCAGATGCCGCCTAGCCCAGTACGCTATCTGAAATAGGAGCGACGTAAATTGAACAAATGTGATAAGATTTTGCTGAATTCTTAAATTAACCATAATATAAAATGATCTAATCGGGTCTCTGTTTGCCCTACCCTAGAAGTTTAATAGAGCATTTCACTCGTCATTTCATGCGCTTTGAGATGCCGCTTAGCCCAATACGCTATCTGAAATATCAGCGACGTAAATTGAACAAATGTGAGAGAATCTCGCTGAATACTTATCTTAACCTTAATGTAAAATGATCTAATCGGGTCTCTGTTCGCCCTACCCTAGAAGATTACTACTGCATTTCACTCGCCATTTCATGCGCTTTGAGATGCCGCTTAGCCCAATACGCTATCTGAAATAGGAGCGACGTAAATTGAACAAATGTGATAGAATTTCGCTGAATTCTTATTTTAACCTTAATGTAAAATGATCTAATCGGGTCTTTGTTCGCCTTACCCTAGAAGTTTAATAGTGCACTTCACTCGTCAGTTCATGCGCTTTGAGATGCCGCTTAGCCCAATAAGCTATCTGAAGCAGGAGCGACGTAAATTGAACAAATGTGATAGAATTTCGCTGAATCCTTTTATTAACCATAATGTTAAATGATCTAATCGGGTCTCTGTTCGCCCTAGCGTAGAAGCTTAATAGTTCATTTTATTCGTCATTTCATGCCCTTTGAGATGCCGCATAACCCAATAAGCTATCTGAAATGGGAGCGACGTAAATTGAACAAATGTGGTAGAATTTCGCTGAATTCTTAAATTAACCATAATATAAAATGATCTAATCGGGTCTCTGTTTGCCCTACCCTAGAAGTTTAACAGTGCATTTTACTCGCCATTTCTTGCGCTTTGAGATGCCGCTTAGCCCAATACGCTATCTGAAATATCAGCGACGTATGTTGAACAAATGTGATAGAATTTCGCTGAATTCTTAAATTAACCATAATATAAAATGATCTAATCGGGTCTCTGATTGCCCCATCATAGAAGTTTAATAGAGCATTTTACTCGTCATTTCATGCGCTTTGAGATGCCGCTTAGCCCATACGCTATCTGAAATAGGAGCGACGTAAATTGAACAAATGTGATAGAATTTCGCTGAATTCTTAAATTAACCATAATATAAAATGATCTAACGGGGTCTCCGTTTGCCCTACCCTAGAAGTTTAATAGTGCATTTTACTCGCCATTTCTTGCGCTTTGAGATGCCGCTTAGCCCAATACGCTATCTGAAATAGGAGCGACGTAAATTGAACAAATGTGATAGAATTTCGCTGAATTCTTATTTTAACCTTAATGTAAAATGATCAAATCGGGTCTTTGTTCGCCTTACCCTAGAAGTTTAATAGTGCACTTCACTCGTCATTTCATGCGCTTTGAGATGCCGCTTAGCCCAATAAGCTATCTGAAGCAGGAGCGACGTAAATTGAACAAATGTGATAGAATTTCGCTGAATTCTTATATTAACCATAACATAAAATGATCTAATCGGGTCTCTGATTGCCCTACCCTAGAAGTTTAATAGTGCATTTTACTCGTCATTTCATGCGCTTTGAGATGCCGCTTAGCCCAATACGCTATCTGAAATAGGAGCGATGTAAATTGAACAAGTGTGATAGAATTTCGCTGAATCCTTTTATTAACCATAATGTTAAATGATCTAATCGGGTCTCTGTTCGCCCCAGCGTAGAAGCTTAATAGTTCATTTTATTCGTCATTTCATGCCCTTTGAGATGCCGCATAGCCCAATAAGCTGTCTGAAATGGGAGCGACGTAAATTGAACAAATGTGGTAGAATTTCGCTGAATCCTTATATTAACCAAAATATAAAATGATCTAATCGGGTCTCTGATTGCCCTATCATTGAAGTTTAATAGTGCATTTTACTCGCCATTCCACGCGCTTTAAGATGCCGCCTAGCCCAGTATGCTATCTGAAATAGGAACGACCTAAATCGAACAAATGTGATAGAATTTTGCTGAATTCTTAAATTAACCATAATATAAAATGATCTAATCGCGTCTCTGTTTGCCCTACCCTAGAAGTTTAACAGTGCATTTTACTCGCCATTTCATGCGCTTTGAGATGCCGCTTAGCCTAATAAGCTATCTGAAACAGGAGCGACGTAAATTGAACAAATGTGATAGAATTTCGCTGAATCCTTATATTAACCAAAATATAAAATGATCTAATCGGGTCTCTGATTGCCCTATCATAGAAGTTTAATAGTGCACTTTACTCGCCATTCCACGCGCTTTAACATGCCGCCTAGCCCAGTACGCTATCTGAAATAGGAGCGACGTAAATAGAACAAATGTGATAGAATTTCCCTGAATACTTATATTAACCTTAATGTAAAATTATCTAATCGGGTCTCTGTTCGCCCTACCCTAGAAGTTTAATAGTGCATTTCACTCGCCATTTCATGCGCTTTGAGATGCCGCTTAGCCCAATACGCTATCTGAAATAGGAGCGACGTAAATAGAACAATTGTGATAGAATTTCGGTGAATCCTTATATTAACCAAAATATAAAATGATCTAATCGGGTCTCTGATTGCCCTATCATAGAAGTTTAATAGTGCATTTTACTCACCAATCCACGCGCTTTAAGATGCCGCTTAGCCCAATACGCTATCTGAAATATCAGCGACGTATGTTGAACAAATGTGATAGAATTTCGCTGAATTCTTAAATTAACCATAATATAAAATGATCTAACGGGGTCTCCGTTTGCCCTACCCTAGAAGTTTAATAGTGCATTTTACTCGCCATTTCTTGCGCTTTGAGATGCCGCTTAGCCCAATACGCTATCTGAAATAGGAGCGACGTAAATTGAACAAATGTGATAGAATTTCGCTGAATTCTTATTTTAACCTTAATGTAAAATGATCTAATCGGTTCTTTGTTCGCCTTACCCTAGAAGTTTAATAGTGCACTTCACTCGTCATTTCATGCGCTTTGAGATGCCGCTTAGCGCAATAAGCTATCTGAAGCAGGAGCGACGTAAATTGAACAAATGTGATAGAATTTCGCTGAATTCTTATATTAACCATAACATAAAATGATCTAATCGGGTCTCTGATTGCCCTACCCTAGAAGTTTAATAGTGCATTTTACTCGTCATTTCATGCGCTTTGAGATGCCGCTTAGCCCAATACGCTATCTGAAATAGGAGCGATGTAAATTGAACAAATGTGATAGAATTTCGCTGAATCCTTTTATTAACCATAATGTTAAATGATCTAATCGGGTCTCTGTTCGCCCCAGCGTAGAAGCTTAATAGTTCATTTTATTCGTCATTTCATGCCCTTCGAGATGCCGCATAGCCCAATAAGCTGTCTGAAATGGGAGCGACGTAAATTGAACAAATGTGGTAGAATTTCGCTGAATTCTTATATTAACCATAACATAAAATGATCTAATCGGGTCTCTGATTGCCCTATCATAGAAGTTTAATAGTGCACTTTACTCGCCATTCCACGCGCTTTAACATGCCGCCTAGCCCAGTACGCTATCTGAAATAGGCACGACGTAAATTGAACAAATGTGATAGAATTTTGCTGAATTCTTAAATTAACCATAATATAAAATGATCTAACCGGGTCTCTGATTGCCCTACCCTAGAAGTATAATAGTGCATTTTACTCGCCATTTCATGCGCTTTGAGATGCCGCATAGCCCAACACGCTATCTGAAATAGGAGCGACGTAAATTGAACAAATGTGATAGAATTTCGCTGAATTCTTAAATTAACCATAATATAAAATGATCTAATCGGGTCTCTGATTGCCCTATCATAGAAGTTTAATAGAGCATTTTACTCGTCATTTCATGCGCCTTGAGATGCCGCTTAGCCCATACGCTATCTGAAATAGGAGCGACGTAAATTGAACAAATGTGATAGAATTTCCCTGAATACTTATATTAACCTTAATGTAAAATGATCTAATCGGGTCTCTGATTGCCTTATCCTAGAAGTATAATAGTGCATTTTACTTGCCATTCCACGCGCTTTAAGATGCCGCCTATCCGAGTACGCTATCTGAAATAGGAGCGACGTAAATTGAACAAATGTGATAGAATTTCGCTGAATTCTTAAATTAACCATAATATGAAATGATCTAATCGGGTCTCTGTTTGACCTACCCTACAAGTTTAACAGTGCATTTTACTCGCCATTTCATGCGCTTTGAGATGCCGCTTAGCCCAATACGCTATCTGAAATAGGAGCGACTTAAATTGAACAAATGTGATAGAATTTCGCTGAATTCTTAAATTAAACATAATATAAAATGATCTAACGGGGTCTCTGTTTGCCCTACCCTAGAAGTTTAATAGTGCATTTTACTTGCCATTTCTTGCGCTTTGAGATGCCGCTTAGCCCAATACGCTATCTGAAATAGGAGCGACGTAAATTGAACAAATGTGATAGAATTTCGCTGAATTCTTATTTTAACCTTAATGTAAAATGATCTAATCGGGTCTTTGTTCGCCTTACCCTAGAAGTTTAATAGTGCACTTCACTCGTCATTTCATGCGCTTTGAGATGCCGCTTAGCCCAATAAGCTATCTGAAGCAGGAGCGACGTAAATTGAACAAATGTGATTGAATTTCGCTGAATTCTTATATTAACCATAACATAAAATGATCTAATCGGGTCTCTGATTGCCCTACCCTAGAAGTTTAACAGTGCATTTTACTCGCCATTCCTCGCGTTTTAAGATGCCGCCCAGCCCAATATGCTATCTGAAATAGGAGCGACGTAAATTGAACAAATGTGATAGAATTTCGCTGAATTCTTATATTCACCAAAATATAAAATGATCTAATCGGGTCTCTGATTGCCCTATCATAGAAGTTTAATATTGCATTTTACTCGCCATTCCACGCGCTTTCAGATGCCGCCTAGCCCAGTACGCTATCTGAAATAGGAGCGACGTAAATTGAACAAATGTGATAAGATTTTGCTGAATTCTTAAATTAACCATAATATAAAATGATCTAATCGGGTCTGTGTTTGCCCTACCCTAGAAGTTTAATAGAGCATTTCACTCGTCATTTCATGCGCTTTGAGATGCCGCTTAGCCCAATACGCTATCTGAAATATCAGCGACGTAAATTGAACAAATGTGAGAGAATCTCGCTGAATACTTATCTTAACCTTAATGTAAAATGATCTAATCGGGTCTCTGTTCGCCCTACCCTAGAAGATTACTACTGCATTTCACTCGCCATTTCATGCGCTTTGAGATGCCGCTTAGCCCAATACGCTATCTGAAATAGGAGCGACGTAAATTGAACAAATGTGATAGAATTTCGCTGAATTCTTATTTTAACCTTAATGTAAAATGATCTAATCGGGTCTTTGTTCGCCTTACCCTAGAAGTTTAATAGTGCACTTCACTCGTCAGTTCATGCGCTTTGAGATGCCGCTTAGCCCAATAAGCTATCTGAAGCAGGAGCGACGTAAATTGAACAAATGTGATAGAATTTCGCTGAATTCTTATATTAACCATAACATAAAATGATCTAATCGGGTCTCTGATTGCCCTACCCTAGAAGTTTAATAGTGCATTTTACTCGTCATTTCATGCGCTTTGAGATGCCGCTTAGCCCAATACGCTATCTGAAATAGGAGCGATGTAAATTGAACAAATGTGATAGAACTTCGCTGAATCCTTTTATTAACCATAATGTTAAATGATCTAATCGGGTCTCTGTTCGCCCTAGCGTAGAAGCTTAATAGTTCATTTTATTCGTCATTTCATGCCCTTTGAGATGCCGCATAGCCCAATAAGCTATCTGAAATGGGAGCGACGTAAATTGAACAAATGTGGTAGAATTTCGCTGAATTCTTAAATTAACCATAATATAAAATGATCTAATCGGGTCTCTGTTTGCCCTACCCTAGAAGTTTAACAGTGCATTTTACTCGCCATTTCATGCGCTTTGAGATGCCGCTTAGCCCAATCCGCTATCTGAAATAGGAACGACGTAAATTGAACAAATGTGATAGAACTTCGCTGAAATCTTATATTAAACAAAATATAAAATGATCTAAACGGGACTCTGATTCCCCTATCATAGAAGTTTAGTAGTGCAATTTACTCGCCCTTCCACGCGCTTTAAGATGCCGCCTAGCCCAGTACACTATCTGAAATAGGAGCGACGTATGTTGAACAAATGTGATAGAATTACGCTGAATTCTTATATTAACCGTAATATAAAATGATCTAATCGGGTCTCTGTTTGCCCTACCCTAGAAGTTTAACAGTGCATTTTACTCGCCATTTCATGCGCTTTGAGATGCCGCTTAGCCCAATACGCTATCTGAAATAGGAGCGACGTAAATAGAACAATTGTGATAGAATTTCGGTGAATTCTTATATTAACCAAAATATAAAATGATCTAATCGGGTCTCTGATTGCCCTATCATAGAAGTTTAACAGTGCATTTTACTCGCCATTCCTCGCGTTTTAAGATGCCGCCTAGCCCAATATGCTATCTGAAATAGGAGCGACGTAAATTGAACAAATGTGATAGAATTTCGCTGAATTCTTATTTTAACCTTAATGTAAAATGATCAAATAGGGTCTTCGTTCGCCTTACCCTAGAAGTTTAATAGTGCACTTCACTCGTCATTTCATGCGCTTTGAGATGCCGCTTAGCCCAATAAGCTATCTGAAGCAGGAGCGACGTAAATTGAACAAATGTGATAGAATTTCGCTGAATTCTTATATTAACCATAACATAAAATGATCTAATCGGGTCTCTGATTGCCCTACCCTAGAAGTTTAATAGTGCATTTTACTCGTCATTTCATGCGCTTTGAGTTGCCGCTTAGCCCAATACGCTATCTGAAATAGGAGCGATGAAAATTGAACAAATGTGATAGAATTTCGCTGAATACTTTTATTAACCATAATGTTAAATGATCTAATCGGGTCTCTGTTCGCCCCAGCGTAGAAGCTTAATAGTTCATTTTATTCGTCATTTCATGCCCTTTGAGATGCCGCATAGCCCAATAAGCTGTCTGAAATGGGAGCGACGTAAATTGAACAAATGTGGTAGAATTTCGCTGAATCCTTATATTAACCAAAATATAAAATGATCTAATCGGGTCTCTGATTGCCCTATCATTGAAGTTTAATAGTGCATTTTACTCGCCATTCCACGCGCTTTAAGATGCCGCCTAGCCCAGTATGCTATCTGAAATAGGAACGACCTAAATCGAACAAATGTGATAGAATTTTGCTGAATTCTTAAATTAACCATAATATAAAATGATCTAATCGCGTCTCTGTTTGCCCTACCCTAGAAGTTTAACAGTGCATTTTACTCGCCATTTCATGCGCTTTGAGATGCCGCTTAGCCTAATAAGCTATCTGAAACAGGAGCGACGTAAATTGAACAAATGTGATAGAATTTCGCTGAATCCTTATATTAACCAAAATATAAAATGATCTAATCGGGTCTCTGATTGCCCTATCATAGAAGTTTAATAGTGCACTTTACTCGCCATTCCACGCGCTTTAACATGCCGCCTAGCCCAGTACGCTATCTGAAATAGGAGCGACGTAAATAGAACAAATGTGATAGAATTTCCCTGAATACTTATATTAACCTTAATGTAAAATTATCTAATCGGGTCTCTGTTCGCCCTACCCTAGAAGTTTAATAGTGCATTTCACTCGCCATTTCATGCGCTTTGAGATGCCGCTTAGCCCAATACGCTATCTGAAATAGGAGCGACGTAAATAGAACAATTGTGATAGAATTTCGGTGAATCCTTATATTAACCAAAATATAAAATGATCTAATCGGGTCTCTGATTGCCCTATCATAGAAGTTTAATAGTGCATTTTACTCACCAATCCACGCGCTTTAAGATTCCGCCTAGCCCAGTACGCTATCTGAAATAGGAGCGACGTAAATTGAACAAATGTGATAGAATTTCCCTGAATTCTTATATTAACCTTAATGTAAAATGATCTAATCGGGTCTATGTTCGCCCAATCCTAGAAGTTTAATAGTGCATTTCACTCGTCATTTCATGCGCTTTGAGATGCCGTTTAGCCCAATACGCTGTCTGAAATAGGACCAACGTAAATTGAACAAATGTGATAGAATTTCTCTGAATTCTTATATTAACCAAAATATAAAATGATCTAATCGGGTCTCTGATTGCCCTATCATAGAAGTTTAACAGTGCATTTTACTCGCCATTCCTCGCGTTTTAAGATGCCGCCTAGCCCAATATGCCATCTGAAATAGGAGCGACGTAAATTGAACAAATGTGATAGAATTTCGCTGAATTCTTATATTCACCAAAATATAAAATGATCTAATCGGGTCTCTGATTGCCCTATCATAGAAGTTTAATATTGCATTTTCACTCGCCATTCCACGCGCTTTCGGATGCCGCCTAGCCCAGTACGCTATCTGAAATAGGAGCGACGTAAATTGAACAAATGTGATAAGATTTTGCTGAATTCTTAAATAAACCATAATATGAAATGATCTAATCGGGTCTCTGTTTGCCCTACCCTAGAAGTTTAACAGTGCATTTTACTCGCCAATTCTTGCGCTTTGAGATGCCGCTTAGCCCAATACGCTATCTGAAATATCAGCGACGTATGTTGAACAAATGTGATAGAATTTCGCTGAATTCTTAAATTAACCATAATATAAAATGATCTAATCGGGTCTCTGATTGCCCCATCATAGAAGTTTAATAGAGCATTTTACTCGTCATTTCATGCGCCTTGAGATGCCGCTTAGCCCATAGGCTATCTGAAATAGGAGCGACGTAAATTGAACAAATGTGATAGAATTTCCCTGAATACTTATATTAACCTTAATGTAAAATGATCTAATCGGGTCTCTGATTGCCTTATCATAGAAGTATAATAGTGCATTTTACTCGCCATTCCACGCGCTTTAAGATGCCGCCTATCCGAGTACGCTATATGAAATAGGAGCGACGTAAATTGAACAAATGTGATAGAATTTCTCTGAATTCTTAAATTAACCATAATATAAAATGATCTGACGGGGTCTCCGTTTGCCCTACCCTAGAAGTTTAATAGTGCATGTTACTCGCCATTCCTTGCGCTTTGAGATGCCGCTTAGCCCAATACGCTATCTGAAATAGGAGCGACGTAAATTGAACAAATGTGATAGAATTTCGCTGAATTCTTATTTTAACCTTAATGTAAAATGATCTAATCGGGTCTTTGTTCGCCTTACCCCAGAAGTTTAATAGTGCACTTCACTCGTCATTTCATGCGCTTTGAGATGCCGCTTAGCCCAATAAGCTATCTGAAGCAGGAGCGACGTAAATTGAACAAATGTGATAGAATTTCGCTGAATTCTTATATTAACCATAACATAAAATGATCTAATCGCGTCTCTGTTTGCCCTAC
The DNA here is from genome assembly GCA_916610135.2 of Macropis europaea. Taxonomy (NCBI): domain Eukaryota; kingdom Metazoa; phylum Arthropoda; class Insecta; order Hymenoptera; family Melittidae; genus Macropis; species Macropis europaea. Next base: position 442,047 of record CAKAJE020001093.1, on the reverse strand, counting down.
CCTAGAAGTTTAATAGTGCATTTTACTCGTCATTTCATGCGCTTTGAGATGCCGCTTAGCCCAATACGCTATCTGAAATAGGAGCGATGTAAATTGAACAAATGTGATAGAATTTCGCTGAATCCTTTTATTAACCATAATGTTAAATGATCTAATCGGGTCTCTGTTCGCCCCAGCGTAGAAGCTTAATAGTTCATTTTATTCGTCATTTCATGCCCTTTGAGATGCCGCATAGCCCAATAAGCTGTCTGAAATGGGAGCGACGTAAATTGAACAAATGTGGTAGAATTTCGCTGAATCCTTATATTAACCAAAATATAAAATGATCTAATCGGGTCTCTGATTGCCCTATCATTGAAGTTTAATAGTGCATTATACTCGCCATTCCACGCGCTTTAAGATGCCGCCTAGCCCAGTATGCTATCTGAAATAGGAACGACCTAAATCGAGCAAATGTGATAGAATTTTGCTGAATTCTTAAATTAACCATAATATAAAATGATCTAATCGCGTCTCTGTTTGCCCTACCCTAGAAGTTTAACAGTGCATTTTACTCGCCATTTCATGCGCTTTGAGATGCCGCTTAGCCTAATAAGCTATCTGAAACAGGAGCGACGTAAATTGAACAAATGTGATAGAATTTCGCTGAATCCTTATATTAACCAAAATATAAAATGATCTAATCGGGTCTCTGATTGCCCTATCATAGAAGTTTAATAGTGCACTTTACTCGCCATTCCACGCGCTTTAACATGCCGCCTAGCCCAGTACGCTATCTGAAATAGGAGCGACGTAAATTGAACAAATGTGATAGAATTTCCCTGAATACTTATATTAACCTTAATGTAAAATTATCTAATCGGGTCTCTGTTCGCCCTACCCTAGAAGTTTAATAGTGCATTTCACTCGCCATTTCATGCGCTTTGAGATGCCGCTTAGCTCAATACGCTATCTGAAATAGGAGCGACGTAAATAGAACAATTGTGATAGAATTTCGGTGAATCCTTATATTAACCAAAATATAAAATGATCTAATCGGGTCTCTGATTGCCCTATCATAGAAGTTTAATAGTGCATTTTACTCACCAATCCACGCGCTTTAAGATTCCGCCTAGCCCAGTACGCTATCTGAAATAGGAGCGACGTAAATTGAACAAATGTGATAGAATTTCCCTGAATTCTTATATTAACCTTAATGTAAAATGATCTAATCGGGTCTATGTTCGCCCAACCCTAGAAGTTTAATAGTGCATTTCACTCGTCGTTTCATGCGGTTTGAGATGCCGTTTAGCCCAATACGCTATCTGAAATAGGACCAACGTAAATTGAACAAATGTGATAGAATTTCTCTGAATTCTTATATTAACCAAAATATAAAATGATCTAATCGGGTCTCTAATTGCCCTATCATAGAAGTTTAACAGTGCATTTTACTCGCCATTCCTCGCGTTTTAAGATGCCGCCTAGCCCAATATGCTATCTGAAATAGGAGCGACGTAAATTGAACAAATGTGATAGAATTTCGCTGAATTCTTATATTCACCAAAATATAAAATGATCTAATCGGGTCTCTGATTGCCCTATCATAGAAGTTTAATATTGCATTTTCACTCGCCATTCCACGCGCTTTCGGATGCCGCCTAGCCCAGTACGCTATCTGAAATAGGAGCGACGTAAATTGAACAAATGTGATAAGATTTTGCTGAATTCTTAAATAAACCATAATATGAAATGATCTAATCGGGTCTCTGTTTGCCCTACCCTAGAAGTTTAACAGTGCATTTTACTCGCCATTTCTTGCGCTTTGAGATGCCGCTTAGCCCAATACGCTATCTGAAATATCAGCGACGTATGTTGAACAAATGTGATAGAATTTCGCTGAATTCTTAAATTAACCATAATATAAAATGATCTAACGGGGTCTCCGTTTGCCCTACCCTAGAAGTTTAATAGTGCATTTTACTCGCCATTTCTTGCGCTTTGAGATGCCGCTTAGCCCAATACGCTATCTGAAATAGGAGCGACGTAAATTGAACAAATGTGATAGAATTTCGCTGAATTCTTATATTAACCTTAATGTAAAATGATCTAATCGGGTCTTTGTTCGCCTTACCCTAGAAGTTTAATAGTGCACTTCACTCGTCATTTCATGCGCTTTGAGATGCCGCTTAGCCCAATAAGCTATCTGAAGCAGGAGCGACGTAAATTGAACAAATGTGATAGAATTTCGCTGAATTCTTATATTAACCATAACATAAAATGATCTAATCGGGTCTCTGATTGCCCTACCCTAGAAGTTTAACAGTGCATTTTACTCGCCATTCCTCGCGTTTTAAGATGCCGCCCAGCCCAATACGCTATCTGAAATAGGAGCGACGTAAATTGAACAAATGTGATAGAATTTCGCTGAATTCTTATTTTAACCTTAATGTAAAATGATCTAATCGGGTCTTTGTTCGCCTTACCCCAGAAGTTTAATAGTGCACTTCACTCGTCAGTTCATGCGCTTTGAGATGCCGCTTAGCCCAATAAGCTATCTGAAGCAGGAGCGACGTAAATTGAACAAATGTGATAGAATTTCGCTGAATTCTTATATTAACCATAATATAAAATGATATAATCGGGTCTCTGATTGCCCTACCCTAGAAGTTTAATAGTGCATTTTACTCGCCATTTCATGCGCTTTGAGATGCCGCTTAACCCAATATGCTACCTGAAATAGGAGCGATGTAAATTGAACAAATGTGATAGAATTTCGCTGAATCCTTTTATTAACCATAATGTTAAATGATCTAATCGGGTCTCTGTTCGCCCTAGCGTAGAAGCTTAATAGTTCATTTTATTCGTCATTTCATGCCCTTTGAGATGCCGCATAGCCCAATAAGCTATCTGAAATGGGAGCAACGTAGATTGAACAAATGTGGTAGAATTTCGCTGAATTCTTAAATTAACCATAATATAAAATGATCTAATCGGGTCTCTGTTTGCCCTACCCTAGAAGTTTAACAGTGCATTTTACTCGCCATTTCATGCGCTTTGAGATGCCGCTTAGCCCATTCCGCTATCTGAAATAGGAACGACGTAAATTGAACAAATGTGATAGAACTTCGCTGAAATCTTATATTAAACAAAATATAAGATGATCTAAACGGGACTCTGATTGCCCTATCATAGAAGTTTAGTAGTGCAATTTACTCGCCCTTCCACGCGCTTTAAGATGCCGCCTAGCCCAGTACACTATCTGAAATAGGAGCGACGTATGTTGAACAAATGTGATAGAATTACGCTGAATTCTTATATTAACCGTAATATAAAATGATCTAATCTGGTCTCTGTTTGCCTTACGCTAGAAGTTTAACAGTGCAATTTACTCGCCATTTCATGCGCTTTGAGGTGCCGCTTAGCCCAATACGCTATCTGCAATAGGAGCGACGTAAATTGAACAAATGTGATAGAATTACGCTGAAGTTTTATATTAACCGTAATATAAAATGATCTAATCGGGTCTCTGTTTGCCCTACCCTTGAAGTTTAATAGTGCATTTTACTCGCCATTTCTTGCGCTTTAAGATGCCGCTTAGCCCAATACGCTATCTGAAATATCAGCGACGTAAATTGAACAAATGTGAGAGAATCTCGCTGAATTCTTATATTAACCTTAATGTAAAATGATCAAATCGGGTCTCTGTTCGGCCTACCCTAGACGATTACTAGTGCATTTCACTCGTCATTTCATGCTCTTTGAGATCGCGCTTAGCCCAATAAGCTATCTGAAATAGGAGCGACGTGAATTGAACAAATGTGATAGAATTTTTCTGAATTCTTAAATAAACCATAATATGAAATGATGTAATCGGGTCTCTGTTTGCCCTACCCTAGAAGTTTAACAGTGCATTTTACTCGCCATTTCTTGCGTTTTGTGATGCCGCTTAGCCCAATACGCTATCTGAAATATCAGCGACGTATGTTGAACAAATGTGATAGAATTTCGCTGAATTCTTAAATTAACCATAATATAAAATGATCTAACGGGGTCTCCGTTTGCCCTACCCTAGAAGTTTAATAGTGCATTTTACTCGCCATTTCTTGCGCTTTGAGATGCCGCTTAGCCCAATACGCTATCTGAAATAGGAGCGACGTAAATTGAACAAATGTGATAGAATTTCGCTGAATTCTTATTTTAACCTTAATGTAAAATGATCTAATCGGGTCTTTGTTCGCCTTACCCTAGAAGTTTCATAGTGCACTTCACTCGTCATTTCATGCGCTTTGAGATGCCGCTTAGCCCAATAAGCTATCTGAAGCAGGAGCGACGTAAATTGAACAAATGTGATAGAATTTCGCTGAATTCTTATATTAACCATAACATAAAATGATCTAATCGGGTCTCTGATTGCCCTACCCTAGAAGTTTAATAGTGCATTTTACTCGCCATTTCATGCGCTTTGAGATGCCGCTTAGCCCAATACGCTATCTCAAATAGGAGCGATGTAAATTGAACAAATGTGATAGAATTTCGCTGAATCCTTTTATTAACCATAATGTTAAATGATCTAATCGGGTCTCTGTTCGCCCCAGCGTAGAAGCTTAATAGTTCATTTTATTCGTCATTTCATGCCCTTTGAGATGCCGCATAGCCCAATAAGCTGTCTGAAATGGGAGCGACGTAAATTGAACAAATGTGGTAGAATTTCGCTGAATCCTTATATTAACCAAAATATAAAATGATCTAATCGGGTCTCTGATTGCCCTATCATTGAAGTTTAATAGTGCATTATACTCGCCATTCCACGCGCTTTAAGATGCCGCCTAGCCCAGTATGCTATCTGAAATAGGAACGACCTAAATCGAGCAAATGTGATAGAATTTTGCTGAATTCTTAAATTAACCATAATATAAAATGATCTAATCGCGTCTCTGTTTGCCCTACCCTAGAAGTTTAACAGTGCATTTTACTCGCCATTTCATGCGCTTTGAGATGCCGCTTAGCCTAATAAGCTATCTGAAACAGGAGCGACGTAAATTGAACAAATGTGATAGAATTTCGCTGAATCCTTATATTAACCAAAATATAAAATGATCTAATCGGGTCTCTGATTGCCCTATCATAGAAGTTTAATAGTGCACTTTACTCGCTATTCCACGCGCTTTAACATGCCGCCTAGCCCAGTACGCTATCTGAAATAGGAGCTACGTAAATTGAACAAATGTGATAGAATTTCCCTGAATACTTATATTAACCTTAATGTAAAATTATCTAATCGGGTCTCTGTTCGCCCTACCCTAGAAGTTTAATAGTGCATTTCACTCGCCATTTCATGCGCTTTGAGATGCCGCTTAGCTCAATACGCTATCTGAAATAGGAGCGACGTAAATAGAACAATTGTGATAGAATTTCGGTGAATCCTTATATTAACGAAAATATAAAATGATCTAATCGGGTCTCTTATTGCCCTATCATAGAAGTTTAATAGTGCATTTTACTCACCAATCCACGCGCTTTAAGATTCCGCCTAGCCCAGTACGCTATCTGAAATAGGAGCGACGTAAATTGAACAAATGTGATAGAATTTCCCTGAAATCTTATATTAACCTTAATGTAAAATGATCTAATCGGGTCTATGTTCGCCCAACCCTAGAAGTTTAATAGTGCATTTCACTCGTCATTTCATGCGCTTTGAGATGCCATTTAGCCCAATACGCTATCTGAAATAGGACCAACGTAAATTGAACAAATGTGATAGAATTTCTCTGAATTCTTATATTAACCTTAATGTAAAATGATCTAATCGGGTCTATGTTCGCCCAACCCTAGAAGTTTAATAGTGCATTTCACTCGTCATTTCATGCGCTTTGAGATGCCGTTTAGCCCAATACGCTATCTGAAATAGGACCAACGTAAATTGAACAAATGTGATAGAATTTCTCTGAATTCTTATATTAACCATAATATAAAATGATCTAATCGGGTCTCTGATTGCCCTATCATAGAAGTTTAATAGAGCATTTTACTCGTCATTGCATGCGCCTTGAGATGCCGCTTAGCCCATACGCTATCTGAAATAGGAGCGACGTAAATTGAACAAATGTGATAAGATTTTGCTGAATTCTTAAATAAACCATAATATGAAATGATCTAATCGGGTCTCTGTTTGCCCTACCCTAGAAGTTTAACAGTGCATTTTACTCGCCATTTCTTGCGCTTTGAGATGCCGCTTAGCCCAATACGCTATCTGAAATATCAGCGACGTATGTTGAACAAATGTGATAGAATTTCGCTGAATTCTTAAATTAACCATAATATAAAATGATCTAACGGGGTCTCCGTTTGCCCTACCCTAGAAGTTTAATAGTGCATTTTACTCGCCATTTCTTGCGCTTTGAGATGCCGCTTAGCCCAATACGCTATCTGAAATAGGAGCGACGTAAATTGAACAAATGTGATAGAATTTCGCTGAATTCTTATATTAACCTTAATGTAAAATGATCTAATCGGGTCTTTGTTCGCCTTACCCTAGAAGTTTAATAGTGCACTTCACTCGTCATTTCATGCGCTTTGAGATGCCGCTTAGCCCAATAAGCTATCTGAAGCAGGAGCGACGTAAATTGAACAAATGTGATAGAATTTCGCTGAATTCTTATATTAACCATAACATAAAATGATCTAATCGGGTCTCTGATTGCCCTACCCTAGAAGTTTAATAGTGCATTTTACTCGCCATTTCTTGCGCTTTAAGATGCCGCTTAGCCCAATACGCTATCTGAAATATCAGCGACGTAAATTGAACAAATGTGAGAGAATCTCGCTGAATTCTTATATTAACCTTAATGTAAAATGATCAAATCGGGTCTCTGTTCGGCCTACCCTAGACGATTACTAGTGCATTTCACTCGTCATTTCATGCGCTTTGAGATCGCGCTTAGCCCAATAAGCTATCTGAAATAGGAGCGACGTGAATTGAACAAATGTGATAGAATTTTTCTGAATTCTTAAATAAACCATAATATGAAATGATGTAATCGGGTCTCTGTTTGCCCTACCCTAGAAGTTTAACAGTGCATTTTACTCGCCATTTCTTGCGTTTTGTGATGCCGCTTAGCCCAATACGCTATCTGAAATATCAGCGACGTATGTTGAACAAATGTGATAGAATTTCGCTGAATTCTTAAATTAACCATAATATAAAATGATCTAACGGGGTCTCCGTTTGCCCTACCCTAGAAGTTTAATAGTGCATTTTACTCGCCATTTCTTGCGCTTTGAGATGCCGCTTAGCCCAATACGCTATCTGAAATAGGAGCGACGTAAATTGAACAAATGTGATAGAATTTCGCTGAATTCTTATTTTAACCTTAATGTAAAATGATCTAATCGGGTCTTTGTTCGCCTTACCCCAGAAGTTTAATAGTGCACTTCACTCGTCAGTTCATGCGCTTTGAGATGCCGCTTAGCCCAATAAGCTATCTGAAGCAGGAGCGACGTAAATTGAACAAATGTGATAGAATTTCGCTGAATTCTTATATTAACCATAACATAAAATGATATAATCGGGTCTCTGATTGCCCTACCCTAGAAGTTTAATAGTGCATTTTACTCGCCATTTCATGCGCTTTGAGATGCCGCTTAGCCCAATATGCTACCTGAAATAGGAGCGATGTAAATTGAACAAATGTGATAGAATTTCGCTGAATCCTTTTATTAACCATAATGTTAAATGATCTAATCGGGTCTCTGTTCGCCCTAGCGTAGAAGCTTAATAGTTCATTTTATTCGTCATTTCATGCCCTTTGAGATGCCGCATAGCCCAATAAGCTATCTGAAATGGGAGCGACGTAAATTGAACAAATGTGATAGAATTTTGCTGAATTCTTAAATTAACCATAATATAAAATGATCTAATCGCGTCTCTGTTTGCCCTACCCTAGAAGTTTAACAGTGCATTTTACTCGCCATTTCATGCGCTTTGAGATGCCCCTTAGCCTAATAAGCTATCTGAAACAGGAGCGACGTAAATTGAACAAATGTGATAGAATTTCGCTGAATCCTTATATTAACCAAAATATAAAATGATCTAATCGGGTCTCTGATTGCCCTATCATAGAAGTTTAATAGTGCACTTTACTCGCCATTCCACGCGCTTTAACATGCCGCCTAGCCCAGTACGCTATCTGAAATAGGAGCGACGTAAATTGAACAAATGTGATAGAATTTCCCTGAATACTTATATTAACCTTAATGTAAAATTATCTAATCGGGTCTCTGTTCGCCCTACCCTAGAAGTTTAATAGTGCATTTCACACGCCATTTCATGCGCTTTGAGATGCCGCTTAGCCCAATACGCTATCTGAAATAGGAGCGACGTAAATAGAACAATTGTGATAGAATTTCGGTGAATCCTTATATTAACCAAAATATAAAATGATCTAATCGGGTCTCTGATTGCCCTATCATAGAAGTTTAATAGTGCATTTTACTCACCAATCCACGCGCTTTAAGATTCCGCCTAGCCCAGTACGCTATCTGAAATAGGAGCGACGTAAATTGAACAAATGTGATAGAATTTCCCTGAATTCTTATATTAACCTTAATGTAAAATGATCTAATCGGGTCTATGTTCGCCCAACCCTAGAAGTTTAATAGTGCATTTCACTCGTCATTTCATGCGCTTTGAGATGCCGTTTAGCCCAATACGCTATCTGAAATAGGACCAACGTAAATTGAACAAATGTGATAGAATTTCTCTGAATTCTTATATTAACCAAAATATAAAATGATCTAATCGGGTCTCTGATTGCCCTATCATAGAAGTTTAACAGTGCATTTTTCTCGCCATTCCTCGCGTTTTAAGATGCCGCCTAGCCCAATATGCTATCTGAAATAGGAGCGACGTAAATTGAACAAATGTGATAGAATTTCGCTGAATTCTTATATTCACCAAAATATAAAATGATCTAATCGGGTCTCTGATTGCCCTATCATAGAAGTTTAACAGTGCATTTTTCTCGCCATTCCTCGCGTTTTAAGATGCCGCCTAGCCCAATATTCTATCTGAAATAGGAGCGACGTAAATTGAACAAATGTGATAGAATTTCGCTGAATTCTTATATTCACCAAAATATAAAATGATCTAATCGGGTCTCTGATTGCCCTATCATAGAAGTTTAATATTGCATTTTCACTCGCCATTCCACGCGCTTTCGGGTGCCGCCTAGCCCAGTACGCTATCTGAAATAGGAGCGACGTAAATTGAACAAATGTGATAAGATTTTGCTGAATTCTTAAATAAACCATAATATGAAATGATCTAATCGGGTCTCTGTTTGCCCTACCCTAGAAGTTTAACAGTGCATTTTACTCGCCATTTCTTGCGCTTTGAGATGCCGCTTAGCCCAATACGCTATCTGAAATAGGAGCGACGTAAATTGAACAAATGTGATAGAATTTCGCTGAATTCTTAAATTAACCATAATATAAAATGATCTAATCGGGTCTCTGATTGCCCCATCATAGAAGTTTAATAGAGCATTTTACTCGTCATTTCATGCGCCTTGAGATGCCGCTTAGCCCATACGCTATCTGAAATAGGAGCGACGTAAATTGAACAAATGTGATAGAATTTCGCTGAATTCTTAAATTAACCATAATATAAAATGATCTAACGGGGTCTCCGTTTGCCCTACCCTAGAAGTTTAATAGTGCATTTTACTCGCCATTTCTTGCGCTTTGAGATGCCGCTTAGCCCAATACGCTATCTGAAATAGGAGCGACGTAAATTGAACAAATGTGATAGAATTTCGCTGAATTCTTATATTAACCATAACATAAAATGATCTAATCGGGTCTCTGATTGCCCTACCCTAGAAGTTTAATAGTGCTTTTTACTCGTCATTTCATGCGCTTTGAGATGCCGCTTAGCCCAATACGCTATCTGAAATAGGAGCGACGTAAATAGAACAATTGTGATAGAATTTCGGTGAATCCTTATATTAACCAAAATATAAAATGATCTAATCGGGTCTCTGATTGCCCTATCATAGAAGTTTAATAGTGCATTTTACTCACCAATCCACGCGCTTTAAGATTCCGCCTAGCCCAGTACGCTATCTGAAATAGGAGCGACGTAAATTGAACAAATGTGATAGAATTTCCCTGAATTCTTATATTAACCTTAATGTAAAATGATCTAATCGGGTCTATGTTCGCCCAACCCTAGAAGTTTAATAGTGCATTTCACTCGTCATTTCATGCGCTTTGAGATGCCGTTTAGCCCAATACGCTATCTGAAATAGGACCAACGTAAATTGAACAAATGTGATAGAATTTCTCTGAATTCTTATATTAACCAAAATATAAAATGATCTAATCGGGTCTCTGATTGCCCTATCATAGAAGTTTAACAGTGCATTTTACTCGCCATTCCTCGCGTTTTAAGATGCCGCCTAGCCCAATATGCTATCTGAAATAGGAGCGACGTAAATTGAACAAATGTGATAGAATTTCGCTGAATTCTTATATTCACCAAAATATAAAATGATCTAATCGGGTCTCTGATTGCCCTATCATAGAAGTTAAATATTGCATTTTCACTCGCCATTCCACGCGCTTTCGGATGCCGCCTAGCCCAGTACGCTATCTGAAATAGGAGCGACGTAAATTGAACAAATGTGATAAGATTTTGCTGAATTCTTAAATAAACCATAATATGAAATGATCTAATCGGGTCTCTGTTTGCCCTACCCTAGAAGTTTAACAGTGCATTTTCACTCGCCATTCCACGCGCTTTCGGATGCCGCTTAGCCCAATACGCTATCTGAAATATCAGCGACGTATGTTGAACAAATGTGATAGAATATCGCTGAATTCTTAAATTAACCATAATATAAAATGATCTAATAGGGTCTCTGATTGCCCCATCATAGAAGTTTAATAGAGCATTTTACTCGTCATTTCATGCGCCTTGAGATGCCGCTTAGCCCATACGCTATCTGAAATAGGAGCGACGTAAATTGAACAAATGTGATAGAATTTCCCTGAATACTTATATTAACCTTAATGTAAAATGATCTAATCGGGTCTCTGATTGCCTTATCATAGAAGTATAATAGTGCATTTTACTCGCCATTCCACGCGCTTTAAGATGCCGCCTATCCGAGTACGCTATCTGAAATAGGAGCGACGTAAATTGAACAAATGTGATAGAATTTCGCTGAATCCTTTTATTAACCATAATGTTAAATGATCTAATCGGGTCTCTGTTCGCCCTAGCGTAGAAGCTTAATAGTTCATTTTAATCGTCATTTCATGCCCTTTGAGATGCCGCATAGCCCAATAAGCTATCTGAAATGGGAGCGACGTAAATTGAACAAATGTGGTAGAATTTCGCTGAATTCTTAAATTAACCATAATATAAAATGATCTAATCGGGTCTCTGTTTGCCCTACCCTAGAAGTTTAACAGTGCATTTTACTCGCCATTTCATGCGCTTTGAGATGCCGCTTAGCCCATTCCGCTATCTGAAATAGGAACGACGTAAATTGAACAAATGTGATAGAACTTCGCTGAAATCTTATATTAAACAAAATATAAGATGATCTAAACGGGACTCTGATTGCCCTATCATAGAAGTTTAGTAGTGCAATTTACTCGCCCTTCCACGCGCTTTAAGATGCCGCCTAGCCCAGTACACTATCTGAAATAGGAGCGACGTATGTTGAACAAATGTGATAGAATTACGCTGAATTCTTAAATTAACCATAATATAAAATGATCTAACGGGGTCTCCGTTTGCCCTACCCTAGAAGTTTAATAGTGCATTTTACTCGCCATTTCTTGCGCTTTGAGATGCCGCTTAGCCCAATACGCTATCTGAAATAGGAGCGACGTAAATTGAACAAATGTGATAGAATTTCGCTGAATTCTTATTTTAACCTTAATGTAAAATGATCTAATCGGGTCTTTGTTCGCCTTACCCTAGAAGTTTAATAGTGCACTTCACTCGTCATTTCATGCGCTTTGAGATGCCGCTTAGCCCAATAAGCTATCTGAAGCAGGAGCGACGTAAATTGAACAAATGTGATAGAATTTCGCTGAATTCTTATATTAACCATAACATAAAATGATCTAATCGGGTCTCTGATTGCCCTACCCTAGAAGTTTAATAGTGCATTTTACTCGTCATTTCATGCGCTTTGAGATGCCGCTTAGCCCAATACGCTATCTGAAATAGGAGCGATGTAAATTGAACAAATGTGATAGAATTTCGCTGAATCCTTTTATTAACCATAATGTTAAATGATCTAATCGGGTCTCTGTTCGCCCCAGCGTAGAAGCTTAATAGTTCATTTTATTCGTCATTTCATGCCCTTTGAGATGCCGCATAGCCCAATAAGCTGTCTGAAATGGGAGCGACGTAAATTGAACAAATGTGGTAGAATTTCGCTGAATCCTTATATTAACCAAAATATAAAATGATCTAATCGGGTCTCTGATTGCCCTATCATTGAAGTTTAATAGTGCATTTTACTCGCCATTCCACGCGCTTTAAGATGCCGCCTAGCCCAGTATGCTATCTGAAATAGGAACGACCTAAATCGAACAAATGTGATAGAATTTTGCTGAATTCTTAAATTAACCATAATATAAAATGATCTAATCGCGTCTCTGTTTGCCCTACCCTAGAAGTTTAACAGTGCATTTTACTCGCCATTTCATGCGCTTTGAGATGCCGCTTAGCCTAATAAGCTATCTGAAACAGGAGCGACGTAAATTGAACAAATGTGATAGAATTTCGCTGAATCCTTATATTAACCAAAATATAAAATGATCTAATCGGGTCTCTGATTGCCCTATCATAGAAGTTTAATAGTGCATTTTACTCACCAATCCACGCGCTTTCGGATGCCGCCTAGCCCAGTACGCTATCTGAAATAGGAGCGACGTAAATTGAACAAATGTGATAAGATTTTGCTGAATTCTTAAATAAACCATAATATGAAATGATCTAATCGGGTCTCTGTTTGCCCTACCCTAGAAGTTTAACAGTGCATTTTCACTCGCCATTCCACGCGCTTTCGGATGCCGCTTAGCCCAATACGCTATCTGAAATATCAGCGACGTATGTTGAACAAATGTGATAGAATATCGCTGAATTCTTAAATTAACCATAATATAAAATGATCTAATAGGGTCTCTGATTGCCCCATCATAGAAGTTTAATAGAGCATTTTACTCGTCATTTCATGCGCCTTGAGATGCCGCTTAGCCCATACGCTATCTGAAATAGGAGCGACGTAAATTGAACAAATGTGATAGAATTTCCCTGAATACTTATATTAACCTTAATGTAAAATGATCTAATCGGGTCTCTGATTGCCTTATCATAGAAGTATAATAGTGCATTTTACTCGCCATTCCACGCGCTTTAAGATGCCGCCTATCCGAGTACGCTATATGAAATAGGAGCGACGTAAATTGAACAAATGTGATAGAATTTCGCTGAATCCTTTTATTAACCATAATGTTAAATGATCTAATCGGGTCTCTGTTCGCCCTAGCGTAGAAGCTTAATAGTTCATTTTAATCGTCATTTCATGCCCTTTGAGATGCCGCATAGCCCAATAAGCTATCTGAAATGGGAGCGACGTAAATTGAACAAATGTGGTAGAATTTCGCTGAATTCTTAAATTAACCATAATATAAAATGATCTAATCGGGTCTCTGTTTGCCCTACCCTAGAAGTTTAACAGTGCATTTTACTCGCCATTTCATGCGCTTTGAGATGCCGCTTAGCCCATTCCGCTATCTGAAATAGGAACGACGTAAATTGAACAAATGTGATAGAACTTCGCTGAAATCTTATATTAAACAAAATATAAGATGATCTAAACGGGACTCTGATTGCCCTATCATAGAAGTTTAGTAGTGCAATTTACTCGCCCTTCCACGCGGTTTAAGATGCCGCCTAGCCCAGTACACTATCTGAAATAGGAGCGACGTATGTTGAACAAATGTGATAGAATTACGCTGAATTCTTAAATTAACCATAATATAAAATGATCTAACGGGGTCTCCGTTTGCCCTACCCTAGAAGTTTAATAGTGCATTTTACTCGCCATTTCTTGCGCTTTGAGATGCCGCTTAGCCCAATACGCTATCTGAAATAGGAGCGACGTAAATTGAACAAATGTGATAGAATTTCGCTGAATTCTTATTTTAACCTTAATGTAAAATGATCTAATCGGGTCTTTGTTCGCCTTACCCTAGAAGTTTAATAGTGCACTTCACTCGTCATTTCATGCGCTTTGAGATGCCGCTTAGCCCAATAAGCTATCTGAAGCAGGAGCGACGTAAATTGAACAAATGTGATAGAATTTCGCTGAATTCTTATATTAACCATAACATAAAATGATCTAATCGGGTCTCTGATTGCCCTACCCTAGAAGTTTAATAGTGCATTTTACTCGTCATTTCATGCGCTTTGAGATGCCGCTTAGCCCAATACGCTATCTGAAATAGGAGCGATGTAAATTGAACAAATGTGATAGAATTTCGCTGAATCCTTTTATTAACCATAATGTTAAATGATCTAATCGGGTCTCTGTTCGCCCCAGCGTAGAAGCTTAATAGTTCATTTTATTCGTCATTTCATGCCCTTTGAGATGCCGCATAGCCCAATAAGCTGTCTGAAATGGGAGCGACGTAAATTGAACAAATGTGGTAGAATTTCGCTGAATCCTTATATTAACCAAAATATAAAATGATCTAATCGGGTCTCTGATTGCCCTATCATTGAAGTTTAATAGTGCATTTTACTCGCCATTCCACGCGCTTTAAGATGCCGCCTAGCCCAGTATGCTATCTGAAATAGGAACGACCTAAATCGAACAAATGTGATAGAATTTTGCTGAATTCTTAAATTAACCATAATATAAAATGATCTAATCGCGTCTCTGTTTGCCCTACCCTAGAAGCTTAACAGTGCATTTTACTCGCCATTTCATGCGCTTTGAGATGCCGCTTAGCCTAATAAGCTATCTGAAACAGGAGCGACGTAAATTGAACAAATGTGATAGAATTTCGCTGAATCCTTATATTAACCAAAATATAAAATGATCTAATCGGGTCTCTGATTGCCCTAACATAGAAGTTTAATAGTGCATTTTACTCACCAATCCACGCGCTTTAAGATTCCGCCTAGCCCAGTACGCTATCTGAAATAGGAGCGACGTAAATTGAACAAATGTGATAGAATTTCCCTGAATTCTTATATTAACCTTAATGTAAAATGATCTAATCGGGTCTATGTTCGCCCAACCCTAGAAGTTTAATAGTGCATTTCACTCGTCATTTCATGCGCTTTGAGATGCCGTTTAGCCCAATACGCTATCTGAAATAGGACCAACGTAAATTGAACAAATGTGATAGAATTTCTCTGAATTCTTATATTAACCAAAATATAAAATGATCTAATCGGGTCTCTGATTGCCCTATCATAGAAGTTTAACCGTGCATTTTACTCGCCATTCCTCGCGTTTTAAGATGCCGCCTAGCCCAATATGCTATCTGAAATAGGAGCGACGTAAATTGAACAAATGTGATAGAATTTCGCTGAATTCTTATATTCACCAAAATATAAAATGATCTTATCGGGTCTCTGATTGCCCTATCATAGAAGTTTAATATTGCATTTTCACTCGCCATTCCACGCGCTTTCGGATGCCGCCTAGCCCAGTACGCTATCTGAAATAGGAGCGACGTAAATTGAACAAATGTGATAAGATTTTGCTGAATTCTTAAATAAACCATAATATGAAATGATCTAATCGGGTCTCTGTTTGCCCTACCCTAGAAGTTTAACAGTGCATTTTACTCGCCATTTCTTGCGCTTTGAGATGCCGCTTAGCCCAATACGCTATCTGAAATATCAGCGACGTATGTTGAACAAATGTGATAGAATATCGCTGAATTCTTAAATTAACCATAATATAAAATGATCTAATAGGGTCTCTGATTGCCCTATCATAGAAGTTTAATAGATCATTTTACTCGTCATTTCATGCGCCTTGAGATGCCGCTTAGCCCATACGCTATCTGAAATAGGAGCGACGTAAATTGAACAAATGTGATAGAATTTCCCTGAATACTTATATTAACCTTAATGTAAAATGATCTAATCGGGTCTCTGATTGCCTTATCATAGAAGTATAATAGTGCATTTTACTCGCCATTCCACGCGCTTTAAGATGCCGCCTATCCGAGTACGCTATATGAAATAGGAGCGACGTAAATTGAACAAATGTGATAGAATTTCGCTGAATCCTTTTATTAACCATAATGTTAAATGATCTAATCGGGTCTCTGTTCGCCCTAGCGTAGAAGCTTAATAGTTCATTTTATTCGTCATTTCATGCCCTTTGAGATGCCGCATAGCCCAATAAGCTATCTGAAATGGGAGCGACGTAAATTGAACAAATGTGGTAGAATTTCGCTGAATTCTTAAATTAACCATAATATAAAATGATCTAATCGGGTCTCTGTTTGCCCTACCCTAGAAGTTTAACAGTGCATTTTACTCGCCATTTCATGCGCTTTGAGATGCCGCTTAGCCCATTCCGCTATCTGAAATAGGAACGACGTAAATTGAACAAATGTGATAGAACTTCGCTGAAATCTTATATTAAACAAAATATAAGATGATCTAAACGGGACTCTGATTGCCCTATCATAGAAGTTTAGTAGTGCAATTTACTCGCCCTTCCACGCGCTTTAAGATGCCGCCTAGCCCAGTACACTATCTGAAATAGGAGAGACGTATGTTGAACAAATGTGATAGAATTACGCTGAATTCTTATATTAACCGTAATATAAAATGATCTAATCTGGTCTCTGTTTGCCTTACGCTAGAAGTTTAACAGTGCAATTTACTCGCCATTTCATGCGCTTTGAGGTGCCGCTTAGCCCAATACGCTATCTGCAATAGGAGCGACGTAAATTGAACAAATGTGATAGAATTACGCTGAAGTTTTATATTAACCGTAATATAAAATGATCTAATCGGGTCTCTGTTTGCCCTACCCTTGAAGTTTAATAGTGCATTTTACTCGCCATTTCTTGCGCTTTAAGATGCCGCTTAGCCCAATACGCTATCTGAAATATCAGCGACGTAAATTGAACAAATGTGAGAGAATCTCGCTGAATTCTTATATTAACCTTAATGTAAAATGATCAAATCGGGTCTCTGTTCGGCCTACCCTAGACGATTACTAGTACATTTCACTCGTCATTTCATGCGCTTTGAGATCGCGCTTAGCCCAATAAGCTATCTGAAATAGGAGCGACGTAAATTGAACAAATGTGATAGAATTTTTCTGAATTCTTAAATAAACCATAATATGAAATGATCTAATCGGGTCTCTGTTTGCCCTACCCTAGAAGTTTAACAGTGCATTTTACTCGCCATTTCTTGCGCTTTGAGATGCCGCTTAGCCCAATACGCTATCTGAAATATCAGCGACGTATGTTGAACAAATGTGATAGAATTTCGCTGAATTCTTAAATTAACCATAATATAAAATGATCTAACGGGGTCTCCGTTTGCCCTACCCTAGAAGTTTAATAGTGCATTTTACTCGCCATTTCTTGCGCTTTGAGATGCCGCTTAGCCCAATACGCTATCTGAAATAGGAGCGACGTAAATTGAACAAATGTGATAGAATTTCGCTGAATTCTTATTTTAACCTTAATGTAAAATGATCTAATCGGGTCTTTGTTCGCCTTACCCTAGAAGTTTAATAGTGCACTTCACTCGTCATTTCATGCGCTTTGAGATGACGCTTAGCCCAATAAGCTATCTGAAGCAGGAGCGACGTAAATTGAACAAATGTGATAGAATTTCGCTGAATTCTTATATTAACCATAACATAAAATGATCTAATCGGGTCTCTGATTGCCCTACCCTAGAAGTTTAATAGTGCATTTTACTCGTCATTTCATGCGCTTTGAGATGCCGCTTAGCCCAATACGCTATCTGAAATAGGAGCGATGTAAATTGAACAAATGTGATAGAATTTCGCTGAATCCTTTTATTAACCATAATGTTAAATGATCTAATCGGGTCTCTGTTCGCCCCAGCGTAGAAGCTTAATAGTTCATTTTATTCGTCATTTCATGCCCTTCGAGATGCCGCATAGCCCAATAAGCTGTCTGAAATGGGAGCGACGTAAATTGAACAAATGTGGTAGAATTTCGCTGAATTCTTATATTAACCATAACATAAAATGATCTAATCGGGTCTCTGATTGCCCTATCATAGAAGTTTAATAGTGCACTTTACTCGCCATTCCACGCGCTTTAACATGCCGCCTAGCCCAGTACGCTATCTGAAATAGGCACGACGTAAATTGAACAAATGTGATAGAATTTTGCTGAATTCTTAAATTAACCATAATATAAAATGATCTAATCGGGTCTCTGATTGCCCCATCATAGAAGTTTAATAGAGCATTTTACTCGTCATTTCATGCGCCTTGAGATGCCGCTTAGCCCATACGCTATCTGAAATAGGAGCGACGTAAATTGAACAAATGTGATAGAATTTCCCTGAATACTTATATTAACCTTAATGTAAAATGATCTAATCGGGTCTCTGATTGCCTTATCCTAGAAGTATAATAGTGCATTTTACTCTCCATTCCACGCGCTTTAAGATGCCGCCTATCCGAGTACGCTATCTGAAATAGGAGCGACGTAAATTGAACAAATGTGATAGAATTTCGCTGAATTCTTAAATTAACCATAATATGAAATGATCTAATCGGGTCTCTGTTTGACCTACCCTACAAGTTTAACAGTGCATTTTACTCGCCATTTCATGCGCTTTGAGATGCCGCTTAGCCCAATACGCTATCTGAAATAGGAGCGACGTAAATTGAACAAATGTGATAGAATTTCGCTGAATTCTTAAATTAAACATAATATAAAATGATCTAACGGGGTCTCTGTTTGCCCTACCCTAGAAGTTTAATAGTGCATTTTACTTGCCATTTCTTGCGCTTTGAGATGCCGCTTAGCCCAATACGCTATCTGAAATAGGAGCGACGTAAATTGAACAAATGTGATAGAATTTCGCTGAATTCATATTTTAACCTTAATGTAAAATGATCTAATCGGGTCTTTGTTCGCCTTACCCTAGAAGTTTAATAGTGCACTTCACTCGTCATTTCATGCGCTTTGAGATGCCGCTTAGCCCAATAAGCTATCTGAAGCAGGAGCGACGTAAATTGAACAAATGTGATTGAATTTCGCTGAATTCTTATATTAACCATAACATAAAATGATCTAATCGGGTCTCTGATTGCCCTATCATAGAAGTTTAACAGTGCATTTTACTCGCCATTCCTCGCGTTTTAAGATGCCGCCTAGCCCAATATGCTATCTGAAATAGGAGCGACGTAAATTGAACAAATGTGATAGAATTTCGCTGAATTCTTATATTCACCAAAATATAAAATGATCTAATCGGGTCTCTGATTGCCCTATCATAGAAGTTTAATATTGCATTTTCACTCGCCATTCCACGCACTTTCGGATGCCGCCTAGCCCAGTACGCTATCTGAAATAGGAGCGACGTAAATTGAACAAATGTGATAAGATTTTGCTGAATTCTTAAATAAACCATAATATGAAATGATCTAATCGGGTCTCTGTTTGCCCTACCCTAGAAGTTTAACAGTGCATTTTACTCGCCATTTCTTGCGCTTTGAGATGCCGCTTAGCCCAATACGCTATCTGAAATATCAGCGACGTATGTTGAACAAATGTGATAGAATTTCGCTGAATTCTTAAATTAACCATAATATAAAATGATCTAATCGGGTCTCTGATTGCCCCATCATAGAAGTTTAATAGAGCATTTTACTCGTCATTTCATGCGCCTTGAGATGCCGCTTAGCCCATACGCTATCTGAAATAGGAGCGACGTAAATTGAACAAATGTGATAGAATTTCCCTGAATACTTATATTAACCTTAATGTAAAATGATCTAATCGGGTCTCTGATTGCCTTATCATAGAAGTATAATAGTGCATTTTACTCGCCATTCCACGCGCTTTAAGATGCCGCCTATCCGAGTACGCTATATGAAATAGGAGCGACGTAAATTGAACAAATGTGATAGAATTTTGCTGAATTCTTAAATTAACCATAATATAAAATGATCTGACGGGGTCTCCGTTTGCCCTACCCTAGAAGTTTAATAGTGCATTTTACTCGCCATTTCTTGCGCTTTGAGATGCCGCTTAGCCCAATACGCTATCTGAAATAGGAGCGACGTAAATTGAACAAATGTGATAGAATTTCGCTGAATTCTTATTTTAACATTAATGTAAAATGATCTAATCGGGTCTTTGTTCGCCTTACCCTAGAAGTTTAATAGTGCACTTCACTCGTCATTTCATGCGCTTTGAGATGCCGCTTAGCCCAATAAGCTATCTGAAGCAGGAGCGACGTAAATTGAACAAATGTGATAGAATTTCGCTGAATTCTTATATTAACCATAACATAAAATGATCTAATCGGGTCTCTGATTGCCCTACCCTAGAAGTTTAACAGTGCATTTTACTCGCCATTCCTCGCGTTTTAAGATGCCGCCCAGCCCAATACGCTATCTGAAATAGGAGCGACGTAAATTGAACAAATGTGATAGAATTTCGCTGAATTCTTATTTTAACCTTAATGTAAAATGATCTAATCGGGTCTTTGTTCGCCTTACCCCAGAAGTTTAATAGTGCACTTCACTCGTCAGTTCATGCGCTTTGAGATGCCGCTTAGCCCAATAAGCTATCTGAAGCAGGAGCGACGTAAATTGAACAAATGTGATAGAATTTCGCTGAATTCTTATATTAACCATAACATAAAATGATATAATCGGGTCTCTGATTGCCCTACCCTAGAAGTTTAATAGTGCATTTTACTCGCCATTTCATGCGCTTTGAGATGCCGCTTAGCCCAATATGCTACCTGAAATAGGAGCGATGTAAATTGAACAAATGTGATAGAATTTCGCTGAATCCTTTTATTAACCATAATGTTAAATGATCTAATCGGGTCTCTGTTCGCCCTAGCGTAGAAGCTTAATAGTTCATTTTATTCGTCATTTCATGCCCTTTGAGATGCCGCATAGCCCAATAAGCTATCTGAAATGGGAGCGACGTAAATTGAACAAATGTGGTAGAATTTCGCTGAATTCTTAAATTAACCATAATATAAAATGATCTAATCGGGTCTCTGTTTGCCCTACCCTAGAAGTTTAATAGTGCATTTTACTCGCCATTTCATGCGCTTTGAGATGCCGCTTAGCCCATTCCGCTATCTGAAATTGGAACGACGTAAATTGAACAAATGTGATAGAACTTCGCTGAAATCTTATATTAAACAAAATATAAGATGATCTAAACGGGACTCTGATTGCCCTATCATAGAAGTTTAGTAGTGCAATTTACTCGCCCTTCCACGCGCTTTAAGATGCCGCCTAGCCCAGTACACTATCTGAAATAGGAGCGACGTATGTTGAACAAATGTGATAGAATTACGCTGAATTCTTATATTAACCGTAATATAAAATGATCTAATCTGGTCTCTGTTTGCCTTACGCTAGAAGTTTAACAGTGCAATTTACTCGCCATTTCATGCGCTTTGAGGTGCCGCTTAGCCCAATACGCTATCTGCAATAGGAGCGACGTAAATTGAACAAATGTGATAGAATTACGCTGAAGTTTTATATTAACCGTAATATAAAATGATCTAATCGGGTCTCTGTTTGCCCTACCCTTGAAGTTTAATAGTGCATTTTACTCGCCATTTCTTGCGCTTTAAGATGCCGCTTAGCCCAATACGCTATCTGAAATATCAGCGACGTAAATTGAACAAATGTGAGAGAATCTCGCTGAATTCTTATATTAACCTTAATGTAAAATGATCAAATCGGGTCTCTGTTCGGCCTACCCTAGACGATTACTAGTGCATTTCACTCGTCATTTCATGCGCTTTGAGATCGCGCTTAGCCCAATAAGCTATCTGAAATAGGAGCGACGTGAATTGAACAAATGTGATAGAATTTTTCTGAATTCTTAAATAAACCATAATATGAAATGATCTAATCGGGTCTCTGTTTGCCCTACCCTAGAAGTTTAACAGTGCATTTTACTCGCCATTTCTTGCGCTTTGAGATGCCGCTTAGCCCAATACGCTATCTGAAATATCAGCGACGTATGTTGAACAAATGTGATAGAATTTCGCTGAATTCTTAAATTAACCATAATATAAAATGATCTAACGGGGTCTCCGTTTGCCCTACCCTAGAAGTTTAATAGTGCATTTTACTCGCCATATCTTGCGCTTTGAGATGCCGCTTAGCCCAATACGCTATCTGAAATAGGAGCGACGTAAATTGAACAAATGTGATAGAATTTCGCTGAATTCTTATTTTAACCTTAATGTAAAATGATCTAATCGGGTCTTTGTTCGCCTTACCCTAGAAGTTTAATAGTGCACTTCACTCGTCATTTCATGCGCTTTGAGATGACGCTTAGCCCAATAAGCTATCTGAAGCAGGAGCGACGTAAATTGAACAAATGTGATAGAATTTCGCTGAATTCTTATATTAACCATAACATAAAATGATCTAATCGGGTCTCTGATTGCCCTACCCTAGAAGTTTAATAGTGCATTTTACTCGTCATTTCATGCGCTTTGAGATGCCGCTTAGCCCAATACGCTATCTGAAATAGGAGCGATGTAAATTGAACAAATGTGATAGAAATTCGCTGAATCCTTTTATTAACCATAATGTTAAATGATCTAATCGGGTCTCTGTTCGCCCCCTGCGTAGAAGCTAATAGTTCATTTTTATTCGTCATTTCATGCCCTTTGAGATGCCGCATAGCCCAATAAGCTGTCTGAAATGGGAGCGACGTAAATTGAACAAATGTGGTAGAACTTCGCTGAATCCTTATATTAACCAAAATATAAAATGATCTAATCGGGTCTCTGATTGCCCTATCATTGAAGTTAATAGTGCATTTTACTCGCCATTCCACGCGCTTTAAGATGCCGCCTAGCCCAGTATGCTATCTGAAATAGGAACGACCTAAATCGAACAAATGTGATAGAATTTTGCTGAATTCTTAAATTAACCATAATATAAAATGATCTAATCGCGTCTCTGTTTGCCCTACCCTAGAAGTTTAACAGTGCATTTTACTCGCCATTTCATGCGCTTTGGATGCCGCTTAGCCTAATAAGCTATCTGAAACAGGAGCGACGTAAATTGAACAAATGTGACAGAATTTCGCTGAATCCTTATATTAACCAAAATATAAAATGATCTAATCGGGCCTCTGATTGCCCTATCATAGAAGTTTAATAGTGCACTTTACTCGCCATTCCACGCGCTTTAACATGTCGCCTAGCCCAGTCCGCTATCTGAAATAGGAGCGACGTAAATTGAACAAATGTGATAGAATTTCCCTGAATACTTATATTAACCTTAATGTAAAATTATCTAATCGGGTCTCTGTTCGCCCTACCCTAGAAGTTTAATAGTGCATTTCACTCGCCATTTCATGCGCTTTGAGATGCCGCTTAGCCCAATACGCTATCTGAAATAGGAGCGACGTAATAGAACAATTGTGATAGAATTTCGGTGAATCCTTATATTAACCAAAAATATAAAAAGATCTAATCGGGTCTCTGATTGCCCTATCATAGAAGTTTAATAGTGCATTTTACTCACCAATCCACGCGCTTTAAGATTCCCGCCTAGCCCAGTACGCTATCTGAAATAGGAGCGACGTAAAATGAACAAATGTGATAGAATTTCCCTGAATTCTAATATTAACCTTAATGTAAAATGATCTAATCGGGTCTATGTTCGCCCAACCCTAGAAGTTTAATAGTGCATTTCACTCGTCATTTCATGCGCTTTGAGATGCCGTTTAGCCCAATACGCTATCTGAAATAGGACCAACGTAAATTGAACAAATGTGATAGAATTTCTCTGAATTCTTATATTAACCAAAATATAAAATGATCTAATCGGGTCTCTGATTGCCCTATCATAGAAGTTTAACAGTGCATTTTACTCGCCATTCCTCGCGTTTTAAGATGCCGCCTAGCCCAATATGCTATCTGAAATAGGAGCGACGTAAATTGAACAAATGTGATAGAATTTCGGTGAATTCTTATATTCACCAAAATATAAATGATCTAATCGGGTCTCTGATTGCCCTATCATAGAAGTTTAACAGTGCATTTTACTCGCCATTCCTCGCGTTTTAAGATGCCGCCTAGCCCAATATGCTATCTGAAATAGGAGCGACGTAAATTGAACAAATGTGATAGAATTTCGCTGAATTCTTATATTCACCAAAATATAAAATGATCTAATCGGGTCTCTGATTGCCCTATCATAGAAGTTTAATATTGCATTTTCACTCGCCATTCCACGCGCTTTCGGATGCCGCCTAGCCCAGGACGCTATCTGAAATAGGAGCGACGTAAATTGAACAAATGTGATAAGATTTTGCTGAATTCTTAAATTAACCATAATATAAAATGATCTAATCGGGTCTCTGTTTGCCCTACCCTAGAAGTTTAATAGTGCATTTCACTCGTCATTTCATGCGCTTTGAGATGCCGCTTAGCCCAATACGCTATCTGAAATATCAGCGACGTAAATTGAACAAATGTGAGAGAATCTCGCTGAATTCTTATATTAACCTTAATGTAAAATGATCTAATCGGGTCTCTGTTCGCCCTACCCTAGAAGATTACTACTGCATTTCACTCGCCATTTCATGCGCTTTGAGATGCCGCTTAGCCCAATACGCTATCTGAAATAGGAGCGACGTAAATTGAACAAATGTGATAGAATTTCTCTGAATCCTTATATTAACCAAAATATAAAATGATCTAATCGGGTCTCTGATTGCCCTATCATAGAAGTTTAACAGTGCATTTTACTCGCCATTCCTCGCGTTTTAAGATGCCGCCCAGCCCAATATGCTATCTGAAATAGGAGCGACGTAAATTGAACAAATGTGATAGAATTTCGCTGAGTTCTTATATTCACCAAAATATAAAATGATCTAATCGGGTCTCTGATTGCCCTATCATAGAAGTTTAATATTGCATTTTACTCGCCATTCCACGCGCTATCAGATGCCGCCTAGCCCAGTACGCTATCTGAAATAGGAGCGACGTAAATTGAACAAATGTGATAAGATTTTGCTGAATTCTTAAATTAACCATAATATAAAATGATCTAATCGGGTCTCTGTTTGCCCTACCCTAGAAGTTTAATAGTGCATTTCACTCGTCATTTCATGCGCTTTGAGATGCCGCTTAGCCCAATACGCTATCTGAAATATCAGCGACGTAAATTGAACAAATGTGAGAGAATCTCGCTGAATTCTTATATTAACCTTAATGTAAAATGATCTAATCGGGTCTCTGTTCGCCCTACCCTAGAAGATTACTACTGCATTTCACTCGCCATTTCATGCGCTTTGAGATGCCGCTTAGCCCAATACGCTATCTGAAATAGGAGCGACGTAAATTGAACAAATGTGATAGAATTTCTCTGAATCCTTATATTAACCAAAATATAAAATGATCTAATCGGGTCTATGATTGCCCTATCATAGAAGTTTAATAGAGCATTTTACTCGTCATTTCATGCGCCTTGAGATGCCGCTTAGCCCATACGCTATCTGAAATAGGAGCGACGTAAATTGAACGAATGTGATGGAATTTCCCTGAATACTTGTATTAACCTTAATGTAAAATGATCTAATCGGGTCTCTGATTGCCTTATCATAGAAGTATAATAGTGCATTTTACTCGCCATTCCACGCGCTTTAAGATGCCGCCTATCCGAGTACGCTATCTTAAATAGGAGCGACGTAAATTGAACAGATGTGATAAGATTTTGCTGAATTCTTAAATTAACCATAATATAAAATGATCTAATCGGGTCTCTGTTTGCCCTACCCTAGAAGTTTAATAGTGCATTTCGCTCGTCATTTCATGCGCTTTGAGATGCCGCTTAGCCCAATACGCTATCTGAAATATCAGCGACGTAAATTGAACAAATGTGAGAGAATCTCGCTGAATTCTTATATTAACCTTAATGTAAAATGATCTAATCGGGTCTCTGTTCGCCCTACCCTAGAAGTTTAACAGTGCATTTTACTCGCCATTTCATGCGCTTTGAGGTGCCGCTTAGCCCAATACGCTATCTGCAATAGGAGCGACGTAAATTGAACAAATGTGATAGAATTACGCTGAAGTTTTATATTAACCGTAATATAAAATGATCTAATCGGGTCTCTGTTTGCCCGACCCTAGAAGTTTAATAGTGCATTTTACTCGCCATTTCTTGCGCTTTAAGATGCCGCTTAACCCAATACGCTATCTGAAATATCAGCGACGTAAATTGAACAAATGTGAGAGAATCTCGCTGAATTCTTATATTAACCTTAATGTAAAATGATCTAATCGGGTCTCTGTTCGTCCTACCCTAGAAGATTACTAGTGCATTTCACTCGTCATTTCATGCGCTTTGAGATCGCGCTTAGCCCAATAAGCTATCTGAAATAGGAGCGACGTAAATTGAACAAATGTGACAGAATTTTTCTGAATTCTTAAATAAACCATAACATTAAATGATCTAATCGGGTCTCTGTTTGCCCTACCCTAGAAGTTTAACAGTGCATTTTACTCGCCATTTCTTGCGCTTTGAGATGCCGCTTAGCCGAATACGCTATCTGAAATAGGAGCGACGTAAATTGAACAAATGTGATAGAATTTCGCTGAATTCTTATATTAACCAAAATACAAAATGATCTAATCGGGTCTCTGATTGCCCTATCATAGAAGTTTAACAGTGCATTTTACTCGCCATTCCTCGCGTTTTAAGATGCCGCCTAGCCCAGTACGCTAGCTGAAATAGGAACGACGTAAATTGAAAAAATGTGATAGAATTTGGCTGAATTCTTAAATTAACCATAATTTAAATTGATCTAATCGGGTCTCTGTTTGCCCAACCCTAGAAGTTTAACAGTGCATTTTACTCGCCATATCATGCGCTTTGAGATGCCGCTTAGCCCAATACGCTATCTGAAATAGGAGCGACGTAAGTTGAACAAATGTGATAGAATTACGCTGCATTCTTATATTAACCAAAATATAAAATGATCTAATCGGGTCTCTGATTGCCCTATCATTGAAGTTTAACAGTGCATTTTACACGCCATTCCTCGCGTTTTAAGATATCGCCTAGCCCAGTACGCTAGCTGAAATAGGAACGACGTAAATTGAAAAAATGTGATAGAATTTTGCTGAATTCTTAAATTAACCATAATATAAATTGATCTAATCGGGTCTCCGTTTGCCCTACCCTAGAAGATTACCAGTGCATTTCACTCGTCATTTCATGCGCTTTGAGATGCCGCTTAGCCCAATAAGCCTTCTGAAATAGGAGCGACGTAAATTGAACAAATGTGATAGAATTTTTCTGAATTCTTAAATAAACCATAATATGAAATGATCTAATCGGGTCTCTGTTTGCCCTACACTAGAAGTTTAACAGTGCATGCTACTCGCCATTTCATGCGCTTTGAGATGCCGCTTAGCCCAATACGCTATCTGAAATAGGAGCGACGTAAATAGAACAATTGTGATAGAATTTCGCTGAATTCTTATATTAACCAAAATATAAAATGATCTAATCGGCTCTCTGATTGCCCTATCATAGAAGTTTAGTAGTGCATTTTACTCGCCCTTCCACGCGCTTTAAGATGCCGCCTAGCCCAGTACGCTATCTGAAATAGGAGCGACGTAAGTTGAACAAATGTGAGAGATTTACGCTAAATTCTTATATTAACCGTAATATGAAATGATCTAATAGGGTCTCTGTTTGCCCTACCCTAGAAGTTTAATAGTGCATTTCGCTCGCCATTTCATGCGCTTTGAGATGCCGCTTATCCCAATACGCTGTCTGAAATCGGAGCGACGTAAATAGAACAATTGTGATAGAATTTCGCTGAATTCTTATATTAACCAAAATATAAAATGATCTACTCGGGTCTCTGATTGCCCTATCATAGAAGTTTAATAGTGCATTTTACTCGCCAATCCACGCGCTTTGAGATTCCTCCTAGCCCAGTACGCTATCTGAAATAGGAGCGACGTAAATTGAACAAATGTGGTAGAATTTCCCTGAATACTTATATTAACCTTAATGTAAAATGATCTAATCGGGTCTCTGTTCGCCCTACCCTAGAAGTTTAATAGTGCATTTTACTCGCCATTTCATGCGCTTTGAGATGCCGCTTAGCCCAATACGGTATCTGAAATAGGAGCGACGTAAATTGATCAAATGTGATAGGATTTCGCTGAATTCTTAAATTAACCATAATATAAAATGATCTAATCGGGTCTCTGATTGCCCTATCATAGAAGTTTAATAGTGCAGTTTACTCGCCATTCCACGCGCTTTAAGATGCCGCCTATCCGAGTACGCTATCTGAAATAGGAGCGACGTAAATTGAACAAATGTGATAGAATTACGCTGAATTCTTATACTAACCGTAATATAAAATGATCTAATCGGGTCGCTGTTTGCCTTATCCTAGAAGTTTAATAGTGCATTTTACTCGCCATTTCATGCGCATTGAGATGCCGCTTAGCCCAATACGCTATCTGAAATAGGAACGACGTAAATTGAACAAATGTGACAGAATTTCCCTGAATTCGTATATTAACCTTAATGTAAAATGATCTAATCGGGTCTCTGTTCGCCCTACCCTAGAAGTTTAATAGTCCATTTCACTCGTCATTTCATGCGCTTTGAGTTGCCGCTTAGCCCAATACGCTATCTGAAATAGGAGTAACGTAAATTGAACAGATGTGATAGAATTTCGCTGAATTCTTATATTAACCAAAATATAAAATGGTCTAATCGGGTCTCTGATGGCCCTATCATAGAAGTTTAGTAGGGCATTTTACTCGCCCTTCCACGCGCTTTAAGATGCCGCCTAGCCCAGTACGCTATCTGAAATAGGAGCGACGTAAGTTGAACAAATGTGACAGAATTACGCTGAATTCTTATATTAACCGTAATGTAAAATGATCTAATCGGGTCTCTGTTTGCCTTACCCTAGAAGTTTAATAGTGTATTTTACTCGCTATTTCATGCGCTTTGTGATGCCGCTTAGCCCAATACGCTATCTGAAATAGGTGCGACGTAAATTGAACAAATGTGATAGAGTTTCGCTGAATTCTTATATTAACCAGAATATAAAATGATCTAATCGGGTCTCTGAAAGCCCTATCATAGAAGTTTAATAGTGCATTTTACTCACCATTCCACGCGCTTTAAGATGCCGCATAGCCCAGTACGCTATCAGAAGTAGGAGCGACGTACGTTGAACAAATGTGATAGAATTAAGCTGAATTCTTAAATTAACCATAATATAAAATGATCTTATCGGGTCTCTGCTTGCCCTACCCTAGAAGTTTAATAGTGCATTTTACTCGCCATTTCATGCGTATTTGAGATACTGCTTAGCCCAATACGCTATCTGAAATAAGAGCGACGTAAATTGAACAAATGTGATAGAATTTCGCTGAATTCTTAAATTAACCTTAATATAAAATGATCTAATCGGGTCGCTGTTTGCCCTACCCTAGAAGTTTAATAGTGCATTTTACTCGCCATTTAATGCGCTTTGAGATGCCGCTTAGCCCAATACGCTATCTGAAATACGAGTGACGTAAATTGAACAAATGTGATAGAATTTCCCTGAATTCTTATATTAACCTTAATGTAAAATGATCTAATCGGGTCTCTGTTCGCCCTACCCTAGAAGTTTAATAGTGCCTTTCACTCTTCATTTCATGCGCTTTGAGATGCCGCTTAGCCCAATACGCTATCTGAAATAGGAGCGACGTAAATTGAACAAATGTGATAGAATTTCGCTGAATTCTTATATTAACCAAAATATAAAACGGTCTAATCGGCTCTCTGATTGCCCTATCATAGAAGTTTAGCAGTGCATTTTACTCGCCCTTCCACGCGCTTCAAGATGCCGCCTAGCCCAGTACGCTATCTGAAATTGGAGCGACGTAAATTGAACAAATGTGATAGAATTTTGCTGACATCTTAAATTAACCATAATATAAAATGATCTAATCGGGTCTCTGTTTGCCCTACCCTACAAGTTTAGCAGTGCATTTTACTCGCCATTTCATGCGCCTTGAGAAGCCGCTTAGCCCAATACGCTATCTGAAATAGGAGCGACGTAAATTGAACAAATGTGATAGAATTTCGCTGAATTCTTACATTAACCAAAATATAAAATGATCTAATCGGGTCTCTGATTGCCCTATCATAGAAGTTTAACAGTGCATTTTACTCGCCATTCCTCGCGTTTTAAGATGCCGCGTAGCCCAGTACGCTGGCTGAAATAGAAACGCCGTAAATTGAAAAAATGTGATAGAATTTCCCTGAATTCTTATATTAACCTTAATGTAAAATGATCTAATCGGGTCTCTGTTCGCCCTACCCTAGAAGTTTAATAGTGCCTTTCACTCGTCATTTCATGCGTTTTGAGATGCCGCTTAGCCCAATTGCTATCTGAAATAGGAGCGACGTAAATTGAACAAATGTGATAGAATTTCGCTGAATTCTTATATTAACCAAAATATAAAACGACCTAATCGGCTCTCTGATTGCCCTATCATAGAAGTTTAGCAGTGCATTTTACTCGCCCTTCCACGCGCTTTAAGATGCCGCCTAGCCGAGTACGCTATCTGAAATAGGAGCGACGTAAGTTGAACAAATGTGATAGAATTACGCTGAATTCTTATATTAACCGTAATATAAAATGATCTAATCGGGTCTTTGTTTGCCTTACCCTAGAAGTTTAATAGTGCATTTCACGCGCAATTCCGCGCGCTTTTAAGGTGCCGCCTAGCCCAGTACGCTATCTGAAACAGGAGCGACGTAAATTGAACAAATGTGATAGAATTTCCCTGAATTCTTATATTAACCTTAATGTAAAATGATCTAATCGGGTCTTTCTTCGACCAACCCTAGAAGTTTAATAGTACATTTCACTCGCCATTTCATGCGCTTTGAGATGCCGCATAGCCCAACACGCTATCTGAAGTACGAGTGACGTAAATTGAACAAATGGGATAGAATTTCCCTGAATTCTTATATTAACCTTAATGTAAAATGATCTAATCGGGTCTCTGTTCGCCCTACCCTAGAAGTTTAATAGTGCCTTTCACTCGTCATGTCATGCGCTTTGAGATGCCGCTTAGCCCAATACGCTATCTGAAATATGAGCGACGTAAATTGAACAAATGTGATAGAATTTCGCTGAATTCTTATATTAATCTTGATGTAAAATGATCTAATCGTGTCTTTGTTCGCCCTACCCTAGAAGTTTAATAGTGCATTTCACTCGTCATTTCATGCGCTTTGAGATGCCGCTTAGCCCAATAAGCTATCTGAAATAGGAGCGACGTAAATTGAACAAATGTCATAGAATTTCGCTGAATTCTTATATTAACCAAAATATAAAATGATCTAGTCGGGTCTCTGATTGCCGTATCATAGAAGTTTAGTAGTGCATTTTACTCGCCGTTCCACGCGCTTTAAGTTGCCGCCTAGCCCAGTACGCTATCTGAAATAGGAGCGACGTAAGTCGAACAAGTGTGATAGAATTTCGCTGAATTCTTAAATTAACCCTAGTATAAAATGATCTAATCGGGTCTCTGTTTGCCCTACCCTAGTAGTTTAATAGTGCATTTTACTCACCATTTCTTGCGCTTTGAGATGCCGCTTAGCCCAATTCGCTATCTGAAATAGGAGCGCCGTAAGTTGGACAAATGTGATAGAATTTCGCTGAATTCTTATATTAACCGTAATATAAAATGATCTAATCGGGTCTCTGTTTGCCTTATCCCAGAAGTTTAATAGCGCACTTTACTCGCCATTTCATGCGCATTGAGATGTCGCTTAGCCCAATACGCTATCTGAAATAGGAGCGACGTAAATTGAACAAATGTGATAGAATTTCGATGAATTCTTAAATTAACCATAATATAAAATGATCTTATCGGGTCTCTGTTTGCCCTACCCTAGAAATTTAATAGTGCATCCTACTCGCCATGTCTTGCGCTTTGAGATGCCGCTTAGCCCAATACGCTATCTGAAATATCAGCGACGTAAATTGAACAAATGTGAGAGAATTTCGCTGAATTCTTATATTAACCTTAATGTAAAATGTTCTAATCGGGTCTCTGTTCGCCCTACCCTAGAAGATTAATAGTGCATTTCACTCGTCATTTCATGCGCTTTGAGATGCCGCTTAGCCCAATACGCTATCTGAAATAGGAGCGACGTAAATTGAACAAATGTGATAGAATTTCGCTGAATTCTTATATTAACGAAAATATAAAATGATCTAATCAGGTCTCTGATTGCCCTATCATCGAAGTTTAACAATGTATTTTATTCGCCATTCCTCGCGTTTTAAGTTGCCGCCTAGCCCAGTACGCTAGCTGAAATAGGAACGACGTAAATTGAACAAATGTGATAGAATTTCGCTGAATTCTTAAATTAACCTTAATATAAAATGATCGAATCGGGTCTCTGTTTGCCTTACCCTAGAAGTTTAATACTGCATTTTACTCGCCATTTCATGCGATTTGAGATACTGCTTAGCCCAATACGCTATCTGAAATAAGAGCGACGTAAATTGAACAAATGTGATAGAATTTCGCTGAATTCTTAAGTTAACCATAATATAAAATGATCTAATCGGGTCTCTGTTTGCCTTACCCTAGAAGTTTAATAGTGCATTTTACTCGTCATTTCATGCGCTTTGACATGCCGCATAGCCCAATACGCTATCTGAAATAGGAGCGACGTAAATTGAACAAATGTGATAGAACTTCAGTGAATTCATTTATTAAGCATAACGTAAAATGATCTAATCGGGTCTCTGTTCGGCCTACTCTAGAAGTTTAATAGTGCATTTTATTCGCCATTTCATGCGCTTTGAGATGCCGCTTAGCCCAATACGCTATCCGAAATTGGAGCGACGTAAATTGAACAAATGTGATAGAATTTGGCTGAATTCTTAAATTAACCAAAATATAAAACGGTCTAATCGGCTCTCTGATTGCCCTATCATAGAAGTTTAGCGGTGCATATTACTCGCCCTTCCACGCGCTTTAAGATGCCGCCTAGCCCAGTACGCTATCTGAAATAGGAGCGACGTAAGTTGAACAAATGTGATAGAATTACGCTGAATTCTTATATTAACCGTAATATAAAATGATCTAATCGGGTCTCTGTTTGCCCTATCCTAGAAGTTTAATAGTGCATTTCAATCGTCATTTCATGCGCTTTGAGATGCCGCTTAGCCAAATAAGCTATCTGAAATAGGAGCGACGTAAATTGAACGAATGTGATAGAATTTCGCTGAATTCTTATATTAACCAAAATATAAAATTATCTAATCGGGTCTCTGATTGCCTTATCATAGAAGTTTAATAGTGCATTTCAGGCGCCATTCCGCGCGCTTTTAAGGTGCCGCCTAGCCCAGTACGCTATCTGAAATAGGAGCGACGTAAGTTGAACAAATGTGATAGAATTTCCCTGAATTCTTATATTAACCTTAATGTAAAATGATCTAATCGGTTCTCTGTTCGCCCTACCCTAGAAGTTTAATAGTGCCTTTCACTCGTCATGTCATGCGCTTTGAGATGCCGCTTAGCCCAATACGCTATCTGAAATATGAGCGACGTGAATTGAACAAATGTGATAGAATTTCGCTGAATTCTTATATTAATCTTAATGTAAAATGATCTAATCGTGTCTTTGTTCGCCCTACCCTAGAAGTTTAATAGTGCATTTTACTCGTCATTTCATGCGCTTTGACATGCCGCATAGCCCAATACGCTATCTGAAATAGGAGCGACGTAAATTGAACAAATGTGATAGAACTTCAGTGAATTCATTTATTAAGCATAACGTAAAATGATCAATC
The DNA here is from genome assembly GCA_916610135.2 of Macropis europaea. Taxonomy (NCBI): domain Eukaryota; kingdom Metazoa; phylum Arthropoda; class Insecta; order Hymenoptera; family Melittidae; genus Macropis; species Macropis europaea. Next base: position 407,922 of record CAKAJE020001093.1, on the reverse strand, counting down.
GGGTCTCTGTTCGGCCTACTCAAGAAGTTTAATAGTGCATTTTATTCGCCATTTCATGCGCTTTGAGATGCCGCTTAGCCCAATACGCTATCCGAAATTGGAGCGACGTAAATTGAACAAATGTGATAGAATTTGGCTGAATTCTTAAATTAACCAAAATATAAAACGTTCTAATCGGCTCTCTGATTGCCCTATCATAGAAGTTTAGCAGTGCATTTTACTCGCCCTTCCACGCGCTTTAAGATGTCGCCTAGCCCAGTACGCTATCTGAAATAGGAGCGACGTAAGTTGAACAAATGTTATAGAATTACGCTGAATTCTTATATTAACCGTAATATAAAATGATATAATCGGGTCTCTGTTTGCCCTACCCTAGAAGTTTAATAGTGCATTTTACTCGCCATTTCTTGCGTTTTGAGATGCCGCTTAGCCCGATACGCTATCTGAAATATCAGCGACGTAAATTGAACAAATGTGAGAGAATTTCGCTGAATTCTTATATTAACCTTAATGTAAAATGTTCTAATCGGGTCTCTGTTTGCCCTACCCTAGAAGTTTAATAGTGCATTTCACTCGTCATTTCATGCGCTTTGAGATGCCGCTTAGCCAAATAAGCTATCTGAAATAGGAGCGACGTAAATTGAACAAATGTGATAGAACTTCAGTGAATTCATTTATTAAGCATAATGTAAAATGATCTAATCGGGTCTCTGTTCGGCCTACTCTAGAAGTTTAATAGTGCATTTTACTCGCCATTCCTCGCGTTTTAAGATGCCGCGTAGCCCAGTACGCTAGCTGAAATAGAAACGACGTAAATTGAAAAAATGTGATAGAATTTCGCTGAATTCTTATATTAACCTTAATGTAAAATGATCTAATCGGGTCTCTGATTGCCGTATCATAGAAGTTTAATAGTGCATTTTACTCGCCATTCCGAGCGCTTTAAGGTGCCGCCTAGCCCAGTACGCTATCTGAAATAGGAGCGACGTAAATTGAACAAATGTGATAGAATTTCCCTGAATTCTTATATTAACCTTAATGTAAAATGATCTGATCGGGTCTTTCTTCGACCAACCCTAGAAGTTTAATAGTGCATTTCACTCGTCATTTCATGCGCTTTGAGATGCCGCATAGCCCATTACGCTATCTGAAGTACGGGTGACGTAAATTGAACAAATGTGATAGAATTTCGCTGAATTCTTATATTAATCTTAATGTAAAATGATCTAATCGTGTCTTTGTTCGCCCTACCCTAGAAGTTTAAAAGTGCATTTCACTCGTCATTTCATGCGCTTTGAGATGCCGCGTAGCCTAATAAGCTATCTGAAATAGGAGCGACGTAAATTGAACAAATGTCATAGAATTTCGCTGAATTCTTATATTAACCAAAATATAAAATGATCTAGTCGGGTCTCTGATTGCCCTAGCCTAGAACTTTAATAGTGCATTTTATTCGCCATTTCATACGCTTTGAGATGAGGCTTTGCCCAAAACGCTATATGAAATAGGAGCGACGTAACTTGAACAAATGTGATAGAATTACGCTGCATTCTTATATTAACCGTAATATAAAATGATCTAATCGGGTCTCTGTTTGCCTTATCCTAGAAGTTTAATAGTGCATTATACTCGCCATTTCATGCGCTTCCAGATGCCGCTTAGCCCAATACGGTATCTGAAATAGGAGCGACATAAATTGAACAAATGTGATAGAATTTCGCTGAATTCTTAAATTAACCATAATATAAAATGATTTAATCGGGTCTCTGTTTGCCCTACCCTAGAAGTTTAATAGTGCATTTTACTCGCCATTTCATGCGCCTTCAGGTGCCGCTTAGCCCCATACGCTGTGTGAAATAGGAACGACGTAAATTGAACAAATGTGATAGACTTTCGCTGAATTCTTAAATTAACCATAATATAAAATGATCTAGTCGGCTCTCTGTTTGCCCTTCCCTAGAAGTTTAATAGTGCATTTTACTCGCCATTTCATGCGCCTTCAGATGCCGCTTAGCCCAATACGCTATGTGAAATAGGAACGACGTAAATTGAACAAATGTGACAGAATTTCGCTGAATTCTTAAATTAACCATAATATAAAATGATCTAGTCGGGTCTCTGTTTGCCCTTCCCTAGAAGTTTAATAGTGCATTTCACTCGTCATTTCATGCGCTTTGAGATGCCGCTAAGCACAATAAGCTATCTGGAATAGGAGCGACGTAAATGGAACAAATGTGATAGAATTTTGCTGAATTCTTAAATTAACCATAATATAAAATGATCTAATCGGGTCTCTGCTTGCCCTACCCTAGAAGTTTAATAGTGCATTTTACTCGTCATTTCATGCGCTTTGAGATGCCGCTTTGGCCAATACGCAATCTGAAATAGGAGCGACGTAAATTGAACGAATGTGATAGAATTTCGCTCGCTTCTTAAATTAACCATAATATAAGATCATCTAATCGGGTCTCTGTTTGCCCTACCCTAGAACTTTAATAGTGCATTTTACCCGTAATTTCATGCGCTTTGAGATGCCGCTTAGCCTAATACGCTACCTGAAATAGGAGCGATATAAATTGAACAAATGTGATAGAATTTCACTGAATTCTTATATTAACCAAAATATAAAATGATCTAATCGGGTATCTGATTGCCGTAGCATAGAAGTTTAATAGTGCATTTTACTCGCCATTCCGCGCGCTTTAAGACGCCGCACAGCCCAGTTCGCTATCTGAAATAGGAGCGACGTAAATTGAACAAATTTGATAGAATTTCCGTGAATTCTTATATTAACCACAATGTAAAATGATCTAATCGGGTGTCTGTTCGCCCTACCATAGAAGTCTAATAGTGCATTTCACTCGCCATTTCATGCGCTTTGAGATGCCGCTTAGCCCAATACGCTATCTGAAATAGGAGCGACGTAAATTGAACGAATGTGATAGAATTTCGCTGAATTCTTTTATTAACCATAATGTAAAATGGTCTAATCGGGTCTCTGTTCGACCTAGCCTAGAAGTTTAACAGTGCATTTCACTCGTTATTTCATGCGCTTTGAGATGCCGCTAAGCACAATAAGCTATCTGGAATAGGAGCGACGTAAATTGAACAAATGTGATAGAATTACGCCGCATTCTTATATTAACCGTAATATAAAATGATCTAATCGGGTCTCTGCTTGCCCTACCCTAGAAGTTTAATACCGCATTTTACTCGTCATTCCATGCGCTTTGAGATGCCGCTTTGCCCAATACGCAATCTGAAATAGGAGCGACGTAAATTGAACGAATGTGATAGAATTTCGCTGAATTCTTTTATTAACCATAATGTAAAATGATCTAATCGGATCTCTGTTCGCCCTAGCCTAGAACTTTAATAGTGCATTTTATTCGCCATTTCATACGCTTTGAGATGCCGCTTAGCCCAATACGCTATCTGAAATAGGAGCGACGTAAATTGAACAAATGTGATAGAATTTTGCTGAATTCTTAAATTAACCATAGTATAAAATGGTCTAATCGGGCCTCTGTTCGACCTAGCCTAGAAGTTTAATAGTGCATTTTACTGGCCATTTCATGGGCTTTGAGATGCCGCTTAGCCCAATACGCTATCTGGAATAGGAGCGACGTAAATTGAACAAATGTGATAGAATTTCCCTGAATTCTTATATTAACCATAATATAAAATGATTTAATCGGGTCTCTGTTTGCCCTACCCTAGAAGTTTAATAGTGCATTTCACTCGTTATTTCATGCGCTTTGAGATGCCGTTAAGCACAATAAGCTATCTGGAATAGGAGCGACGTAAATTGAACAAATGTGATAGAATTACGCAGAATGCTTATATTAACCGTAATATAAAATGATTTAATCGGGTCTCTGTTTGCCTTATCCTAGAAGTTTAATAGTGCATTCTACTCGCCATTTCATGCGCTTTGACATGCCGCTTAGCCCAATACGCTATCTGAAATAGGAGCGACGTAAATTGAACAAATGTGATAGAATTTCCCTGAATTCTTATATTAACATTAATGTAAAATGATCTAATCGGGTCTCTGATTGCCCTATCATTGAAGATTAGTAGTGCATTTTACTCGCCATTCCACGCGTTTTAAGATGCCGCCTAGCCCAGTACGCTATATGAAATAGGAGCGACGTAACTTGAACAAATGTGATAGAATTTCGCTGAATTCTTAAATTAACCATAATATAAAATAATCTAATCTCATCTTAATGTAAAATGATCTAATCGTGTCTTTGTTCGCCCTACCCTAGAAGTTTAAAAGTGCATTTCACTCGTCATTTCATGCGCTTTGAGATGCCGCGTAGCCTAATAAGCTATCTGAAATAGGAGCGACGTAAATTGAACAAATGTCATAGAATTTCGCTGAATTCTTATATTAACCAAAATATAAAATGATCTAATCGGGTCTCTGATTGCCCTAGCCTAGAACTTTAATAGTGCATTTTATTCGCCATTTCATACGCTTTGAGATGAGGCTTTGCCCAAAACGCTATATGAAATAGGAGCGACGTAACTTGAACAAATGTGATAGAATTACGCTGCATTCTTATATTAACCGTAATATAAAATGATCTAATCGGGTCTCTGTTTGCCTTATCCTAGAAGTTTAATAGTGCATTATACTCGCCATTTCATGCGCTTCCAGATGCCGCTTAGCCCAATACGGTATCTGAAATAGGAGCGACATAAATTGAACAGATGTGGAATTCTTAATTAACCATAATATAAAATGATTTAATCGGTCTCTGTTTGCCCTACCCTAGAAGTTTAATAGTGCATTTTACTCGCCATTTCATGCGCCTTCAGGTGCCGGCTTAGCCCCATACGCTGTGTGAAATAGGAACGACCGTAAATTGAACAAATTGATAGACTTTCGCTGAATTCTTAAATAACCATAATATAAAATGATCTAGTCGGCTCTCTGTTTGCCCTTCCCTAGAAGTTTAATAGTGCATTTTACTCGCCATTTCATGCGCCTTCAGATGCCGCTTAGCCCAATACGCTATGTGAAATAGGAACGACGTAATTGAACAAATGTGACAGAATTTCGCTGAATTCTTAAATTAACCATATATAAAATGATCTAGTCGGGTCTCTGTTTGCCCTTCCCTAGAAGTTTAATAGTGCATTTTCACTCGTCATTTCATGCGCTTTGAGATGCCGCTAAGCACAATAAGCTATCTGGAATAGGAGCGACGTAAATGGAACAAATGTGATAGAATTTTGCTGAATTCTTAAATTAACATAATATAAAATGATCTAATCGGGTCTCTGCTTGCCCTACCCTAGAAGTTTAATAGTGCATTTTTACTCGTCATTTTCATGCGCTTTGAGATGCCGCTTTGGCCAATACGCAATCTGAAATAGGAGCGACGTAAATTGAACGAATGTGATAGAATTTCGCTCGCTTCTTAAATAACCATAATATAAGATCATCTAATCGGGTCTCTGTTTGCCCTACCCTAGAACTTTAATAGTGCATTTTACCCGTAATTTCATGCGCTTTGAGATGCCGCTTAGCCTATACGCTACCTGAAATAGGAGCGATATAAATTGAACAAATGTGATAGAATTTCACTGAATTCTTATATTAACCAAAATATAAATGATCTAATCGGTATCTGATTGCCGTAGCATAGAGTTTAATAGTGCATTTTACTCGCCATTCCGCGCGCTTTAAGACGCCGCACAGCCCAGTTCGCTATCTGAAATAGGAGCGACGTAAATTGAACAAATTGATAGAATTTCCGTGAATTCTTATATTAACCACAATGTAAAATGATCTAATCGGGTGTCTGTTCGCCCTACCATAGAAGTCTAATAGTGCATTTCACTCGCCATTTCATGCGCTTTTGAGATGCCGCTTAGCCCAATACGCTATCTGAAATAGGAGCGACGTAAATTGAACGAATGTGATAGAATTTCGCTGAATTCTTTTATTAACCATAATGTAAAATGGTCTAATCGGGTCTCTGTTCGACCTAGCCTAGAAGTTTAACAGTGCATTTCACTCGTTATTTCATGCGCTTTGAGATGCCGCTAAGCACAATAAGCTATCTGGAATAGGAGCGACGTAAATTGAACAAATGTGATAGAATTACGCCGCATTCTTATATTAACCGTATATAAAATGATCTAATCGGGTCTCTGCTTGCCCTACCCTAGAAGTTTAATACCGCATTTTACTCGTCATTCCATGCGCTTTGAGATGCCGCTTTGCCCAATACGCAATCTGAAATAGGAGCGACGTAAATTGAACGAATGTGATAGAATTTCGCTGAATTCTTTTATTAACCATAATGTAAAATGATCTAATCGGATCTCTGTTCGCCCTAGCCTAGAACTTTAATAGTGCATTTTATTCGCCATTTCATACGCTTTGAGAGTGCCGCTTAGCCCAATACGCTATCTGAATAGGAGCGACGTAAATTGAACAAATGTGATAGAATTTTGCTGAATTCTTAAATTAACCATAGTATAAAATGGTCTAATCGGGCCTCTGTTCGACCTAGCCTAGAAGTTTAATAGTGCATTTTACTGGCCATTTCATGGGCTTTGAGATGCCGCTTAGCCCAATACGCTATCTGGAATAGGAGCGACGTAAAATGAACAAATGTGATAGAATTTCCCTGAATTCTTATATTAACCATAATATAAAATGATTTAATCGGGTCTCTGTTTGCCCTACCCTAGAAGTTTAATAGTGCATTTCACTCGTTATTTCATGCGCTTTGAGATGCCGTTTAAGCACAATAAGCTATCTGGAATAGGAGCGACGTAAATTGAACAAATGTGATAGAATTACGCAGAATTGCTTATATTAACCGTAATATAAAATGATTTAATCGGGTCTCTGTTTGCCTTATCCTAGAAGTTTAATAGTGCATTCTACTCGCCATTTCATGCGCTTTGACATGCCGCTGTAGCCCAATACGCTATCTGAAATAGGAGCGACGTAAATTGAACAAATGTGATAGAATTTCCCTGAATTCTTATATTAACATTAATGTAAAATGATCTAATCGGGTTCTCTGATTGCCCTATCATTGAAGATTAGTAGTGCATTTTACTCGCCATTCCACGCGTTTTAAGATGCGCCTAGCCCAGTACGCTATATGAAATAGGAGCGACCGTAACTTGAACAAATGTGATAGAATTTCGCCTGAATTCTTAAATTAACACATAATATAAAATGATCTAATCGGGTCTCTGTTTGCCCTACCCTAGAAGTTTAATAGTGCATTTTACTCGCCATTCCGCGCGCTTTAAGACGCCGCACAGCCCAGTTCGCTATCTGAAATAGGACCGACGTAAATTGAACAAATGTGATAGAATTTTGCTGAATTCTTAAATTAACCATAGTATAAAATGGTCTAATCGGGTCTCTGTTCGACCTAGCCTAGAAGTTTAATAGTGCATTTCACTCGTCATTTCATGCGCTTGAGATGCCGCTAAGCACAATAAGCTATCTGGAATAGGAGCGACGTAAATTGAACAAATGTGATAGACTTTCGCTGAATTCTTAAATTAACCATAATATAAAATGATCTAGTCGGCTCTCTGTTTGCCCTTCCCTAGAAGTTTAATAGTGCATTTTACTCGCCATTTCATGCGCCTTCAGATGCCGCTTAGCCCAATACGCTATGTGAAATAGGAACGACGTAAATTGAACAAATGTGATAGAATTTTGATGAATTCTTAAATTAACCATAATATAAAATGATCTAGTCGGGTCTCTGTTTGCCCTTCCCTAGAAGTTTAACAGTGCATTTCACTCGTCATTTCATGCGCTTTGAGATGCCGCTAAGCACAATAAGCTATCTGGAATAGGAGCGACGTAAATTGAACAAATGTGATAGAATTTTGCTGAATTCTTAAATTAACCATAATATAAAATGATCTAATCGGGTCTCTGCTTGCCCTACCCTAGAAGTTTAATAGTGCATTTTACTCGTCATTTCATGCGCTTTGAGATGCCGCTTTGCCCAATACGCAATCTGAAATAGGAGCGACGTAAATTGAACGAATGTGATAGAATTTCGCTCGCTTCTTAAATTAACCATAATATAAAATCATCTAATCGGGTCTCTGTTTGCCCTACCCTAGAACTTTAATAGTGCATTTTACCCGTAATTTCATGCGCTTTGAGATGCCGCTTAGCCTAATACGCTACCTGAAATAGGAGCGATATAAATTGAACAAATGTGATAGAATTTCACTGAATTCTTATATTAACCAAAATATAAAATGATCTAATCGGGTATCTGATTGCCGTAGCATAGAAGTTTAATAGTGCATTTTACTCGCCATTCCGCGCGCTTTAAGACGCCGCACAGCCCATTTCGCTATCTGAAATAGGAGCGACGTAAATTGAACAAATGTGATAGAATTTTGCTGAATTCTTAAATTAACCATAGTATAAAATGGTCTAATCGGGTCTCTGTTCGACCTAGCCTAGAAGTTTAGTAGTGCATTTTACTCGCCATTTCATGGGCTTTGAGATGCCGCTTAGCCCAATACGCTATCTGGAATAGGAGCGACGTAAATTGAACAAATGTGATAGAATTTCCCCGAATTCTTATATTAACCATAATATATAATGATTTAATCGGGTCTCTGTTTGCCCTACCCTAGAAGTTTAATAGTGCATTTCACTCGTTATTTCATGCGCTTTGAGATGCCGCTTAGCCCAATACGCTATCTGAAATAGGAGCGACGTAAATTGAACAAATGTGATAGAATTTCGCTGAATTCTTTTATTAACCATAATGTAAAAAGGTCTAATCGGGTCTCTGTTCGACCTAGCCTAGAAGTTTAACATTGCATTTTACTCGCCATTTCATGGGCTTTGAGATGCCGCTTAGCCCAATACGCTATCTGAAATAGGAGCGACGTAAATTGAACAAATGTGATAGAATTTCCCTGAAATCTTATATTGAACAAAATATAAAATGATCTAATCGGGTCTCTGATTGCCCTACCATAGAAGTTTAGTAGTGCATTTTACTCGCCATTCAACGCGCTTTGAGATGCCGCATAGCCCAATACGCTATCTGAAATAGGAGCGACGTAAATTGAACAAATGTGATAGAATTTCCGTGAATTCTTATATTAACCTCAATGTAAAATGATGTAATCGGGTCTCTGTTCGCCCTACCATAGAAGTCTAATAGTGCATTTCACTCGCCATTTCATGCGCTTTGAGATGCCGCTTAGCCCAATACGCTATCTGAAATACGAGCGACGTAAATTGAACGAATGTGATAGAATTTCGCTCACTTCTTAAATTAACCATAATATAAAATGATCTAATCGGGTCTCTGTTTGCCCTACCCTAGAACTTTAATAGTGCATTTTACTCGTCATTTCATGCGCTTTCAGATGCCGCTTAGCCTAATACGCTATCTGAAATAGGAGCGATATAAATTGAACAAATGTGATAGAATTTCGCTGAATTCGTTTATTAACCATAATGTAAAATGATCTAATCGGATCTCTGTTCGCCCTAGCCTAGAACTTTAATAGTGCATTTTATTCGCCATTTCATACGCTTTGAGATGAGGCTTTGCCCAAAACGCTATCTGAAATAGGAGCGACGTAAATTGAACAAATGTGATAGAATTTCACTGAATTCTTATATTAACCAAAATATAAAATGATCTAATCGGGTCTCTGATTGCCCTAGCATAGAAGTTTAATAGTGCATTTTACGCGCCATTCCGCGCGCTTTAAGGCGCCGCATAGCCCAGTTTGCTATCTGAAATAGGAGCGACGTAAATTGAACAAATGTGATAGAATTTTGCTGAATTCTTAAATTAACCATAGTATAAAATGATGTAATCGGGTCTCTGTTTGCCCTACCCTAGAAGTTTAATAGTGCATTTTGCTCGCCATTTCATGCGCTTTGAGATGCCGATTAGCCCAATACGCTATTTGAAATAGGAGCGACGTAAGTTGAACAAATGTGATAGAATTTCGCTGAATTCTTTTATTAACCATAATGTAAAATGGTCTAATCGGGTCTCTGTTCGACCTAGCCTAGAAGTTTAATGGTGCATTTTACTCGCCATTTCATGGGCTTTGAGATGCCGCTTAGCCCAATACGCTATCTGAAATAGGAGCGACGTAAGTTGAACAAATGTGATAGAATTACGCTGAATTCTTATATTAACCGTAATTTAAAATGATCTAATCGGGTCTCTGTTTGCCTTATCCTAGAAGTTTAATAGTGCATTATACTCGCCATTTCATGCGCTTCGAGATACCGCTTAGCCCAATACGCTATCTGAAACAGGAGCGATATAAATTGAACAAATGTGATAGAATTTCGCTGAATTCTTAAATTAACCATAATATAAAATGATCTAATCGGGTCTCTGTTTGCCCTATCATAGAAGTTTAATAGTGCATTTTGCTCGCCATTTCATGTGCTTTGAGGTGCCGCATAGCCCAATACGCTATCTGGAATAGGAGCGACGTAAATCGAACAAATGTGATAGAATTTCCCTGAATTCTTATATTAACCATAATATAAAATGATTTAATCGGGTCTCTGTTTGCCCTACCCTAGAAGTTTACTAGTGCATTTCACTCGTCATTTCATGCGCTTTGCGATGCCGCTAAGCACAATAAGCTATCTGGAATAGGAGCGACGTAAATTGAACAAATGTGATAGAATTTTGCTGAATTCTTAAATTAACCATAGTATAAAATAATCTAATCGGGTCTCTGTTTGCCCTACCCTAGAAGTTTAACAGTGCATTTTACTCGCCATTTCATGCGCTTTGAGATGCCGCTTAGCCCAATACGCTATCTGAAATAGGAGCGACGTAAATTGAACAAATGTGATAGAATTTCGCTGAATTCTTTTATTAACCATAATGTAAAATGGTCTAATCGGGTCTCTGTTCGACCTAGCCTAGAAGTTTAACAGTGCATTTTACTCGCCATTTCATGCGCCTTCAGGTGCCGCTTAGCCCCATACGCTGTGTGAAATAGGAACGACGTAAATTGAACAAATGTGATAGACTTTCGCTGAATTCTTAAATTAACCATAATATAAAATGATCTAGTCGGCTCTCTGTTTGCCCTTCCCTAGAAGTTTAATAGTGCATTTTACTCGCCATTTCATGCGCCTTCAGATGCCGCTTAGCCCAATACGCTATGTGAAATAGGAACGACGTAAATTGAACAAATGTGACAGAATTTCGCTGAATTCTTAAATTAACCATAATATAAAATGATCTAGTCGGGTCTCTGTTTGCCCTTCCCTAGAAGTTTAATAGTGCATTTCACTCGTCATTTCATGCGCTTTGAGATGCCGCTAAGCACAATAAGCTATCTGGAATAGGAGCGACGTAAATGGAACAAATGTGATAGAATTTTGCTGAATTCTTAAATTAACCATAATATAAAATGATCTAATCGGGTCTCTGCTTGCCCTACCCTAGAAGTTTAATAGTGCATTTTACTCGTCATTTCATGCGCTTTGAGATGCCGCTTTGGCCAATACGCAATCTGAAATAGGAGCGACGTAAATTGAACGAATGTGATAGAATTTCGCTCGCTTCTTAAATTAACCATAATATAAGATCATCTAATCGGGTCTCTGTTTGCCCTACCCTAGAACTTTAATAGTGCATTTTACCCGTAATTTCATGCGCTTTGAGATGCCGCTTAGCCTAATACGCTACCTGAAATAGGAGCGATATAAATTGAACAAATGTGATAGAATTTCACTGAATTCTTATATTAACCAAAATATAAAATGATCTAATCGGGTATCTGATTGCCGTAGCATAGAAGTTTAATAGTGCATTTTACTCGCCATTCCGCGCGCTTTAAGACGCCGCACAGCCCATTTCGCTATCTGAAATAGGAGCGACGTAAATTGAACAAATTTGATAGAATTTCCGTGAATTCTTATATTAACCACAATGTAAAATGATCTAATCGGGTGTCTGTTCGCCCTACCATAGAAGTCTAATAGTGCATTTCACTCGCCATTTCATGCGCTTTGAGATGCCGCTTAGCCCAATACGCTATCTGAAATAGGAGCGACGTAAATTGAACGAATGTGATAGAATTTCGCTGAATTCTTTTATTAACCATAATGTAAAATGGTCTAATCGGGTCTCTGTTCGACCTAGCCTAGAAGTTTAACAGTGCATTTTACTCGCCATTTCATGGGCTTTGAGATGCCGCTTAGCCCAATACGCTATCTGAAATAGGAGCGACGTAAATTGAACGAATGTGATAGAATTTCGCTCACTTCTTAAATTAACCATAATATAAAATGATCTAATCGGGTCTCTGTTTGCCCTACCCTAGAACTTTAATAGTGCATTTTACTCGTCATTTCATGCGCTTTGAGATAACGATTAGCCTAATACGCTATCTGAAATTAGAGCGATATAAATTGAACAAATGTGATAGAATTACACTGAATTCTTATATTAACCAAAATATAAAATGATCTAATCGGGTCTCTAATTGCCCTAGCATAGAAGTTTAATAGTGCATTTTACTGGCCATTCCGCGCGCTTTAAGACGCCGCACAGCCCAGTTCGCTATCTGAAATAGGAGCGACGTAAATTGAACAAATGTGATAGAATTTCGCTGAATTCTTTTATTAACCATAATGTAAAACGGTCTAATCGGGTCTCTGTTCGACCTAGCCTAGAAGTTTAACAGTGCATTTTACTCGCCATTTCATGGGCTTCGAGATGCCGCTTAGCCCAATACGCTATCTGAAATAGGAGCGACGTAAATTGAACAAATGTGATAGAATTTCGCTGAATTCTTTTATTAACCATAATGTAAAATGGTCTAATCGGGTCTCTGTTCGACCTAGCCTAGAAGTTTAACAGTGCATTTTACTCGCCATTTCATGGGCTTTGAGATGCCGCTTAGCCCAATACGCTATCTGAAATAGGAGCGACGTAAATTGAACAAATGTGATAGAATTTCCCTGAAATCTTATATTGAACAAAATATAAAATGATCTAATCGGGTCTCTGATTGCCCTACCATAGAAGTTTAGTAGTGCATTTTACTCGCCATTCAACGCGCTTTGAGATGCCGCATAGCCCAATACGCTATCTGAAATAGGAGCGACGTAAATTGAACAAATTTGATAGAATTTCCGTGAATTCTTATATTAACCTCAATGTAAAATGATGTAATCGGGTCTCTGTTCGCCCTACCATAGAAGTCTAATAGTGCATTTCACTCGCCATTTCATGCGCTTTGAGATGCCGCTTAGCCCAATACGCTATCTGAAATACGAGCGACGTAAATTGAACGAATGTGATAGAATTTCGCTCACTTCTTAAATTAACCATAATATAAAATGATCTTATCGGGTCTCTGTTTGCCCTACCCTAGAACTTTAATAGTGCATTTTACTCGTCATTTCATGCGCTTTGAGATGCCGCTTAGCCTAATACGCTATCTGAAATAGGAGCGATATAAATTGAACAAATGTGATAGAATTTCGCTGAATTCGTTTATTACCCATAATGTAAAATGATCTAATCGGATCTCTGTTCGCCCTAGCCTAGAACTTTAATAGTGCATTTTATTCGCCATTTCATACGCTTTGAGATGAGGCTTTGCCCAAAACGCTATCTGAAATAGGAGCGACGTAAATTGAACAAATGTGATAGAATTTCACTGAATTCTTATATTAACCAAAATATAAAATGATCTAATCGGGTCTCTGATTGCCCTATCATAGAAGATTAGTAGTGCATTTTACTCGCCATTCCACGCGCTTTAAGATGCCGCCTAGCCCAGTACGCTATCTGAAATAGGAGCGACGTAACTTGAACAAATGTGATAGAATTACGCTGCATTCTTATATTAACCGTAATATAAAATGATCTAATCGGGTCTCTGTTTGCCTTATCCTAGAAGTTTAATAGTGCATTTTACTCGCCATTCCGCGCGCTTTAGGATGCCGCATAGCCCAGTTCGCTATCTGAAATAGGGGCGACGTAAATTGAACAAATGTGATAGAATTTTGCTGAATTCTTAAATTAACCATAGTATAAAATGATCTAATCGGGTCTCTGTTTGCCCTACCCTAGAAGTTTGATAGTGAATTTTGCTCGCCATTTCATGCGCTTTGAGATGCCGCTTAGCCCAATACGCTATCTGAAATAGGAGCGACGTAAATTGAACAAATGTGATAGAATTTCGCTGCATTCTGAAATGAACCATAATATAAAATGATCTAATCGGGTCTCTGATTGCCCTATCATAGAAGATTAGTAGTGCATTTTACTCGCCATTCCACGCGCGTTAAGATGACCCCTGGCCCAGTACGCTATCTGAAATAGGAGCGACGTAAGTTGAACAAATGTGATAGAATTACGCTGAATTCTTATATTAACCGTAATATAAAATGATCTAGTCGGGTCTCTGTTTACCCTATCATAGAAGTTTAATAGTGCATTTTACTCGCCATTTCATGTGCTTTGAGGTGCCGCATAGCCCAATACGCTATCTGGAATAGGAGCGACATAAATTGAACAAATGTGATATAATTTCCGTGACTTCTTATATTAACCTCAATGTAAAATGATCTAATCGGGTCTGTGTTCGCCCTAGCATAGAAGTCTAATAGTGCATTTCACTCGCCATTTCATGCGCTTTGAGATGCCGCTTAGCACAATACGCTATCTGAAATAGGAGCAACGTAAATTGAACAAATGTGATAGAATTTCCTTGAATTCTTATATTAACCGTAATATAAAATGATCTAATCGGGTCTCTGTTTACCCTATCATAGAAGTTTAATAGTGCATTTTACTCGCCATTTCATGTGCTTTGAGGTGCCGCATAGCCCAATACGCTATCTGGAATAGGAGCGACGTAAATTGAACAAATGTGATAGAATTTCGCTGAAATCTTATATTATACAAAATATAAAATGATCTAATCGGGTCTCTGATTGCCGTATCATAGAAGTTTAGTAGTGAATTTTACTCGCCATTCCACGCGCTTTAAGATGCCGCCTAGCCCAGTACGCTATCTGAAATAGGAGCGACGTAAGTTGAACAAATGTGATAGAATTACGCTGCATTCTTATATTAACCGTAATATAAAATGATCTAATCGGGTCTCTGTTTTCCCTATCATAGAAGTTTAATAGTGCATTTTACTCGCCATTTCATGTGCTTTGAGGTGCCGCATAGCCCAATACGCTATCTGGAATAGGAGCGACGTAAATTGAACGAATGTGATAGAATTTCCCTGAATTCTTATATTAACCTTAATGTAAAATGATCTAATCGGGTCTCTGTTCGCCCTACCATAGAAGTCTAATAGTGCATTTCACTCGCCATTTCATGCGCTTTGAGATGCCGCTAAGCCCAATACGCTATTTGAAATAGGAGCGACGTAAATTGAACAAATGTGATAGAATTACGCTGAATTCTTATATTAACCGTAATATAAAATGATCTAATCGGGTCTCTGTTTGCCTTATCCTAGAAGTTTAATAGTGCATTTCACTCGACATTTCATGCGCTTTGAGATGCCGCTAAGCACAATAAGCTATCTGGAATAGGAGCGACGTAAATTGAACAAATGTGATAGAATTTTGCCGAATTCTTACATTAACCATAGTATAAAATAATCTAATCGGGTCTCTGTTTGCCCTACCCTAGAAGTTTAATAGTGCATTTTGCTCGCCATTTCATGCGCTTTGAGATGCCGCTTAGCCCAATACGCTATCTGAAATAGGAGCGACGTAAATTGAACAAATGTGATAGAATTTTGCTGAATTCTTAAATTAACCATAGTATAAAATGGTCTAATCGGGTCTCTGTTCGACCTAGCCTAGAAGTTTAATAGTGCATTTTACTCGACATTTCATGGGCTTTGAGATGCCGCTTAGCCCAATACGCTATCTGGAATAGGAGCGACGTAAATTGAACAAATGTGATAGAATTTCCCTGAATTCTTATATTAACCATAATATAAAATGATTTAATCGGGTCTCTGTTTGCCCTACCCTAGAAGTTTAATAGTGCATTTGACTCGTTATTTCATGCGCTTTGAGATGCCGCTAAGCACAATAAGCTATCTGGAATAGGAGCGACGTAAATTGAACAAATGTGATAGAATTACGCCGAATTCTTATATTAACCGTAATATAAAATGATCTAATCGGGTCTCTGTTTGCCTTATCCTAGAAGTCTAATAGTGCATTTCACTCGCCATTTCATGGGCTTTGAGAAGCCGCTTAGCCCAATACGCTATCTGGAATAGGAGCGACGTAAATTGAACAAATGTGATAGAATTTCCCTGAATTCTTATATTAACCATAATATAAAATGATTTAATCGGGTCTCTGTTCGCCCTACCCTAGAAGTTTAATAGTGCATTTCACTCGTTATTTCATGCGCTTTGAGATGCCGCTAAGCACAATAAGCTATCTGGAATAGGAGCGACGTAAATTGAACAAATGTGATAGAATTACGCCGCATTCTTATATTAACCGTAATATAAAATGATCTAATCGGGTCTCTGCTTGCCCTACCCTAGAAGTTTAATAGCGCATTTTACTCGTCATTTCATGCGCTTTGAGATGCCGCTTTGCCCAATACGCAATCTGAAATAGGAGCGACGTAAATTGAACGAATGTGATAGAATTTCGCTGAATTCTTTTATTAACCATAATGTAAAATGATCTAATCGGATCTCTGTTCGCCCTAGCCTAGAACTTTAATAGTGCATTTTATTCGCCATTTCATACGCTTTGAGATGCCGCTTAGCCCAATACGCTATCTGAAATAGGAGCGACGTAAATTGAACAAATGTGATAGAATTTTGCTGAATTCTTAAATTAACCATAGTATAAAATGGTCTAATCGGGCCTTTGTTCGACCTAGCCTAGAAGTTTAATAGTGCATTTTACTGGCCATTTCATGGGCTTTGAGATGCCGCTTAGCCCAATACGTTATCTGGAATAGGAGCGACGTAAATTGAACAAATGTGATAGAATTTCCCTGAATTCTTATATTAACCATAATATAAAATGATATAATCGGGTCTCTGTTTGCCCTACCCTAGAAGTTTAATAGTGCATTTCACTCGTTATTTCATGCGCTTTGAGATGCCGTTAAGCACAATAAGCTATCTGGAATAGGAGCGACGTAAATTGAACAAATGTGATAGAATTACGCAGAATGCTTATATTAACCGTAATATAAAATGATTTAATCGGGTCTCTGTTTGCCTTATCCTAGAAGTTTAATAGTGCATTCTACTCGCCATTTCATGCGCTTTGACATGCCGCTTAGCCCAATACGCTATCTGAAATAGGAGCGACGTAAATTGAACAAATGTGATAGAATTTCCCTGAATTCTTATATTAACATTAATGTAAAATGATCTAATCGGGTCTCTGATTGCCCTATCATTGAAGATTAGTAGTGCATTTTACTCGCCATTCCACGCGTTTTAAGATGCCGCCTAGCCCAGTACGCTATATGAAATAGGAGCGACGTAACTTGAACAAATGTGATAGAATTACGCTGCATTCTTATATTAACCGTAATATAAAATGATCTAATCGGGTCTCTGTTTGCCTTATCCTAGAAGTTTAATAGTGCATTATACTCGCCATTTCATGCGCTTCCAGATGCTGCTTAGCCCAATACGGTATCTGAAATAGGAGCGACATAAATTGAACAAATGTGATAGAATTTCGCTGAATTCTTAAATTAACCATAATATAAAATGATCTAATCGGGTCTCTGTTTGCCCTACCCTAGAAGTTTAATAGTGCATTTTACTCGCCATTCCGCGCGCTTTAAGACGCCGCACAGCCCAGTTCGCTATCTGAAATAGGACCGACGTAAATTGAACAAATGTGATAGAATTTTGCTGAATTCTTAAATTAACCATAGTATAAAATGGTCTAATCGGGTCTCTGTTCGACCTAGCCTAGAAGTTTAATAGTGCATTTCACTCGTCATTTCATGCGCTTTGAGATGCCGCTAA
Organism: Macropis europaea; assembly: GCA_916610135.2. Lineage (NCBI taxonomy): Eukaryota > Metazoa > Arthropoda > Insecta > Hymenoptera > Melittidae > Macropis > Macropis europaea. The sequence goes on along the minus strand of CAKAJE020001093.1, from coordinate 389,883 downwards.
GCACAATAAGCTATCTGGAATAGGAGCGACGTAAATTGAACATATGTGATAGACTTTCGCTGAATTCTTAAATTAACCATAATATAAAATGATCTAGTCGGCTCTCTGTTTGCCCTTCCCTAGAAGTTTAATAGTGCATTTTACTCGCCATTTCATGCGCCTTCAGATGCCGCTTAGCCCAATACGCTATGTGAAATAGGAACGACGTAAATTGAACAAATGTGATAGAATTTCGCTGAATTCTTAAATTAAGCATAATATAAAATGATCTAGTCGGGTCTCTGTTTGCCCTTCCCAAGAAGTTTAACAGTGCATTTCACTCGTCATTTCATGCGCTTTGAGATGCCGCTAAGCACAATAAGCTATCTGGAATAGGAGCGACGTAAATTGAACAAATGTGATAGAATTTTGCTGAATTCTTAAATTAACCATAATATAAAATGATCTAATCGGGTCTCTGCTTGCCCTACCCTAGAAGTTTAATAGTGCATTTTACTCGTCATTTCATGCGCTTTGAGATGCCGCTTTGCCCAATACGCAATCTGAAATAGGAGCGACGTAAATTGAACGAATGTGATAGAATTTCGCTCGCTTCTTAAATTAACCATAATATAAAATCATCTAATCGGGTCTCTGTTTGCCCTACCCTAGAACTTTAATAGTGCATTTTACCCGTAATTTCATGCGCTTTGAGATGCCGCTTAGCCTAATACGCTACCTGAAATAGGAGCGATATAAATTGAACAAATGTGATAGAATTTCACTGAATTCTTATATTAACCAAAATATAAAATGATCTAATCGGGTATCTGATTGCCGTAGCATAGAAGTTTAATAGTGCATTTTTCTCGCCATTCCGCGCGCTTTAAGACGCCGCACAGCCCATTTCGCTATCTGAAATAGGAGCGACGTAAATTGAACAAATGTGATAGAATTTTGCTGAATTCTTAAATTAACCATAGTATAAAATGGTCTAATCGGGTCTCTGTTCGACCTAGCCTAGAAGTTTAGTAGTGCATTTTACTCGCCATTTCATGGGCTTTGAGATGCCGCTTAGCCCAATACGCTATCTGGAATAGGAGCGACGTAAATTGAACAAATGTGATAGAATTTCCCTGAATTCTTATATTAACCATAATATAAAATGATTTAATCGGGTCTCTGTTTGCCCTACCCTAGAAGTTTAATAGTGCATTTGACTCGTTATTTCATGCGCTTTGAGATGCCGCTAAGCACAATAAGCTATCTGGAATAGGAGCGACGTAAATTGAACAAATGTGATAGAATTACGCCGAATTCTTATATTAACCGTAATATAAAATGATCTAATCGGGTCTCTGTTTGCCTTATCCTAGAAGTCTAAATAGTGCATTTCACTCGCCATTTCATGGGGCTTTGAGAAGCCGCTTAGCCCAATACGCTATCTGGAATAGGAGCGACGTAAATTGAACAAATGTGATAGAATTTCCCTGAATTCTTATATTAACCATAATATAAAATGATTTAATCGGGTCTCTGTTCGCCCTACCCTAGAAGTTTAATAGTGCATTTCACTCGTTATTTCATGCGCTTTGAGATGCCGCTAAGCACAATAAGCTATCTGGAATAGGAGCGACGGTAAATTGAACAAATGTGATAGAATTACGCCGCATTCTTATATTAACCGTAATATAAAATGATCTAATCGGGTCTCTGCTTGCCCTACCCTAGAAGTTTAATAGCGCATTTTACTCGTCATTTCATGCGCTTTGAGATGCCGCTTTGCCCAATACGCAATCTGAAATAGGAGCGACGTAAATTGAACGAATGTGATAGAATTTCGCTGAATTCTTTTATTAACCATAATGTAAAATGATCTAATCGGATCTCTGTTCGCCCTACCCTAGAACTTTAATAGGTGCATTTTATTCGCCATTTCATACGCTTTGAGATGCCGCTTAGCCCAATACGCTATCTGAAATAGGAGCGACGTAAATTGAACAAATGTGATAGAATTTTGCTGAATTCTTAAATTAACCATAGTATAAAATGGTCTAATCGGGCCTCTGTTCGACCTAGCCTAGAAGTTTAATAGTGCATTTTACTGGCCATTTCATGGGCTTTGAGATGCCGCTTAGCCCAATACGTTATCTGGAATAGGAGCGACGTAAATTGAACAAATGTGATAGAATTTCCCTGAATTCTTATATTAACCATAATATAAAATGATTTAATCGGGTCTCTGTTTGCCCTACCCTAGAAGTTTAATAGTGCATTTCACTCGTTATTTCATGCGCTTTGAGATGCCGTTAAGCACAATAAGCTATCTGGAATAGGAGCGACGTAAATTGAACAAATGTGATAGAATTACGCAGAATGCTTATATTAACCGTAATATAAAAATGATTTAATCGGGTCTCTGTTTGCCTTATCCTAGAAGTTTAATAGTGCATTCTACTCGCCATTTCATGCGCTTTGACATGCCGCTTAGCCCAATACGCTATCTGAAATAGGAGCGACGTAAATTGAACAAATGTGATAGAATTTCCCTGAATTCTTATATTAACATTAATGTAAAATGATCTAATCGGGTCTCTGATTGCCCTATCATTGAAGATTAGTAGTGCATTTTACTCGCCATTCCACGCGTTTTAAGATGCCGCCTAGCCCAGTACGCTATCTGAAATAGGAGCGACGTAACTTGAACAAATGTGATAGATTACGCTGCATTCTTATATTAACCGTAATATAAAATGATCTAATCGGGTCTCTGTTTGCCTTATCCTAGAAGTTTAATAGTGCATTATACTCGCCATTTCATGCGCTTCCAGATGCCGCTTAGCCCAATACGGTATCTGAAATAGGAGCGACATAAATTGAACAAATGTGATAGAATTTCGCTGAATTCTTAAATTAACCATAATATAAAATGATCTAATCGGGTCTCTGTTTGCCCTACCCTAGAAGTTTAATAGTGCATTTTACTTCGCCATTCCGCGCGCTTTAAGACGCCGCACAGCCCAGTTCGCTATCTGAAATAGGACCGACGTAAATTGAACAAATGTGATAGAATTTTGCTGAATTCTTAAATTAACCATAGTATAAAATGGTCTAATCGGGTCTCTGTTCGACCTAGCCTAGAAGTTTAATAGTGCATTTCACTCGTCATTTCATGCGCTTTGAGATGCCGCTAAGCACAATAAGCTAT
>CAKAJE020001093.1:127658-386196 GCA_916610135.2 Macropis europaea | reverse complement strand
TCGGGTCTCGGTTTGCCCTACCCTAGAAGTTTAATAGTGCATTTTACTCGCCATTCCATGCGCTTCGAGATGCCGGTTAGCCCAATACGCTATCTGAAATAGGAGTAACGAAAGTTGAACAAATGTGATAGAATTTCTCTGAATTCTTTTACTAAGCATAATGTAAAATGATCTAATCGGGTCTCTGTTCGCCCTAGCCTAGAAGTATAATAGTGCATTTTACTCGTCACTTCATGCGCTTTGAGATGCCGCTAAGCCCAATAAGCTATCTGAAATAGGAGCGACGTAAATTGAACAAATGTGATAGAATTTCACAGAATTCTTATATCTACCAAAATATAAAATGATCTAATCTGGTCTCTGTTCGCCCTAGCCTAGAAGTTTAATAGTGCATTTCGTTCGCCATTTCATGCGCTTCGAGATGCCGCTTAGCCCAATACGCTATCTGAAATAGGAGCGACGTAAATTGAAAAAATGTGATAGAATTTCCCTGAAATCTTATATTAAACGAAATATAAAATGATCTAATCGGGTCTGTGATTGCTCTATCGTAGAAGTTTGGTAGTGCATTTTACTCGCCTTCCACGCGCTTTAAGATGACGCCTATCCCAGTACGCTATCTGAAATAGGAGCGACGTAAGTTGAACAAATGTGATAGAATTACGCTGAATTCTTATATTTACCATACTATTAGATGATCTAATCGGGTCTCTGTTTGCCCTACCCTAGAAGTTTAATAGTGCATTTTACTCGCCATTTCATACGCTTTGAGATGCCGCTTAGCCCAATACGCTATCTGAAATAGGAGCGACGTAAGTTGAACAAATGTGATAGAATTTTGCTGAATTCTTAAATTAACCATAATATTAGATGATCTAATCGTGTCTCTGTTGGCCCTACCCTACAAGTTTAATAGTGCATTTTACTCGCCATTTCATGCGCTTCGAGATGCCGGTTAGCCCAATACGCTATCTGAAATAGGAGTAACGAAAGTTGAACAAATGTGATAGAATTTCGCTGAATTCTTTTACTAACCATAATGTAAAATGTTCTAATCGGGTCTCTGTTCGCCCTAGCCTAGAAGTATAATAGTGCATTTTTTTCGCCATTTCATGCGCTTTGAGATGCCGCTTAGCCCAATACGGTATCTGAAATAGGAGCGACGTAAATTGAACAAATGTGATAGAATTTCCCTGAATTCTTATATTGAACAAAATATAGAATGATCTAATCGGGTTTCTGATTGCCCTATCATAGAAGTTTAGTAGTGCATTTTACTGGCAAGTCCACGCGCTTTAAGATGCCGCCTAGCCCAGTACGCTATCTGAAATAGGAGCGACGTAAGTTGAACAAATGTCATAGAATTACGCTGTATTCTTAAATTAACTCTAATATAAAATGATTTAATCGGGTCTCTGTTTGCCCTACCCTAGAAGTTTAATAGTGCATTTCACTCGTCACTTCATGCGCCTTGAGATGCCGCTAAGCCCAATAAGCTATCTGAAATAGGAGCGACGTAAATTGAACAAATGTGATAGAATTTCGCAGAACTCTTATATCTACCAAAATATAAAATGATCTAATCTGGTCTCTGTTCGCCCTAGCCTAGAAGTTTAATAGTGCATTTCGTTCGCCATTTCATGCGCTTTGAGATGCCGCTTAGCCCAATACGCTATCTGAAATAGGAGCGACGTAAATTGAACAAATGTGATAGAATTTCCCTGAAATCTTATATTAAACGAAATATAAAATGATCTAATCGGGTCTCTGATTGCTCTATCATAGAAGTTTGGTAGTGCATTTTACTCGCCCTTCCACGCGCTTTAAGATGCCGCCTAGCCCAGTACGCTATCTGAAATAGGAGCGACGTAAGTTGAACAAATGTGATAGAATTACGCTGCATTCTTATATTAACCGTAATATAAAATGATCTAATCGGGTCTCTGTTTGCCTTATCCTAGAAGTTTAATAGTGCATTATACTCGCCATTTCATGCGCTTTTAGATGCCGCTTAGCCAAATACGCTATCCGAAATAGGAGCGACGTAAATTGAACAAATGTGATAAAATTTCGCTGAATTCTTAAAACAACTATAATATAAAATGATCTAATCGGGTCACTGATTGCCCTATCATAGAAGTTTAATAGCGCATTTTACTCGCCATTTCATGCGCTTTGAGAGGCCACTTATCCCAATACGCTATCTGAAATAGGAGCGACGTAAATTGAACAAATGTGATAGAATTTCACTGAATTCTTATATTAACGTTAATGTAAAATGATCTAATCGGGTCTCTGTTTGCCCTACCCTAGAAGCGTAATAGTGCATTTCGCTCGCCATTCATGCGCTTTGAAATGCTGCTTAGCCCAATACGCTATCTGAAATAGGAGCGACGTAAATTGAACAAATGTGATAGAATTTCGCTGAATTCTTAAATTAATCATAATATAAAATGATCTAATCGGGTCTCTGATTGCCCTAGCCTAGAAGTTTAATAGTGCATTTTACTCGTCATTTCATGCGGTTTGAGATGCCGCTTTGCCCAATACGCTATCTGAAATAGGAGCGACGTAAATTGAACGAATGTGATAGAATTTCGCTGAATTCTTAAATTAATCATAATATAAAATGATCTAATCGGGTCTCTGATTGCCCTATCATAGAAGTCTAGTAGTGCATTTCACTCGCCATTCCACGCGCTTTAAGATGCCGCCTAGCCCAGGACTATATCTGATATAGGAGCGACGTAAGTTGAACAAATGTGATAGAATTTTGCTGAATTCTTAAATTAACCATAATATAAAATGATGTAATCGGGTCTCTGATTGCCCTACCCTAGAAGTTTAACAGTGCATTTTACTCGCCATTTCATGCGCTTTGAGATGCCGCTTAGCCCAATACGCTATCTGAAATAGGAGCGACGTAAATTGAACAAATGTGATAGAATTTCGCTGAATTCTTATATTAACCAAAATATAAAATGATCTAATCGGGTCTCTGATTGCCCTATCATACATGATTAATAGTGCATTTTACTCGCCACTCCACGCGCTTTAGGATGACGCCTAGCCCAGTACGCTATCTAAAATAGGAGCGACGTAAATTGAACAAATGTGATAGAATTTCGCTGAATTGTTAAATTAACCATAATATAAAATGATATAATCGGGTCTCTGTTTGCCCTACCCTAGAAGTTCAATAGTGCATTTTACTCGTCATTTCATGCGCTTTGACATGCCGCTTAGCCCAATACGCTATCTGAAATAGGAGCGATGTAAATTGAACAAATGTGATGGAATTTCGCTGAATTCTTTTATTAACCATAATGTAAAATGATCTAATCGGGTCTCTGTTCGCCCTAGCCTAGAACTTTAATAGTGCATTTTACTCGCCATTCCACGCGCTTTAAGATGCCGCCTAGCCCAGTACGCTATCTGAAATAGGAGCGACCTAAGTTGAACGAATGTGATAGAATTTTGCTGAATTCTTAAATTAACCATAATATAAAATGATCTAATCGGGTCTCTGCTTGCCCTACCCTAGGAGTTTAATAGTGCATTTTACTCGCCATTCCACGCGCTTTTAGATGCAGCCTAGCCCATTACGCTATCTGAAATAGGAGCGACGTAAATTGAACAAATGTGATAGAATTTTGCTGAATTCTTAAATTAATCATAATATAAAATGATCTAATCGGGTCTCGGTTTGCCCTACCCTAGAAGTTTAATAGTGCATTTTACTCGCCATTCCATGCGCTTCGAGATGCCGGTTAGCCCAATACGCTATCTGAAATAGGAGTAACGAAAGTTGAACAATTGTGATAGAATTTCGCTGAATTCTTTTACTAACCATAATGTAAAATGTTCTAATCGGGTCTCTGTTCGCCCTAGCCTAGAAGTATAATAGTGCATTTTTTTCGCCATTTCATGCGCTTTGAGATGCCGCTTAGCCCAATACGGTATCTGAAATAGGAGCGACGTAAATTGAACAAATGTGATAGAATTTCCCTGAATTCTTATATTGAACAAAATATAGAATGATCTAATCGGGTTTCTGATTGCCCTATCATAGAAGTTTAGTAGTGCATTTTACTGGCAAGTCCGCGCGCTTTAAGATGCCGCCTAGCCCAGTACGCTATCTGAAATAGGAGCGACGTAAGTTGAACAAATGTCATAGAATTACGCTGTATTCTTAAATTAACTCTAATATAAAATGATTTAATCGGGTCTCTGTTTGCCCTACCCTAGAAGTTTAATAGTGCATTTCACTCGTCACTTCATGCGCATTGAGATGCCGCTAAGCCCAATAAGCTATCTGAAATAGGAGCGACGTAAATTGAACAAATGTGATAGAATTTCGCAGAACTCTTATATCTACCAAAATATAAAATGATCTAATCTGGTCTCTGTTCGCCCTAGCCTAGAAGTTTAATAGTGCATTTCGTTCGCCATTTCATGCGCTTTGAGATGCCGCTTAGCCCAATACGCTATCTGAAATAGGAGCGACGTAAATTGAACAAATGTGATAGAATTTCCCTGAAATCTTATATTAAACGAAATATAAAATGATCTAATCGGGTCTCTGATTGCTCTATCATAGAAGTTTGGTAGTGCATTTTACTCGCCCTTCCACGCGCTTTAAGATGCCGCCTAGTCCAGTACGCTATCTGAAATAGGAGCGACGTAAGTTGAACAAATGTGATAGAATTACGCTGAATTCTTATATTAACCCTACTATTAGATGATCTAATCGGGTCTCTGTTTGCCCTACCCTAGAAGTTTAATAGTGCATTTTACTCGCCATTTCATGCGCTTTGAGATGCCGCTTAGCCCAATACGCTATCTGAAATAGGAGCGACGTAAGTTGAACAAATGTGATAGAATTTCGCTGAATTCTTTTACTAACCATAATGTAAAATGTTCTAATCGGGTCTCTGTTCGCCCTAGCCTAGAAGTATAATAGTGCATTTTTTTCGCCATTTCATGCGCTTTGAGATGCCGCTTAGCCCAATACGATATCTGAAATAGGAGCGACGTAAATTGAACAAATGTGATAGAATTTCCCTGAATTCTTATATTGAACAAAATATAGAATGATCTAATCGGGTTTCTGATTGCCCTATCATAGAAGTTTAGTAGTGCATTTTACTGGCAAGTCCACGCGCTTTAAGATGCCGCCTAGCCCAGTACGCTATCTGAAATAGGAGCGACGTAAGTTGAACAAATGTCATAGAATTACGCTGTATTCTTAAATTAACTCTAATATAAAATGATTTAATCGGGTCTCTGTTTGCCCTACCCTAGAAGTTTAATAGTGCATTTCACTCGTCACTTCATGCGCATTGAGATGCCGCTAAGCCCAATAAGCTATCTGAAATAGGAGCGACGTAAATTGAACAAATGTGATAGAATTTCGCAGAACTCTTATATCTACCAAAATATAAAATGATCTAATCTGGTCTCTGTTCGCCCTAGCCTAGAAGTTTAATAGTGCATTTCGTTCGCCATTTCATGCGCTTTGAGATGCCGCTTAGCCCAATACGCTATCTGAAATAGGAGCGACGTACATTGAACAAATGTGATAGAATTTCCCTGAAATCTTATATTAAACGAAATATAAAATGATCTAATCGGGTCTCTGATTGCTCTATCATTGAAGTTTGGTAGTGCATTTTACTCGCCCTTCCACGCGCTTTAAGATGCCGCCTAGCCCAGTACGCTATCTGAAATAGGAGCGACGTCAGTTGAACAAATGTGATAGAATTACGCTGAATTCTTATATTAACCATACTATTAGATGATCTAATCGGGTCTCTGTTTGCCCTACCCTAGAAGTTTAATAGTGCATTTTACTCGCCATTTCATGCGCTTTGAGATGCCGCTTAGCCCAATACGCTATCTGAAATAGGAGCGACGTAAGTTGAACAAATGTGATAGAATTTTGCTGAATTCTTAAATTAACCATAATATTAGATGATCTAATCGGGTCTCTGTTGGCCCTACACTACAAGTTTAATAGTGCATTTTACTCCCATTTCATGCGCTTCGAGATGCCGGTTAGCCCAATACGCTATCTGAAATAGGAGTAACGAAAGTTGAACAAATGTGATAGAATTTCGCTGAATTCTTTTACTAACCATAATGTAAAATGTTCTAATCGGGTCTCTGTTCGCCCTAGCCTAGAAGTATAATAGTGCATTTTTTTCGCCATTTCATGCGCTTTGAGATGCCGCTTAGCCCAATACGGTATCTGAAATAGGAGCGACGTAAATTGAACAAATGTGATAGAATTTCCCTGAATTCTTATATTGAACAAAATATAGAATGATCTAATCGGGTTTCTGATTGCCCTATCATAGAAGTTTAGTAGTGCATTTTACTGGCTAGTCCACGCGCTTTAAGATGCCGCCTAGCCCAGTACGCTATCTGAAATAGGAGCGACGTAAGTTGAACAAATGTGATAGAATTACGCTGTATTCTTAAATTAACTCTAATATAAAATGATTTAATCGGGTCTCTGTTTGCCCTACCCTAGAAGTTTAATAGTGCATTTCACTCGTCACTTCATGCGCATTGAGATGCCGCTCAGCCCAATAAGCTATCTGAAATAGGAGCGACGTAAATTGAACAAATGTGATAGAATTTCGCAGAACTCTTATATCTACCAAAATATAAAATGATCTAATCTGGTCTCTGTTCGCCCTAGCCTAGAAGTATAATAGTGCATTTTTTTCGCCATTTCATGCGCTTTGAGATGTCCCTTAGCCCAATACGGTACCTGAAATAGGAGCGACGTAAATTGGACAAATGTGATAGAATTTCGCTGAATTCATAAATTAACTATAATATAAAATGATCTAATCGGTTCTCTGTTTGCCCTACCCTAGAAGTTTAATAGTGCATTTTACTCGCCATTTCATGCGCTTCGAGATGCCGGTTAGCCCAATACGCTATCTGAAATAGGAGCGACGTAAATTGAACAAGTGTGATAGAATTTCGCTGAATTCTTAAATTAACCATAATATAAAATGATCTTATCGAGTCTCTGTTTGCCCTACCCTAAAAGCTTAATAGTGCATTTTACTCGCCATTTCATGCGCTTTGAGGTGCCGCTTAGCCGAATACGCTAACTGATATAGGAGCGACGTAAATTGGACAAATGTGATAGAATTTTGCTGAATTCTTCAATTAACCATACTATTAGATGATCTAATCGGGTCTCTGTTTGCCCTACCCTAGAAGTTTAATAGTGCATTTTACTCGCCATTTCATGCGCTTTGAGATGCCGCTGAGCCCAATACGCTATCTGAAATAGGAGCGACGTAAGTTGAACAAATGTGATAGAATTTTGCTGAATTCTTAAATTAACCATAATATTAGATGATCTAATCAGGTCTCTGTTTGCCCTACCCTAGAAGTTTAATAGTGCATTTTACTCGCCATTTCATGCGCTTCGAGATGCCGGTTAGCCCAATACGCTATCTGAAATAGAAGTAACGAAAGTTGAACAAATGTGATAGAATTTCGCTGAATTCTTTTACTAACCATAATGTAAAATGATCTAATCGGGTCTCTGTTCGCCCTAGCCTAGAAGTATAATAGTGCATTTTTTTCGCCATTTCATGCGCTTTGAGATGCCCCTTAGCCCAATACGGTACCTGAAATAGGAGCGACGTAAATTGGACAAATGTGATAGAATTTCGCTGAATTCTTAAATTAACTATAATATAAAATGATCTAATCGGTTCTCTGTTTGCCCTACCCCAGAAGTTTAATAGTGCACTTTACTCGCCATTCCACGCGCCTTAAGATGCAGCCTACCCCAGTACGCTACCTGAAATAGGAGCGGCCTAAGTTGAACGAATGTGATAGAATTTTGCTGAGTTCTTAAATTAACCATAATATAAAATGATCTAATCGGGTCTCTGCTTGCCCTACCCTAGAAGTTTAATAGTGCATTTTACTCGTCACTTCATGCGGTTTGAGATGCCGCTTTGCCCAATACGCTATCTGAAATAGGAGCGACGTAAATTGAACGAATGTGATAGAATTTCGCTGAATTCTTAAATTAATCATAATATAAAATGATCTAATCGGGTCTCGGTATGCCCTACCCTAGAAGTTTAATAGTGCATTTTACTCGCCATTTCATGCTCTTTGAGATGCCGCTTAGCCCAATACGGTATCTGAAATAGGAGCGACGTAAATTGAACAAATGTGATAGAATTTCCCTGAAATCTTATATTGAACAAAATATAGAATGATCTAATCGGGTTTCTGATTGCCCTATCATAGAAGTTTAGTAGTGCATTTTACTAGCAAGTCCACGCGCTTTAAGATGCCGCCTAGCCCAGTACGCTATCTGAAATAGGAGCGACGTAAGTTGAACAAATGTGATAGAATTACGCTGTATTCTTAAATTAACCCTAATATAAAATGATCTAATCTGGTCTCTGTTTGCCCTACCCTAGAAGTTTAATAGTGCATTTCACTCGTCACTTCATGCGCTTTGAGATGCCGCTAAGCCCAGTAAGCTATCTGAAATAGGAGCGACGTAAATTGAACAAATGTGATAGAATTTCGCAGAACTCTTATATCTACCAAAATATAAAATGATCTAATCTGGTCTCTGTTCGCCCTAGCCTAGAAGTTTAATAGTGCATTTCGTTCGCCATTTCATGCGCTTTGAGATGCCGCTTAGCCCAATACGGTATCTGAAATAGGAGCGACGTAAATTGAACAAATGTGATAGAATTTCCCTGAAATCTTATATTAAACGAAATATAAAATGATCTAATCGGGTCTCTGATTGCTCTATCATAGAAGTTTGGTAGTGCATTTTACTCGCCCTTCCACGCGCTTTAAGATGCCGCCTAGCCCAGTACGCTATCTGAAATAGGAGCGACGTAAGTTGAACAAATGTGATAGAATTACGCTGAATTCTTATATTAACCCTACTATTAGATGATCTAATCGGGTCTCTGTTTGCCCTACCCTAGAAGTTTAATAGTGCATTTTACTCGCCATTTCATGCGCTTTGAGATGCCGCTTAGCCCAATACACTATCTGAAATAGGAGCGACGTAAGTTGAACAAATGTGATAGAATTTCGCTGAATTCTTTTACTAACCATAATGTAAAATGTTCTAATCGGGTCTCTGTTCGCCCTAGCCTAGAAGTATAATAGTGCATTTTTTTCGCCATTTCATGCGCTTTGAGATGCCGCTTAGCCCAATACGATATCTGAAATAGGAGCGACGTAAATTGAACAAATGTGATAGAATTTCCCTGAATTCTTATATTGAACAAAATATAGAATGATCTAATCGGGTTTCTGATTGCCCTATCATAGAAGTTTAGTAGTGCATTTTACTGGCAAGTCCACGCGCTTTAAGATGCCGCCTAGCCCAGTACGCTATCTGAAATAGGAGCGACGTAAGTTGAACAAATGTCATAGAATTACGCTGTATTCTTAAATTAACTCTAATATAAAATGATTTAATCGGGTCTCTGTTTGCCCTACCCTAGAAGTTTAATAGTGCATTTCACTCGTCACTTCATGCGCATTGAGATGCCGCTAAGCCCAATAAGCTATCTGAAATAGGAGCGACGTAAATTGAACAAATGTGATAGAATTTCGCAGAATTCTTATATCTACCAAAATATAAAATGATCTAATCTGGTCTCTGTTCGCCCTAGCCTAGAAGTTTAATAGTGCATTTCGTTCGCCATTTCATGCGCTTTGAGATGCCGCTTAGCCCAATACGCTATCTGAAATAGGAGCGACGTACATTGAACAAATGTGATAGAATTTCCCTGAAATCTTATATTAAACGAAATATAAAATGATCTAATCGGGTCTCTGATTGCTCTATCATTGAAGTTTGGTAGTGCATTTTACTCGCCCTTCCACGCGCTTTAAGATGCCGCCTAGCCCAGTACGCTATCTGAAATAGGAGCGACGTAAGTTGAACAAATGTGATAGAATTACGCTGAATTCTTATATTAACCATACTATTAGATGATCTAATCGGGTCTCTGTTTGCCCTACCCTAGAAGTTTAATAGTGCATTTTACTCGCCATTTCATGCGCTTTGAGATGCCGCTTAGCCCAATACGCTATCTGAAATAGGAGCGACGTAAGTTGAACAAATGTGATAGAATTTTGCTGAATTCTTAAATTAACCATAATATTAGATGATCTAATCGGGTCTCTGTTGGCCCTACACTACAAGTTTAATAGTGCATTTTACTCCCATTTCATGCGCTTCGAGATGCCGGTTAGCCCAATACGCTATCTGAAATAGGAGTAACGAAAGTTGAACAAATGTGATAGAATTTCGCTGAATTCTTTTACTAACCATAATGTAAAATGTTCTAATCGGGTCTCTGTTCGCCCTAGCCTAGAAGTATAATAGTGCATTTTTTTCGCCATTTCATGCGCATTGAGATGCCGCTTAGCCCAATACGGTATCTGAAATAGGAGCGACGTAAATTGAACAAATGTGATAGAATTTCCCTGAATTCTTATATTGAACAAAATATAGAATGATCTAATCGGGTTTCTGATTGCCCTATCATAGAAGTCTAGTAGTGCATTTTACTGGCTAGTCCACGCGCTTTAAGATGCCGCCTAGCCCAGTACGCTATCTGAAATAGGAGCGACGTAAGTTGAACAAATGTGATAGAATTACGCTGTATTCTTAAATTAACTCTAATATAAAATGATTTAATCGGGTCTCTGTTTGCCCTACCCTAGAAGTTTAATAGTGCATTTCACTCGTCACTTCATGCGCATTGAGATGCCGCTAAGCCCAATAAGCTATCTGAAATAGGAGCGACGTAAATTGAACAAATGTGATAGAATTTCGCAGAACTCTTATATCTACCAAAATATAAAATGATCTAATCTGGTCTCTGTTCGCCCTAGCCTAGAAGTATAATAGTGCATTTTTTTCGCCATTTCATGCGCTTTGAGATGTCCCTTAGCCCAATACGGTACCTGAAATAGGAGCGACGTAAATTGGACAAATGTGATAGAATTTCGCTGAATTCATAAATTAACTATAATATAAAATGATCTAATCGGTTCTCTGTTTGCCCTACCCTAGAAGTTTAATAGTGCATTTTACTCGCCATTTCATGCGCTTCGAGATGCCGGTTAGCCCAATACGCTATCTGAAATAGGAGCGACGTAAATTGAACAAGTGTGATAGAATTTCGCTGAATTCTTAAATTAACCATAATATAAAATGATCTTATCGAGTCTCTGTTTGCCCTACCCTAAAAGCTTAATAGTGCATTTTACTCGCCATTTCATGCGCTTTGAGGTGCCGCTTAGCCGAATACGCTAACTGATATAGGAGCGACGTAAATTGGACAAATGTGATAGAATTTTGCTGAATTCTTCAATTAACCATACTATTAGATGATCTAATCGGGTCTCTGTTTGCCCTACCCTAGAAGTTTAATAGTGCATTTTACTCGCCATTTCATGCGCTTTGAGATGCCGCTGAGCCCAATACGCTATCTGAAATAGGAGCGACGTAAGTTGAACAAATGTGATAGAATTTTGCTGAATTCTTAAATTAACCATAATATTAGATGATCTAATCAGGTCTCTGTTTGCCCTACCCTAGAAGTTTAATAGTGCATTTTACTCGCCATTTCATGCGCTTCGAGATGCCGGTTAGCCCAATACGCTATCTGAAATAGAAGTAACGAAAGTTGAACAAATGTGATAGAATTTCGCTGAATTCTTTTACTAACCATAATGTAAAATGATCTAATCGGGTCTCTGTTCGCCCTAGCCTAGAAGTATAATAGTGCATTTTTTTCGCCATTTCATGCGCTTTGAGATGCCCCTTAGCCCAATACGGTACCTGAAATAGGAGCGACGTAAATTGGACAAATGTGATAGAATTTCGCTGAATTCTTAAATTAACTATAATATAAAATGATCTAATCGGGTCTCTGTTTGCCCTACCCCAGAAGTTTAATAGTGCACTTTACTCGCCATTCCACGCGCCTTAAGATGCAGCCTACCCCAGTACGCTACCTGAAATAGGAGCGGCCTAAGTTGAACGAATGTGATAGAATTTTGCTGAGTTCTTAAATTAACCATAATATAAAATGATCTAATCGGGTCTCTGCTTGCCCTACCCTAGAAGTTTAATAGTGCATTTTACTCGTCACTTCATGCGGTTTGAGATGCCGCTTTCCCCAATACGCTATCTGAAATAGGAGCGACGTAAATTGAACGAATGTGATAGAATTTCGCTGAATTCTTAAATTAATCATAATATAAAATGATCTAATCGGGTCTCGGTATGCCCTACCCTAGAAGTTTAATAGTGCATTTTACTCGCCATTTCATGCTCTTTGAGATGCCGCTTAGCCCAATACGGTATCTGAAATAGGAGCGACGTAAATTGAACAAATGTGATAGAATTTCCCTGAAATCTTATATTGAACAAAATATAGAATGATCTAATCGGGTTTCTGATTGCCCTATCATAGAAGTTTAGTAGTGCATTTTACTAGCAAGTCCACGCGCTTTAAGATGCCGCCTAGCCCAGTACGCTATCTGAAATAGGAGCGACGTAAGTTGAACAAATGTGATAGAATTACGCTGTATTCTTAAATTAACCCTAATATAAAATGATCTAATCTGGTCTCTGTTTGCCCTACCCTAGAAGTTTAATAGTGCACTTCACTCGTCACTTCATGCGCTTTGAGATGCCGCTAAGCCCAGTAAGCTATCTGAAATAGGAGCGACGTAAATTGAACAAATGTGATAGAATTTCGCAGAACTCTTATATCTACCAAAATATAAAATGATCTAATCTGGTCTCTGTTCGCCCTAGCCTAGAAGTTTAATAGTGCATTTCGTTCGCCATTTCATGCGCTTTGAGATGCCGCTTAGCCCAATACGGTATCTGAAATAGGAGCGACGTAAATTGAACAAATGTGATAGAATTTCCCTGAAATCTTATATTAAACGAAATATAAAATGATCTAATCGGGTCTCTGATTGCTCTATCATAGAAGTTTGGTAGTGCATTTTACTCGCCCTTCCACGCGCTTTAAGATGCCGCCTAGCCCAGTACGCTATCTGAAATAGGAGCGACGTAAGTTGAACAAATGTGATAGAATTACGCTGAATTCTTATATTAACCGTAATATAAAATGATCTAATCGGGTCTCTGTTTGCCTTATCCTAGAAGTTTAATAGTGCATTATACTCGCCATTTCATGCGCTTTGCGATGCCGCTTAGGCCAATACGCTATCTGAAATAGGAGCGACGTAAATTGAATAAACGTGATAGAATTTCGCTGAATTCTTATATTGAACAAAATATAGAATGATCTAATCGGGTTTCTGATTGCCCTATCATAGAAGTTTAGTAGTGCATTTTACTAGCAAGTCCACGCGCTTTAAGATGCCGCCTAGCCCAGTACGCTATCTGAAATAGGAGCGACGTAAGTTGAACGAATGTGATAGAATTACGCTGTATTCTTAAATTAACTCTAATATAAAATGATCTAATCGGGTCTCTGTTCGCCCTAGCCTAGAAGTTTAATAGTGCATTTCGTTCGCCATTTCATGCGCTTTGAGATGCCGCTTAGCCCAATACGCTATCTGAAATAGGAGCGACGTAAATTGAACAAATGTGATAGAATTTCCCTGAAATATTATATTGAACAAAATATAGAATGATCTAATCGGGTTTCTGATTGCCCTATCATAGAAGTTTAGTAGTGCATTTTACTCGTCACTTCATGCGCTTTGAGATGCCGCTAAGCCCAATAAGCTATCTGAAATAGGAGCGACGTAAATTGAACAAATGTGATAGAATTTCGCAGAATTCTTATATCTACCAAAATATAAAATGATCTAATCTGGTCTCTGTTCGCCCTAGCCTAGAAGTTTAATAGTGCATTCCGTTCGCCATTTCATGCGCTTTGAGATGCCGCTTAGCCCAATACGCTATCTGAAATAGGAGCGACGTAAATTGAACAAATGTGATAGAATTTTGCTGAATTCTTAAATTAACCATAATATTAGATGATCTAATCGGGTCTCTGTTGGCCCTACACTACAAGTTTAATAGTGCATTTTACTCCCATTTCATGCGCTTCGAGATGCCGGTTAGCCCAATACGCTATCTGAAATAGGAGTAACGAAAGTTGAACAAATGTGATAGAATTTCGCTGAATTCTTTTACTAACCATAATGTAAAATGTTCTAATCGGGTCTCTGTTCGCCCTAGCCTAGAAGTATAATAGTGCATTTTTTTCGCCATTTCATGCGCTTTGAGATGCCGCTTAGCCCAATACGGTATCTGAAATAGGAGCGACGTAAATTGAACAAATGTGATAGAATTTCCCTGAATTCTTATATTGAACAAAATATAGAATGATCTAATCGGGTTTCTGATTGCCCTATCATAGAAGTTTAGTAGTGCATTTTACTGGCTAGTCCACGCGCTTTAAGATGCCGCCTAGCCCAGTACGCTATCTGAAATAGGAGCGACGTAAGTTGAACAAATGTGATAGAATTACGCTGTATTCTTAAATTAACTCTAATATAAAATGATTTAATCGGGTCTCTGTTTGCCCTACCCTAGAAGTTTAATAGTGCATTTCACTCGTCACTTCATGCGCATTGAGATGCCGCTAAGCCCAATAAGCTATCTGAAATAGGAGCGACGTAAATTGAACAAATGTGATAGAATTTCGCAGAACTCTTATATCTACCAAAATATAAAATGATCTAATCTGGTCTCTGTTCGCCCTAGCCTAGAAGTATAATAGTGCATTTTTTTCGCCATTTCATGCGCTTTGAGATGTCCCTTAGCCCAATACGGTACCTGAAATAGGAGCGACGTAAATTGAACAAATGTGATAGAATTTCGCAGAATTCTTATATCTACCAAAATATAAAATGATCTAATCTGGTCTCTGTTCGCCCTAGCCTAGAAGTTTAATGGTGCATTCCGTTCGCCATTTCATGCGCTTTGAGATGCCGCTTAGCCCAATACGCTATCTGGAATAGGAGCGACGTAAATTGAACAAATGTGATAGAATTTCCGTGAATTCTTATATTAACCGTAATATAAAATGATCTATTCGGGTTCCTGTTCGCCCTACCCCAGAAGTTTAATAGAGCATTTCACTCGTCAATCCATGCGCTTTGAGATGCCGCTTAGCCCAATACGCTATCTGAAATAGGAGCGACGTAAATTGAACAAATGTGATAGAATTTCGCTGAATTCTTATATTAACCAAAATATAAAATGATCTAATCGGGTCTCTGATTGCCCTATCATAGAAGTTTAATAGTGCATTTTACTCGCCATTCCGCGCGCTTTAAGATACCGCCTAGCCCAGTATGCTATCTGAAATAGGAACTACGTAAATTGAACAAATGTGATAGAATTACGCTGAATACTTATATTAACCGTAATATAAAATGATATAATCGGGTCTCTGTTTGCCTTATCCTAGAAGTTTAATAGTGCATTATACTCGCCATTTCATGCGCTTTGCGATGCCGCTCAGGCCAATACGCTATCTGAAATAGGAGCGACGGAAATTGAATAAACGTGATAGAATTTTGCTGAATTCTTAAATTAACCATAATATAAAATGATCTAATCGGGTCTCTGATTGCTCTATCATAGAAGTTTGGTAGTGCATTTTACTCGCCCTTCCACGCGCTTTAAGATGCCGCCTAGCCCAGTACGCTATCTGAAATAGGAGCGACGTAAGTTGAACAAATGTGATAGAATTACGCTGAATACTTATATTAACCGTAATATAAAATGATATAATCGGGTCTCTGTTTGCCTTATCCTAGAAGTTTAATAGTGCATTATACTCGCCATTTCATGCGCTTTGCGATGCCGCTCAGGCCAATACGCTATCTGAAATAGGAGCGACGGAAATTGAATAAACGTGATAGAATTTTGCTGAATTCTTAAATTAACCATAATATAAAATGATCTAATCGGGTCTCTGTTTGCCTACCCTAGAAGTTTAATACTGCATTTTACTCGCCATTTCATGCGCTTTGAGATGCCGCTTAGCCCAATACGCTATCTGAAATAGGAGCGACGTAAATTGAACAAATGTGATAGAATTTCGCGGAATTGTTAAATTAACCATAATATAAAATGATCTAATCGGATCTCTGTTTGCCCCACCCTAGAAGTTCAATAGTGCATTTTACTCGTCATTTCATGCGCTTTGAGATGCCGCTTAGCCCAATACGCTATCTGAAATAGGAGCGATGTAAATTGAACAAATGTGATGGAATTTCGCTGAATTCTTTTATTAACCATAATGTAAGATGATCTAATCGGGTCTCTGTTCGCCCTAGCCTAGAACTTTAATAGTGCATTTTACTCGCCATTTCATGCGCTTTGAGATGCCGCTAAGCCCAATAAGCTATCTGAAATAGGAGCGACGTAAATTGAACAAATGTGATAGAATTTCGCAGAATTCTTATATCTACCAAAATATAAAATGATCTAATCTGGTCTCTGTTCGCCCTAGCCTAGAAGGTTAATAGTGCATTTCGTTCGCCATTTCATGCGCTTTGAGATGCCGCTCAGCCCAATACGCTATCTGAAATAGGAGCGACGTAAATTGAACAAATGTGATAGAATTTCCGTGAATCCTTATATTAACCTTAATGTAAAATGATCTAATCGGGTCTCTGTTCGCCCTACCATTGAAGTCTAATGGTGCATTTCACTCGCCATTTCATGCGCTTTGAGATGCCGCTTAGCCGAATACGCTATCTGAAATTGGAGCGACGTAAATTGAACAAATGTGATCGATTTTCGCTGAATTCTTAAATTAACCATAATATAAAATGATCTAATCGGGTCTCTGTTCGCCCTAACCTAGAAGTTTAATAGGGCATTCTATTCGACATTTCATGCGCTTTGAGATGCCGCTTAGCCCAATACGCTATCTGAAATAGGAGCGAGGTAAATTGAACAAATGTGCTAGAATTTCGCTGAATTCTTATATTAATCATAATATAAAATGATCTTAAAGGGTCTCTGTTTGCCCTACCCTAGAAGTTTAATAGTGCATTTTACTCGCCATTTCATGCGCTTTGAGAAGACGCATAGCACAATACGCTATCTGAAGTAGGAGCGACGTAAATTGAAAAATGTGATAGAATTTCCCTGAATTCTTATATTAACCTTAATGTAAAATGATCTAATCGGGTCTCTGTTTGCCCTACCCTAGAAGTTTAATAGTGCATTTTACTCGCCATTTCATGCGCTTTGAGATGCCGCTTAGCCCAATACGCTATCTGAAATAGGAGCGACGTGAGTTGAACAAATGTGATAGAATTTCGCTGAATTCTTTTACTAACCATAATGTAAAATGATCTAATCGGGTCTCTGTTCGCCCTAGCCTAGAAGTATAATAATGCATTTTTTTCGCCATTTCATGCGCTTTGAGATGCCCCTTAGCCCAATACGGTACCTGAAATAGGAGCGACGTAAATTGGACAAATGTGATAGAATTTCGCTGAATTCTTAAATTAACTATAATATAAACTGATCTAATCGGGTCTATGTTTGCCCTACCCTAGAAGTTTAATAGTGCATTTTACTCGCCATTCCACGCGCTTTAAGATGCCGCCTAGCCCAGTACGCTATCTGAAATAGGAGCGACCTAAGTTGAACGAATGTGATAGAATTTTGCTGAATTCTTAAATTAACCATAATATAAAATGATCTAATCGGGTCTCTGCTTGCCCTACCCTAGAAGTTTAATAGTGCATTTTACTCGTCATTTCATGCGGTTTGAGATGCCGCTTTGCCCAATACGCTATCTGAAATAGGAGCGACGTAAATTGAACGAATGTGATAGAATTTCGCTGAATTCTTAAATTAATCATAATATAAAATGATCTAATCGGGTCTCGGTTTGCCCTACCCTAGAAGTTTAATAGTGCATTTTACTCGCCATTTCATGCGCTTTGAGATGCCGCCTAGCCCAGTACTATATCTGATATAGGAGCGACGTAAGTTGAACAAATGTGATAGAATTTTGCTGAATTCTTAAATTAACCATAATATTAGATGATCTAATCGGGGCTCTGTTTGCCCTACCCTAGAAGGTTAATAGTGCATTTTACTCGCCATTTCATG
This sequence comes from Macropis europaea, assembly GCA_916610135.2. Lineage (NCBI taxonomy): Eukaryota > Metazoa > Arthropoda > Insecta > Hymenoptera > Melittidae > Macropis > Macropis europaea. The sequence continues at coordinate 368,015 of CAKAJE020001093.1, read as the reverse complement.
CGCTTTGAGATGCCGCTTAGCCCAGTACGCTATCTGAAATAGGAGCGACGTAAGTTGAACAAATGTGATAGAATTACGCTGAATTCTTATATTAACCGTAATATAAAATGATCTAATCGGGTCTCTGTTTGCCTTATCCTAGAAGTTTAATAGTGCATTATACTCGCCATTTCATGCGCTTTGCGTTGCCGCTTAGCCCAATACGCTATCTGAAATAGGAGCGACGTAAATTGAACAAATGTGATAGAATTTCGCTGAATTCTTAAATTAACCATAATATAAAATGATTTAATCGGGTCTTTGTTTGCCCCAGCCTAGAAGTTTAATAGTGCATTTAACTCGCCATTTCATGCGCTTTAAGATGCCGCCTAGCCCAGTACGATATCTGAAATAGGAGCGACGTAAGTTGAACAAATGTGATAGAATTTCGCTGAATTCTTAAATTAACAATAACATAAAATGATCTTATCAGGTCTCTTTTTGCCCTACCATAGAAGTCTAATAGTGCATTTCACTCGTCATTTCATGCGCTTTGAGATGCCGCTTAGCGCAATACGCTATCTGAAATAGGAGCGACGTAAATTGAACAAATGTGATAGAGTTTCGCTGAATTCTTAAATTAATCATAATATAAAATGATCTTATCGGGTCTCTGTTTGCCCTACCCTAGAAGTTTAATAGTGCATTTTACTCGCCATTTCATGCGCCTTCAGATGCCGCTTAGCCCAATACGCTATCAGAAATTGGAGCGACGTAAATTGAACAAATGTGATAGAATTCCCTGAAATCTTATATTAAACAAAATATAAAATGATATAATCGGTTCTCTGATTGCCCTATCATAGAAGTTTAGGAGTGCATTTCACTCGTCATTTCATTCGCTTTGAGATGACGCTTAGCCCAATCAGCTATCTGAAATAGGAGCGACGTAAATTGAACAAATGTGATAGAATTTCGCTGAATTCTTATATTAACCAAAATATAAAATTATATAATCGGGTCTCTGTTCGCCGTAGCCTAGAAGTTTAATAGTGCATTTCACTCGTTATTTCATGCGCTTTGTGATGCCGCTAAGCCCAATAAGCTATCCGAAATAGGAGCGACGTAAATTGAACAAATGCGATAGAATTTCCCTGAAATCTTATATTAAACAAAATATAAAATGATCTAATCGGTTCTCTGATTGCCCTATCATAGAAGTTTAGGAGTGCATTTCACTCGTCATTTCATTCGCTTTGAGATGCCGCTTAGCCCAATCAGCTATCTGAAACAGGAGCGACGTAAATTGAACAAATGTGATGGAATTTCGCTGAATTCTTAAATTACCCATAATATAAAATTATCTAATCGGGTCTCTGTTTGCCCTACCCTAGAAGTTTAATAGTGCATTTTACTCGCCATTACATGCGCTTTGAGATGCCGCTTAGCCCAATACGCTATCTGAAATAGGAGCGACGTAAATTGAACAAATGTGATAGAATTTCGCTGAATTCTTATATTAACCAAAATATAAAATGATCTAATCGGCACTCTGATTGCCCTATCATAGAAGTTTAATAGTGCATTTTACTCGCCATTAAACGCGCTTTAAGAAGCCGCCTAGCCCAGTACGCTATCTGAAATAGGAGCGACGTAAATTGAACAAATGTGATAGAATTTCGGTGAATTCTTAAATTAACCATAATATAAAATGGTCTAATCGGGTCTCTGTTTGCCCTACCCTAGAAGTGTAATAGTGCATTTTACTCGCCATTTCTTGCGCTTTGAGATGCCGCTTAGCCCAATAAGCTATCTGAAATAGGAGCGACGTAAATTGAACAAATGTGATAGAATTTCCCTGAATACTTATATTAACCAAAATATAAAATGAACTAAACGGTTTCTCATTGCCCTATCATAGGAGTTTAGTAGTGCATTTTCCTCGCCATTCCACGCGCTTTAAGATGCCGCATAGCTCAGTACGCTATCTGAAATAGGAGCGACGTAAGTTGAACAAATGTGATAGAATTACGCTATATTCTTATATTAACCGTAATATAAAATGATCTAATCGGGTCTCTGTTTGCCTTACCCTAGAAGTTTACTAGTGCATTTTACTCGCCATTTCATGCGCTTTGAGATGCCGCTTAGCCCAATACGCTATCTGAAATAGGAGCGACGTAAATTGAACAAATGTGATAGAATTTTGCTGAATTCTTAAATTAACCATAATATAAAATTATCTAACCGGGGCTCTGTTTGCCCTACCCTAGAAGTTTAGTAGTGCATTTTACTCGTCATTTCATGCGCTTTGAGATGCCGCTTAGACTAATACGCTATCTGAAATAGGAGCGACGTAAATTGAACAAATGTGATAGAATTTCGCTGAATTCTTTTATTAACCATAATGTAAAATGATCTAATCGGGTCTCTGTTCCCCCTATCCTAGAAGTTTATTAGTGCATTTTATTCGCCATTTCATGCGCTTTGAGATGCCGCTTAGCCCAATACGCTATCTGAAATACGAGCGACGTAAATTGAACAAATGTGATAGAATTTCCCTGCAATCTTATATTAAACAAAATATAAAATGATCTAATCGGGTCTCTGTTCGCCCTAGCCTAGATGTTTAATAGTGCATTTTATTCGCAATTTCATGCGCTTTGAGATGCCGCTTAGCCCAATACGCTAGCTGAAATAGGAGCGACGTAAATTGAACAAATGTGCTGGAATTTCCCCGAAATATTATATTAAACAAAATGTAAAATGATCTAATAGGGTCTCTGATTGCCCTATCATAGAAGTTTAGTTGTGCACTTTACTCGCCCTTCCACGCGCTTTAAGATGCCGCCTAGCCCAGTACGCTATCTGAAATAGGAGTGACGTAAGTTGAACGAATGTGATAGAATTACGCTGAATTCTTATATTAACCGTAATATAAAATGATCTAATCGGGTTACTGTTTGCCCTACCCTAGAAGTTTAATAGTGCATTTAACTCGCCATTTCTTGCGCTTTGAGATGCCGCTTAGCCCAATACGCTATCTGAAATATCACCGACGTAAATTGAACAAATGTGACAGAATTTCGCTGAATTCTTATATTAACCTTAATGTAAAATGATCTAATCGCGTCTCTGTCCGCCCCACCCTAGAAGTTTAATATTGCATTTCACTCGTCATTTCATGCGCTTTGAGATGCCGCTTAGCCCATTACGCTATCTGAAATAGGAGCGACGTAAATTGAACAAATGTGATAGAATCTTGCTGAATTCTTAAATTAACGATAATATAAAATGATCTAATCGCGTCTCTCTTTGCCCTACCCTAGAAGTTTAATAGTGCATTTTACTCGCCATTTCGTGCGCTTTGAGATGCCGCTTAGTCCAATACGCTATCTGAAATAGGAGCGACGTAAATTGAACAAATGTGATAGAATCTTGCTGAATTCTTAAATTAACCATAACATGAAATGATCTAATCGGGTCTCTGTGTGCCCTACCCTAGAAGTTTAATAGTGCATTTTACTCGCCATTTCATGCGCTCTGAGATGCCCGTTAGCCCAATACGCTGTCTGAAATAGGAGCGACGTAAATTGAATAAATGTGATAGAATTTAGCTGAATTCTTATATTAAACAAAATATAAAGTGATCTAATCGGGTCTCTGATTGCCCTATCATAGAAGTTTAGTAGTGCATTTTACTCGCCCTTCCACGCGCTTTAAGATGCCGCCTATCCCAGTACGCTATCTGAAATAGGAGCGACGTAAGTTGAACAAATGTGATAGAATTACACTGAATTCTTATATTAACCGTAATATAAAATGATCTAATCGGGTCTCTGTTTGCCTTACCCTAGAAGTTTAATAGTGCATTTTCTCGCCATTTCATGCGCTTTGAGATGCCGCTTAGCCCAATACGCTATCTGTAATAGGAGCGATGTAAATTGCACAAATGTGATAGAATTTCGCTGAATTCTTTTATTAACCATAATGTAAAATGATATAATCGGGACTCTGTTCGCCGTAGCCTAGAAGTTAAACAGTGCATTCTATTCGCCATTTCATGCGCTTTGAGATACCGCTTAGACCAATACGCTATCTGAAATAGGAGCGACATAAATTGAACAAATGTGATAGAATTTCTCTGAATTCTTATATTAACCAAAATATAAAATGATCTAGTCTGGTCTCTCATTGCCCGATCATAGAAGTTTAATAGTGCATTTTCCTCGCCATTCCACGAGCTTTAAGATGCCGCCTCGCCCAGTACGCTATCCGAAATAGGAACGACGTAAATTGAACAAATGTGATAGAATTTCGCTGAATTCTTATATTAACCAAAATATAAAATGATCTAATCTGGTCTCTGTTTGCCCTACCCTAGAAGTTTATTAGTGCATTCTATTCGCCATTTCATGCGCTTTGAGATGCCGCTTAGACCAATACGCTATCTGAAATAGGAACGACGTAAATTGAACAAATGTGATAGAATTTTGCTGAATTCTAAAATTAACCATAATATAAAATGATCTAATCGGTTCTCTATTTGCCCTACCCTAGAAGTTTAATAGTGCATTTTACTCGCCATTTCTTGCGCTTTGAGATGCCGCTTAGACCAATACGCTATCTGAAATAGGAGCGACGTAAATTGAACAAATGTGATAGAATTTTGCTGAATTCTTAAATTTACCATAATATAAAATGATCTAATCGGGTCTCCGTTTGCCCTACCCTAGAAGTTTAATAGTGCATTTTACTCGCCATTTCATGCGCTTTGAGATGCCGCTTAGCCCAATACGCTATCTGAAATAGGAGCGACGTAAATTAATCAAATGTGATATAATTTCGCTGAATTCTTAAATTAACCAAAATATAAAATGATCTAATCGGATCTCTGTTTGCCCTACCCTAGAAGTTTAATAGTGCATTTTACTCGTCATTTCATGCGCTTCGAGATGCAGCTTAGCCCAATACGATATCTGAAATAGGGGCGATGTAAATTGAACAAATGTGATAGAATTTCCCTGAAATCTTATATTAAACAAAATGTAAAATGATCTAATCGGGTCTCTGATTGCCCTATCATAGAAGTTTTATAGTGCATTTTACTCGCCATTCCACGCGCTTTAAGATGACGCCTAGCCCAGTACGCTATCTGAAATAGCAGCGACGTAAGTTGAACGAATGTGATAGAATTACGCTGAATTCTTATATTAACCGTAATATAAAATGATCTAATCGGGTCTCCGTTTGCCTTACCCTAGAAGTTTAATAGTGCATTTTACTCGACATTTCATGCGCTTTGAGATGCCGCTTAGCCCAATACGCTATCTGCAATAGGAGCGACGTAAATTGAACAAATGTGATAGTATTTCCCTGAATTCTTATATTAACCTTAATGTAAAATGATCTAATCGGGTCTCTGTTCGCCCTACCCTAGAAGTTTAATAATGCATTTCACTCTACATTTCATGCGCTTTGAGATGCCGCTTAGCCCAATACGCTATCTGAAATAGGAGCGACGTAAATTGAACAAATGTGATAGAATTTCGCTGAATTCTTAAATTAACCAAAATATAAAATGATCTAATCGGGTCTCTGGTTGCCCTATCATAGAAGCTTAATAGTGCATTTCACTCGTCATTTCATGCGCTTTGAGATGCCGCTTAGCCCAATAAGCTATCTGAAATAGGAGCGACGTAAATTGAACAAATGTGATAGAATTTCGTTGAATTCTTATATTAACCAAAATATAAAATGATCTAGTCGGGTCTCTCTTTGCCCGATCATAGAAGTTTAATAGTGCATTTTCGTCGTCATTCCCCGCGCTTTAAGATCCGCCTAGCCCAGTACGCTATCTGAAATAGGATCGACGTAAATTGAACAAATGTGATAGAATTTTGCTGAATTCTTATATTAGCCATAATATAAAATGATCTAATCGGGTCACTGTTTGCCCTACCCTAGAAGTTTAATAGTACATTTCACTCGACATTTCATGCGCTTTGAGATGCCGCTGAGCCCAATACGCTATCTGAAATAGGAGCGACGTAAATTGAACAAATGTGATAGAATTTCCCTGAGTTCTTATATTAACATTAATGTAAAGTGATCTAATCGGGTCTCCGTTCACCCAACCGTAGAAGTTTAATAGTACATTTCACTCGACATTTCATGCGCTTTGAGATGCCGCAGAGCCCAATACGCTATCTGAAATAGGAGCGACGTAAATTGAACAAATGTGATAGAATTTCGCTGAATTCTTATATTAACCAAAATATAAAATGATCTAATCGGGTCTCTGTTTGCCCTACCCTAGAAGTTTAATAGTGCATTTTACTCGCCCTTCCACGCGCTTTGAGATGCCGCTTAGACCAATACGCTATCTGAAATAGGAGCGACGTAAATTGATCAAATGTGAATGAATTTCGCTGAATTCTTAAATTAACCATAATATAAAATGATCTAATCGGGTCTCTGTTTGCCCTACCCTAGAAGTTTAATAGTGCATTTTACTCTCCATTTAATGCGCTTTGAGATGCCGCTTAGCCCAATACGCAATCTGAAATAGGAGCGACGTAAATTGAACAAATGTGATAGAATTTCCCTGGATTCTTAAATTAACCATAATATAAAATGATCTAATCGGTTCTCTGTTTGCCGTACCCTAGACGTTTAATAGTGCATTTTACTCGCCATTTCTTGCGCTTTGAGATGCCGCTTAGACCAATACGCTATCTGAAATAGGACCGACGTAAATTGAACAAATGTGATAGAATTTTACTGAATTCTTAAATTAACCATAATATAAAATGATCTAATCGGTTCTCTGTTTGCCCTACCCTAGAAGTTTAATAGTGCATTTTACTCTCCATTTCATGCGCTTTGAGAGCCGCCTAGCCCAATACGCTATCTGCAGTAGGAGCGACGTAAATTGAACAAATGTGATAGAATTACGCTGAATTCTTATATTAACATTAATGTAAAATGATCTAATCGGGTCTCCGTTCGCCCCAACCGTAGAAGTTTAATAGTACATTTCACTCGACATTTCATGCGCTTTGAGATGCCCTTGAGCCCAATACGCTATCTGAAATAGGAGCGACGTAAATTGAACAAATGTGATAGAATTTCGCTGAATTCTTATATTAACCAAAATATAAAATGATCTAATCGGGTCTCTGTTTGCCCTACCCTAGAAGTTTAATAGTGCATTTTACTCGCCCTTCCACGCGCTTTGAGATGCCGCTTACACCAATACGCTATCTGAAATAGGAGCGACGTAAATTGATCAAATGTGATAGAATTTCGCTGAATTCTTAAATTAACCATAATATAAAATGATCTAATCGGGTCTCTGTTCGCCCTACCCTAGAAGTTTAATAGTGAATTTTACTCGCCATTTCTTGCGCTTTGAGATGCCGCTTAGCCCAATACGCTATCTGAAATACGAGCCACGTGAATTGAACAAATGTGAATGAATTTCGCTGAATTCTTAAATTAACCATAATATAAAATGATCTAATCTGGTCTCTGTTTGCCCTACCCTAGAAGTTTAATAGTGAATTTTACTCGCCATTTCTTACGCTTTGAGATGCCGCTTAGCCCAATACGCTATCTGAAATACGAGCCACGTGAATTGAACAAATGTGAATGAATTTCGCTGAATTCTTAAATTAACCATAATATAAAATGATCTAATCGGGTCTCTGTTTGCCCTACCCTAGAAGTTTAATAGTGCATTTTACTCTCCATTTAATGCGCTTTGAGATGCCGCTTAGCCCAATACGCAATCTGAAATAGGAGCGACGTAAATTGAACAAATGTGATAGAATTTCCCTGGATTCTTAAATTAACCATAATATAAAATGATCTAATCGGTTCTCTGTTTGCCGTACCCTAGACGTTTAATAGTGCATTTTACTCGCCATTTCTTGCGCTTTGAGATGCCGCTTAGACCAATACGCTATCTGAAATAGGACCGACGTAAATTGAACAAATGTGATAGAATTTTACTGAATTCTTAAATTAACCATAATATAAAATGATCTAATCGGTTCTCTGTTTGCCCTACCCTAGAAGTTTAATAGTGCATTTTACTCTCCATTTCATGCGCTTTGAGATGCCGCCTAGCCCAATACGCTATCTGCAGTAGGAGCGACGTAAATTGAACAAATGTGATAGAATTACGCTGAATTCTTATATTAACATTAATGTAAAATGATCTAATCGGGTCTCCGTTCGCCCAACCGTAGAAGTTTAATAGTACATTTCACTCGACATTTCATGCGCTTTGAGATGCCCTTGAGCCCAATACGCTATCTGAAATAGGAGCGACGTAAATTGAACAAATGTGATAGAATTTCGCTGAATTCTTATATTAACCAAAATATAAAATGATCTAATCGGGTCTCTGTTTGTCCTACCCTAGAAGTTTAATAGTGCATTTTACTCGTCATTTCATGCGCTTTGAGATGCCGCTTATGCCAGTAGGCTATCTGAAATAGGAGCGACGTAAATTGAACAAATGTGATAGAATATCTCTGAATTCTTATATTAACCAAAATATAAAATGATCTAGTCGGGTCTCTCATTGCCCGATCATAGAAGTTTAATAGTGCATTTTCCGCGCCATTCCACGAGCTTTAAGATGTCGCCTAGCGCAGTACGCTATCCAAAATAGGACCGACGTAAATTGAACAAATGTGACAGAATTTCCCTGAATTCTTATATTAACATTAATGTAAAGTGATCTAATCGGGTCTCCGTTCGCCCAACCGTAGAAGTTTAATAGTGCATTTTACTCGCCCTTCCACGCGCTTTGAGATGCCGCTTAGACCAATACGCTATCTGAAATAGGAGCGACGTAAATTGATCAAATGTGATAGAATTTCGCTGAATTCTTAAATTAACCATAATATAAAATGATCTAATCGGGTCTCTGTTCGCCCTACCCTAGAAGTTTAATAGTGAATTTTACTCGCCATTTCTTGCGCTTTGAGATGCCGCTTAGCCCAATACGCTATCTGAAATACGAGCCACGTGAATTGAACAAATGTGAATGAATTTCGCTGAATTCTTAAATTAACCATAATATAAAATGATCTAATCGGGTCTCCGATTGCCCTAACATAGAAGTTTAATAGTGCATTTTACTCGCCATTCCACGCGCTTTAAGGTGCCGCTTAGCCCAGTACGCTATCTGAAATAGGAGCGACGTAAATTGAACATATGTGATAGAATTTTGCTGAATTCTTAAATTAACCATAATATAAAATGATCTAATCGGGTCTCTGTTTGCCCTACCCTAGGAGTTTAATAGTGCATTTTACTCGCGATTTCATGCGCTTTGAGATGCCGCTTAGCCCAATACGCTATCTGAAATATGAGCGACACGAATTGAACAAATGTGATAGAATTTCCGTGAATTCTTATATTAACCTTAATGTAAACTGATCTAATCGGGTCTCTGTTCGCCCTACCATAGAAGTCTAATGGTGCATTTCACTCGCCATTTCATGCGCTTTGAGATGCCGCTTAGCCCAATATGCTATCTGAAATAGGAGCGACGTAAATTGAACAAATATGATAGAATTTCCCTGAAATCTTATATTAAACACAATATAAAATGTTCTAAACGGGTCTCTGATTGCCCTATCATAGAAGTTTAATAGTGGATTTTACTCGCCATTCCACATGCTTTAAGATGCCGCCAAGCCCAGTACGCTATCTGAAATAGGAGCGACCTAAATTGAACAAATGTGATAGAATTTCCCTGAATTCTTATATTAACCTTAATGTAAAATGATCTAATCCGGTCTCTGTTCGCCCTAGCCTAGAACTTTAATAGTGCATTTTATTCGCCATTTCATACGCTTTGAGATGCCGCATAGCCCAATACGCTATCTGAAATAGGAGCGACGTAAATTGAACAAATGTGATAGAATTTTGCTGAATTCTTAAATTTACCATAATATAAAATGATCTAATCGGGTCTCCGTTTGCCCTACCCTAGAAGTTTAATAATGCATTTTACTCGCCATTTCTTGCGCTTTGTGATGCCGCTTAGCCGAATACGCTATCTGAAATAGGAGCGACGTAAATTGAACAAATGCGAAAGAATTTTGCTGCATTCTTAAATTAACCATAATATAAAATGATCTAATCGGGTCTCTGTTTGCCCTACCCTAGAAGTTTAATAGTGCATTTTACTCGCCATTTCTTGTGCTTTGAGATGCCGCTTAGCCCAATACGCTATCTGAAATATGAGCGACGTAAATTTAGCAAATGTGACAGAATTTCGCTGAATTCTTATATTAACCTTAATGTAAAATGATCTAATCGCGTCTCTGTCCGCCCTACCCTAGAAGTTTAATATTGCATTTCACTCGTCATTTCATGCGCTTTGAGATGCCGCTTAGCCCAGTACGCTATCTGAAATAGGAGCGACGTAAATTGAACAAATGTGATAGAATCTTGCTGAATTCTTAAATTAACGATAATATAAAATGATCTAATCGGGTCTCTCTTTGCCCTACCCTAGAAGTTTAATAGTGCATTTTACTCGCCATTTCGTGCGCTTTGAGATGCCGCTTAGTCCAATACGCTATCTGAAATAGGAGCGACGTAAATTGAACAAATGTGATAGAATTTCCCTGAAATCTTATATTAAACAAAATGTAAAATGATCTAATCGGGTCTCTGATTGCCCTATCATAGAAGTTTTATAGTGCATTTTACTCGCCATTCCACGCGCTTTAAGATGACGCCTAGCCCAGTACGCTATCTGAAATAGCAGCGACGTAAGTTGAACGAATGTGATAGAATTACGCTGAATTCTTATATTAACCGTAATATAAAATGATCTAATCGGGTCTCCGTTTGCCTTACCCTAGAAGTTTAATAGTGCATTTTACTCGACATTTCATGCGCTTTGAGATGCCGCTTAGCCCAATACGCTATCTGCAATAGGAGCGACGTAAATTGAACAAATGTGATAGTATTTCCCTGAATTCTTATATTAACCTTAATGTAAAATGATCTAATCGGGTCTCTGTTCGCCCTACCCTAGAAGTTTAATAATGCATTTCACTCTACATTTCATGCGCTTTGAGATGCCGCTTAGCCCAATACGCTATCTGAAATAGGAGCGACGTAAATTGAACAAATGTGATAGAATTTCCGCTGAATTCTTAAATTAACCAAAATATAAAATGATCTAATCGGGTCTCTGGTTGCCCTATCATAGAAGCTTAATAGTGCATTTCACTCGTCATTTCATGCGCTTTGAGATGCCGCTTAGCCCAATAAGCTATCTGAAATAGGAGCGACGTAAATTGAACAAATGTGATAGAATTTCGTTGAATTCTTATATTAACCAAAATATAAAATGATCTAGTCGGGTCTCTCTTTGCCTGATCATAGAAGTTTAATAGTGCATTTTCGTCGTCATTCCCCGCGCTTTAAGATCCGCCTAGCCCAGTACGCTATCTGAAATAGGATCGACGTAAATTGAACAAATGTGATAGAATTTTGCTGAATTCTTATATTAGCCATAATATAAAATGATCTAATCGGGTCACTGTTTGCCCTACCCTAGAAGTTTAATAGTACATTTCACTCGACATTTCATGCGCTTTGAGATGCCGCTGAGCCCAATACGCTATCTGAAATAGGAGCGACGTAAATTGAACAAATGTGATAGAATTTCCCTGAGTTCTTATATTAACATTAATGTAAAGTGATCTAATCGGGTCTCCGTTCACCCAACCGTAGAAGTTTAATAGTACATTTCACTCGACATTTCATGCGCTTTGAGATGCCGCAGAGCCCAATACGCTATCTGAAATAGGAGCGACGTAAATTGAACAAATGTGATAGAATTTCGCTGAATTCTTATATTAACCAAAATATAAAATGATCTAATCGGGTCTCTGTTTGCCCTACCCTAGAAGTTTAATAGTGCATTTTACTCGCCCTTCCACGCGCTTTGAGATGCCGCTTAGACCAATACGCTATCTGAAATAGGAGCGACGTAAATTGATCAAATGTGATAGAATTTCGCTGAATTCTTAAATTAACCATAATATAAAATGATCTAATCGGGTCTCTGTTCGCCCTACCCTAGAAGTTTAATAGTGAATTTTACTCGCCATTTCTTGCGCTTTGAGATGCCGCTTAGCCCAATACGCTATCTGAAATACGAGCCACGTGAATTGAACAAATGTGAATGAATTTCGCTGAATTCTTAAATTAACCATAATATAAAATGATCTAATCTGGTCTCTGTTTGCCCTACCCTAGAAGTTTAATAGTGAATTTTACTCGCCATTTCTTACGCTTTGAGATGCCGCTTAGCCCAATACGCTACCTGAAATACGAGCCACGTGAATTGAACAAATGTGAATGAATTTCGCTGAATTCTTAAATTAACCATAATATAAAATGATCTAATCGGGTCTCTGTTTGCCCTACCCTAGAAGTTTAATAGTGCATTTTACTCTCCATTTAATGCGCTTTGAGATGCCGCTTAGCCCAATACGCAATCTGAAATAGGAGCGACGTAAATTGAACAAATGTGATAGAATTTCCCTGGATTCTTAAATTAACCATAATATAAAATGATCTAATCGGTTCTCTGTTTGCCCTACCCTAGAAGTTTAATAGTGCATTTTACTCTCCATTTCATGCGCTTTGAGATGCCGCCTAGCCCAATACGCTATCTGCAGTAGGAGCGACGTAAATTGAACAAATGTGATAGAATTACGCTGAATTCTTATATTAACATTAATGTAAAATGATCTAATCGGGTCTCCGTTCGCCCAACCGTAGAAGTTTAATAGTACATTTCACTCGACATTTCATGCGCTTTGAGATGCCCTTGAGCCCAATACGCTATCTGAAATAGGAGCGACGTAAATTGAACAAATGTGATAGAATTTCCCTGAATTCTTATATTAACATTAATGTAAAGTGATCTAATCGGGTCTCCGTTCACCCAACCGTAGAAGTTTAATAGTACATTTCACTCGACATTTCATGCGCTTTGAGATGCCGCAGAGCCCAATACGCTATCTGAAATAGGAGCGACGTAAATTGAACAAATGTGATAGAATTTCGCTGAATTCTTATATTAACCAAAATATAAAATGATCTAATCGGGTCTCTGTTTGCCCTACCCTAGAAGTTTAATAGTGCATTTTACTCGCCCTTCCACGCGCTTTGAGATGCCGCTTAGACCAATACGCTATCTGAAATAGGAGCGACGTAAATTGATCAAATGTGATAGAATTTCGCTGAATTCTTAAATTAACCATAATATAAAATGATCTAATCGGGTCTCTGTTCGCCCTACCCTAGAAGTTTAATAGTGAATTTTACTCGCCATTTCTTGCGCTTTGAGATGCCGCTTAGCCCAATACGCTATCTGAAATACGAGCCACGTGAATTGAACAAATGTGAATGAATTTCGCTGAATTCTTAAATTAACCATAATATAAAATGATCTAATCGGGTCTCCGATTGCCCTAACATAGAAGTTTAATAGTGCATTTTACTCGCCATTCCACGCGCTTTAAGGTGCCGCTTAGCCCAGTACGCTATCTGAAATAGGAGCGACGTAAATTGAACATATGTGATAGAATTTTGCTGAATTCTTAAATTAACCATAATATAAAATGATCTAATCGGGTCTCTGTTTGCCCTACCCTAGGAGTTTAATAGTGCATTTTACTCGCGATTTCATGCGCTTTGAGATGCCGCTTAGCCCAATACGCTATCTGAAATATGAGCGACACGAATTGAACAAATGTGATAGAATTTCCGTGAATTCTTATATTAACCTTAATGTAAAATGATCTAATCGGGTCTCTGTTCGCCCTACCATAGAAGTCTAATGGTGCATTTCACTCGCCATTTCATGCGCTTTGAGATGCCGCTTAGCCCAATATGCTATCTGAAATAGGAGCGACGTAAATTGAACAAATATGATAGAATTTCCCTGAAATCTTATATTAAACACAATATAAAATGTTCTAAACGGGTCTCTGATTGCCCTATCATAGAAGTTTAATAGTGGATTTTACTCGCCATTCCACATGCTTTAAGATGCCGCCAAGCCCAGTACGCTATCTGAAATAGGAGCGACCTAAATTGAACAAATGTGATAGAATTTCCCTGAATTCTTATATTAACCTTAATGTAAAATGATCTAATCCGGTCTCTGTTCGCCCTAGCCTAGAACTTTAATAGTGCATTTTATTCGCCATTTCATACGCTTTGAGATGCCGCTTATCCCAATAGGCTATCTGAAATAGGAGCGATGTAAATTGAACAAATGTGATAGAATTTTGCTGAATTCTTAAATTAACCATAATATAAAATGATCTAATCGGGTCTCTGTTCGCCCTAGCCTAGAAGTTTAATAGTGCATTTTACTCGCCATTCCACGCGCTTTGAGATGCCGCCTAGCCCAGCACGCTATCTGAAATAGGAGCGACGTAAATTGAACAAATGTGATAGAATTTCGCAGAATCCTTATATTAACCAAAATATAAAATGATCTAATCTGGTCTCTGTTTGCCCTACCCTAGAAGTTTAATAGCGCATTTTACTCGCCATTTCATGCGCTTTTAGATGCCGCCCAGTCCAGTACGCTATCTGACATGGGAGCGACGTAAGTTGAACAAATGTGATAGAAATACGCTGAATTCTTATATTAACCGTAATATAAAATGATCTAATCGGGTCTCTGTGTGCCTTATCCTAGAATTTTAATAGTGCATTATACTCGCCATTTCATGCGCTTTTAGATGCCGCTTAGCCCAGGACGCTATCTGAAATAGGAACGACGTAAATTGAACAAGTGTGATAGAATTTCACTGAATTCTTAAATTAACCATAATATAAAATGATCTAATCGGGTCTCTGTTTGCCCTACCGTAGAAGTTCAATAGTGCATTTTACTCGCCATTGCATGTGCTTTGAGGTGCCGCATAGCCCAATACGCTATCTGAAATAGGAGCGACGTAAATTGAACAAACGTGATAGAATTTTGCTGAATTCTTAAATTTACCATAATATAAAATGATCTAAACGGGTCTCTGATTGCCCTATCATAGAATTTTAATAGTGCATTTTACTCGCCATTCCACGCGCTTTGAGATGCCGCCTAGCCCAGCACGCTATCTGAAATAGGAGCGACGTAAATTGAACAAATGTGATAGAATTCTGCTGAATTCTTAAATTAACCATAACATAAAATGATATAATCGGGTCTCTGTTTGCCCTACCCTAGAAGTTTAATAGTGCATTTTACTCGCCATTTCATGCGCTTTGAGATGCCGCTTAGCCCAATACGCTATCTGAAATAGTAGCGACGTAAGTTGAACAAATGTGATAGAATTTCGCTGAATTCTTTTATTAACCATAATGTAAAATGATGTAATCGGGTCTCTGTTTGCCTTATCCTAGAAGTTTAATAGTGCATTATACTCGCCATTTCATGCGCTTTTAGATGCCGCCTAGTCCAGTACGCTATCTGACATGGGAGCGACGTAAATTGAACAAATGTGATAGAATTTTGCTGAATTCTTAAATCAACCATAATATAAAATGATCTAATCGGGTCTCTGTTTGCCCTACCCTAGAAGTTTAATAGTGCATTTCACTCGTCATTTCATGCGCTTTGAGATGCCGCTAAGCCTAATAAGCTATCTGAAATAGGAGCGACGTAAATTGAACAAATGTGATAGAATTTCGCTGAATTCTTATATTAACCAAAATATAAAATGATCTAATCGGGTCTCTGATTGCCCTATCACAGAAGTTTAATAGTGCATTTTAGTCGCCATTGAACGCGCTTTAACCTGCCGCCTAGCCCAGTATGCTATCTGGAATAGGAGCGACGTAAATTGAACAAATGTGATAGAATTTCGCTGAATTCTTAAATTAACCATAATATAAAATGATCTCATCGGGTCTCTGTTTGCCCTACGCTAGAAGTTTAATAGTGCATTTTACTCGCCATTTCATGCACTTTGAGTTTCCGCTTGGCCCAATACGCTATCTGAAATAGGAGCGACGTAAATTGAACAAATGTGATAGAATTTCCCTGAGTTCTTATATTAACATTAATGTAAAGTGATCTAATCGGGTCTCCGTTCACCCAACCGTAGAAGTTTAATAGTACATTTCACTCGACATTTCATGCGCTTTGAGATGCCGCAGAGCCCAATACGCTATCTGAAATAGGAGCGACGTAAATTGAACAAATGTGATAGTATTTCCCTGAATTCTTATATTAACCTTAATGTAAAATGATCTAATCGGGTCTCTGTTCGCCCTACCCTAGAAGTTTAATAGTGAATTTTACTCGCCCTTCCACGCGCTTTGAGATGCCGCTTAGACCAATACGCTATCTGAAATAGGAGCGACGTAAATTGATCAAATGTGATAGAATTTCGCTGAATTCTTAAATTAACCATAATATAAAATGATCTAATCGGGTCTCTGTTCGCCCTACCCTAGAAGTTTAATAGTGAATTTTACTCGCCATTTCTTGCGCTTTGAGATGCCGCTTAGCCCAATACGCTATCTGAAATACGAGCCACGTGAATTGAACAAATGTGAATGAATTTCGCTGAATTCTTAAATTAACCATAATATAAAATGATCTAATCTGGTCTCTGTTTGCCCTACCCTAGAAGTTTAATAGTGAATTTTACTCGCCATTTCTTACGCTTTGAGATGCCGCTTAGCCCAATACGCTATCTGAAATACGAGCCACGTGAATTGAACAAATGTGAATGAATTTCGCTGAATTCTTAAATTAACCATAATATAAAATGATCTAATCGGGTCTCTGTTTGCCCTACCCTAGAAGTTTAATAGTGCATTTTACTCTCCATTTAATGCGCTTTGAGATGCCGCTTAGCCCAATACGCAATCTGAAATAGGAGCGACGTAAATTGAGCAAATGTGATAGAATTTCCCTGGATTCTTAAATTAACCATAATATAAAATGATCTAATCGGTTCTCTGTTTGCCGTACCCTAGACGTTTAATAGTGCATTTTACTCGCCATTTCTTGCGCTTTGAGATGCCGCTTAGACCAATACGCTATCTGAAATAGGACCGACGTAAATTGAACAAATGTGATAGAATTTTACTGAATTCTTAAATTAACCATAATATAAAATGATCTAATCGGTTCTCTGTTTGCCCTACCCTAGAAGTTTAATAGTGCATTTTACTCTCCATTTCATGCGCTTTGAGATGCCGCCTAGCCCAATACGCTATCTGCAGTAGGAGCGACGTAAATTGAACAAATGTGATAGAATTACGCTGAATTCTTATATTAACATTAATGTAAAATGATCTAATCGGGTCTCCGTTCGCCCAACCGTAGAAGTTTAATAGTACATTTCACTCGACATTTCATGCGCTTTGAGATGCCCTTGAGCCAAATACGCTATCTGAAATAGGAGCGACGTAAATTGAACAAATGTGATAGAATTTCGCTGAATTCTTATATTAACCAAAATATAAAATGATCTAATCGGGTCTCTGTTTGTCCTACCCTAGAAGTTTAATAGTGCATTTTACTCGTCATTTCATGCGCTTTGAGATGCCGCTTATGCCAGTAGGCTATCTGAAATAGGAGCGACGTAAATTGAACAAATGTGATAGAATACCTCTGAATTCTTATATTAACCAAAATATAAAATGATCTAGTCGGGTCTCTCATTGCCCGATCATAGAAGTTTAATAGTGCATTTTCCGCGCCATTCCACGAGCTTTAAGATGTCGCCTAGCGCAGTACGCTATCCAAAATAGGACCGACGTAAATTGAACAAATGTGACAGAATTTCCCTGAATTCTTATATTAACATTAATGTAAAGTGATCTAATCGGGTCTACGTTCGCCCAACCGTAGAAGTTTAATAGTACATTTCACTCGACATTTCATGCGCTTTGAGATGCCGCTGAGCCCAATACGCTATCTGAAATAGGAGCGACGTAAATTGAACAAATGTGATAGAATTTCCCTGAATTCTTATATTAACATTAATGTAAAGTGATCTAATCGGGTCTCCGTTCACCCAACCGTACAAGTTTAATAGTACATTTCACTCGACATTTCATGCGCTTTGAGATGCCGCAGAGCCCAATACGCTATCTGAAATAGGAGCGACGTAAATTGAACAAATGTGATAGAATTTCGCTGAATTCTTATATTAACCAAAATATAAAATGATCTAATCGGGTCTCTGTTTGCCCTACCCTAGAAGTGTAATAGTGCATTTTACTCGCCCTTCCACGCGCTTTGAGATGCCGCTTAGACCAATACGCTATCTGAAATAGGAGCGACGTAAATTGATCAAATGTGATAGAATTTCGCTGAATTCTTAAATTAACCATAATATAAAATGATCTAATCGGGTCTCTGTTCGCCCTACCCTAGAAGTTTAATAGTGAATTTTACTCGCCATTTCTTGCGCTTTGAGATGCCGCTTAGCCCAATACGCTATCTGAAATACGAGCCACGTGAATTGAACAAATGTGAATGAATTTCGCTGAATTCTTAAATTAACCATAATATAAAATGATCTAATCGGGTCTCCGATTGCCCTAACATAGAAGTTTAATAGTGCATTTTACTCGCCATTCCACGCGCTTTAAGGTGCCGCTTAGCCCAGTACGCTATCTGAAATAGGAGCGACGTAAATTGAACATATGTGATAGAATTTTGCTGAATTCTTAAATTAACCATAATATAAAATGATCTAATCGGGTCTCTGTTTGCCCTACCCTAGGAGTTTAATAGTGCATTTTACTCGCGATTTCATGCGCTTTGAGATGCCGCTTAGCCCAATACGCTATCTGAAATATGAGCGACACGAATTGAACAAATGTGATAGAATTTCCGTGAATTCTTATATTAACCTTAATGTAAAATGATCTAATCGGGTCTCTGTTCGCCCTACCATAGAAGTCTAATGGTGCATTTCACTCGCCATTTCATGCGCTTTGAGATGCCGCTTAGCCCAATATGCTATCTGAAATAGGAGCGACGTAAATTGAACAAATATGATAGAATTTCCCTGAAATCTTATATTAAACACAATATAAAATGTTCTAAACGGGTCTCTGATTGCCCTATCATAGAAGTTTAATAGTGGATTTTACTCGCCATTCCACATGCTTTAAGATGCCGCCAAGCCCAGTACGCTATCTGAAATAGGAGCGACCTAAATTGAACAAATGTGATAGAATTTCCCTGAATTCTTATATTAACCTTAATGTAAAATGATCTAATCGGGTCTCTGTTTGCTCTACCCTAGAAGTTTAACAGCGTATTTTACTCGCCATTTCTTGCGCTTTGAGTTTCCGCTTGGCCCAATACGCTATCTGAAATAGGAGCGACGTAAATTGAACAAATGTGATAGAATTTCGCTGAATTCTTATATTAACCAAAATATAAAATGATCTAATCGGGTCTCTGTTTGCCCTACCCTAGAAGTTTAATAGTGCATTTTACTCGCCCTTCCACGCGCTTTGAGATGCCGCTTAGACCAATACGCTATCTGAAATAGGAGCGACGTAAATTGATCAAATGTGATAGAATTTCGCTGAATTCTTAAATTAACCATAATATAAAATGATCTAATCGGGTCTCTGTTCGCCCTACCCTAGAAGTTTAATAGTGAATTTTACTCGCCATTTCTTGCGCTTTGAGATGCCGCTTAGCCCAATACGCTATCTGAAATACGAGCCACGTGAATTGAACAAATGTGAATGAATTTCGCTGAATTCTTAAATTAACCATAATATAAAATGATCTAATCGGGTCTCCGATTGCCCTAACATAGAAGTTTAATAGTGAATTTTACTCGCCATTCCACGCGCTTTAAGGTGCCGCTTAGCCCAGTACGCTATCTGAAATAGGAGCGACCTAAATTGAACAAATGTGATAGAATTTCCCTGAATTCTTATATTAACCTTAATGTAAAATGATCTAATCCGGTCTCTGTTCGCCCTAGCCTAGAACTTTAATAGTGCATTTTATTCGCCATTTCATACGCTTTGAGATGCCGCTTATCCCAATAGGCTATCTGAAATAGGAGCGATGTAAATTGAACAAATGTGATAGAATTTTGCTGAATTCTTAAATTAACCATAATATAAAATGATCTAATCGGGTCTCTGTTCGCCCTAGCCTAGAAGTTTAATAGTGCATTTTACTCGCCATTCCACGCGCTTTGAGATGCCGCCTAGCCCAGCACGCTATCTGAAATAGGAGCGACGTAAATTGAACAAATGTGATAGAATTTCGCAGAATCCTTATATTAACCAAAATATAAAATGATCTAATCTGGTCTCTGTTTGCCCTACCCTAGAAGTTTAATAGCGCATTTTACTCGCCATTTCATGCGCTTTTAGATGCCGCCCAGTCCAGTACGCTATCTGACATGGGAGCGACGTAAGTTGAACAAATGTGATAGAAATACGCTGAATTCTTATATTAACCGTAATATAAAATGATCTAATCGGGTCTCTGTTTGCCTTATCCTAGAATTTTAATAGTGCATTATACTCGCCATTTCATGCGCTTTTAGATGCCGCTTAGCCCAGGACGCTATCTGAAATAGGAACGACGTAAATTGAACAAGTGTGATAGAATTTCACTGAATTCTTAAATTAACCATAATATAAAATGATCTAATCGGGTCTCTGTTTGCCCTACCGTAGAAGTTCAATAGTGCATTTTACTCGCCATTGCATGTGCTTTGAGGTGCCGCATAGCCCAATACGCTATCTGAAATAGGAGCGACGTAAATTGAACAAATGTGATAGAATTTTGCTGAATTCTTAAATTTACCATAATATAAAATGATCTAAACGGGTCTCTGATTGCCCTATCATAGAATTTTAATAGTGCATTTTACTCGCCATTCCACGCGCTTTGAGATGCCGCCTAGCCCAGCACGCTATCTGAAATAGGAGCGACGTAAATTGAACAAATGTGATAGAATTTTGCTGAATTCTTAAATTAACCATAACATAAAATGATATAATCGGGTCTCTGTTTGCCCTACCCTAGAAGTTTAATAGTGCATTTTACTCGCCATTTCATGCGCTTTGAGATGCCGCATAGCCCAATAAGCTGTCTGAAATGGGAGCGACGTAAATTGAACAAATGTGGTAGAATTTCGCTGAATCCTTATATTAACCAAAATATAAAATGATCTAATCGGGTCTCTGATTGCCCTATCATTGAAGTTTAATAGTGCATTTTACTCGCCATTCCACGCGCTTTAAGATGCCGCCTAGCCCAGTATGCTATCTGAAATAGGAACGACCTAAATCGAACAAATGTGATAGAATTTTGCTGAATTCTTAAATTAACCATAATATAAAATGATCTAATCGCGTCTCTGTTTGCCCTACCCTAGAAGTTTAACAGTGCATTTTACTCGCCATTTCATGCGCTTTAAGATGCCGCTTAGCCTAATAAGCTATCTGAAACAGGAGCGACGTAAATTGAACAAATGTGATAGAATTTCGCTGAATCCTTATATTAACCAAAATATAAAATGATCTAATCGGGTCTCTGATTGCCCTATCATAGAAGTTTAATAGTGCACTTTACTCGCCATTCCACGCGCTTTAACATGCCGCCTAGCCCAGTACGCTATCTGAAATAGGAGCGACGTAAATTGAACAAATGTGATAGAATTTCCCTGAATACTTATATTAACCTTAATGTAAAATTATCTAATCGGGTCTCTGTTCGCCCTACCCTAGAAGTTTAATAGTGCATTTCACTCGCCATTTCATGCGCTTTGAGATGCCGCTTAGCCCAATACGCTATCTGAAATAGGAGCGACGCAAATAGAATAATTGTGATAGAATTTCGGTGAATCCTTATATTAACCAAAATATAAAATGATCTAATCGGGTCTCTGATTGCCCTATCATAGAAGTTTAATAGTGCATTTTACTCACCAATCCACGCGCTTTAAGATTCCGCCTAGCCCAGTACGCTATCTGAAATAGGAGCGACGTAAATTGAACAAATGTGATAGAATTTCCCTGAATTTTTATATTAACCTTAATGTAAAATGATCTAATCGGGTCTATGTTCGCCCAACCCTAGAAGTTTAATAGTGCATTTCACTCGTCATTTCATGCGCTTTGAGATGCCGTTTAGCCCAATACGCTATCTGAAATAGGACCAACGTAAATTGAACAAATGTGGTAGAATTTCGCTGAATCCTTATATTAACCAAAATATAAAATGATCTAATCGGGTCTCTGATTGCCCTATCATTGAAGTTTAATAGTGCATTATACTCGCCATTCCACGCGCTTTAAGATGCCGCCTAGCCCAGTATGCTATCTGAAATAGGAACGACCTAAATCGAACAAATGTGATAGAATTTTGCTGAATTCTTAAATTAACCATAATATAAAATGATCTAATCGCGTCTCTGTTTGCCCTACCCTAGAAGTTTAACAGTGCATTTTACTCGCCATTTCATGCGCTTTGAGATGCCGCTTAGCCTAATAAGCTATCTGAAACAGGAGCGACGTAAATTGAACAAATGTGATAGAATTTCGCTGAATCCTTATATTAACCAAAATATAAAATGATCTAATCGGGTCTCTGATTGCCCTATCATAGAAGTTTAATAGTGCACTTTACTCGCCATTCCACGCGCTTTAACATGCCGCCTAGCCCAGTACGCTATCTGAAATAGGAGCGACGTAAATTGAACAAATGTGATAGAATTTCCCTGAATACTTATATTAACCTTAATGTAAAATTATCTAATTGGGTCTCTGTTCGCCCTACCCTAGAAGTTTAATAGTGCATTTCACTCGCCATTTCATGCGCTTTGAGATGCCGCTTAGCCCAATACGCTATCTGAAATAGGAGCGACGTAAATAGAACAAATGTGATAGAATTTCTCTGAATTCTTAAATTAACCATAATATAAAATGATCTAATCGGGTCTCTGATTGCCCCATCATAGAAGTTTAATAGAGCATTTTACTCGTCATTTCATGCGCCTTGAGATGCCGCTTAGCCCATACGCTATCTGAAATAGGAGCGACGTAAATTGAACAAATGTGATAGAATTTCCCTGAATACTTATATTAACCTTAATGTAAAATGATCTAATCGGGTCTCTGATTGCCTTATCATAGAAGTATAATAGTGCATTTTACTCGCCATTCCACGCGCTTTAAGATGCCGCCTATCCGAGTACGCTATATGAAATAGGAGCGACGTAAATTGAACAAATGTGATAGAATTTCGCTGAATTCTTAAATTAACCATAATATAAAATGATCTAACGGGGTCTCCGTTTGCCCTACCCTAGAAGTTTAATAGTGCATTTTACTCGCCATTTCTTGCGCTTTGAGATGCCGCTTAGCCCAATACGCTATCTGAAATAGGAGCGACGTAAATTGAACAAATGTGATAGAATTTCGCTGAATTCTTATTTTAACCTTAATGTAAAATGATCTAATCGGGTCTTTGTTCGCCTTACCCTAGAAGTTTAATAGTGCACTTCACTCGTCATTTCATGCGCTTTGAGATACCGCTTAGCCCAATAAGCTATCTGAAGCAGGAGCGACGTAAATTGAACAAATGTGATAGAATTTCGCTGAATTCTTATATTAACCATAACATAAAATGATCTAATCGGGTCTCTGATTGCCCTACCCTAGAAGTTTAATAGTGCATTTTACTCGTCATTTCATGCGCTTTGAGATGCCGCTTAGCCCAATACGCTATCTGAAATAGGAGCGATGTAAATTGAACAAATGTGATAGAATTTCGCTGAATCCTTTTATTAACCATAATGTTAAATGATCTAATCGGGTCTCTGTTCGCCCCAGCGTAGAAGCTTAATAGTTCATTTTATTCGTCATTTCATGCCCTTTGAGATGCCGCATAGCCCAATAAGCTGTCTGAAATGGGAGCGACGTAAATTGAACAAATGTGGTAGAATTTCGCTGAATCCTTATATTAACCAAAATATAAAATGATCTAATCGGGTCTCTGATTGCCCTATCATTGAAGTTTAATAGTGCATTATACTCGCCATTCCACGCGCTTTAAGATGCCGCCTAGCCCAGTATGCTATCTGAAATAGGAACGACCTAAATCGAACAAATGTGATAGAATTTTGCTGAATTCTTAAATTAACCATAATATAAAATGATCTAATCGCGTCTCTGTTTGCCCTACCCTAGAAGTTTAACAGTGCATTTTACTCGCCATTTCATGCGCTTTGAGATGCCGCTTAGCCTAATAAGCTATCTGAAACAGGAGCGACGTAAATTGAACAAATGTGATAGAATTTCGCTGAATCCTTATATTAACCAAAATATAAAATGATCTAATCGGGTCTCTGATTGCCCTATCATAGAAGTTTAATAGTGCACTTTACTCGCCATTCCACGCGCTTTAACATGCCGCCTAGCCCAGTACGCTATCTGAAATAGGAGCGACGTAAATTGAACAAATGTGATAGAATTTCCCTGAATACTTATATTAACCTTAATGTAAAATTATCTAATCGGGTCTCTGTTCGCCCTACCCTAGAAGTTTAATAGTGCATTTCACTCGCCATTTCATGCGCTTTGAGATGCCGCTTAGCCCAATACACTATCTGAAATAGGAGCGACGTAAATAGAACAAATGTGATAGAATTTCTCTGAATTCTTATATTAACCAAAATATAAAATGATCTAATCGGGTCTCTGATTGCCCTATCATAGAAGTTTAACAGTGCATTTTACTCGCCATTCCTCGCGTTTTAAGATGCCGCCTAGCCCAATATGCTATCTGAAATAGGAGCGACGTAAATTGAACAAATGTGATAGAATTTCGCTGAATTCTTATATTCACCAAAATATGAAATGATCTAATCGGGTCTCTGATTGCCCTATCATAGAAGTTTAATATTGCATTTTCACTCGCCATTCCACGCGCTTTCGGATGCCGCCTAGCCCAGTACGCTATCTGAAATAGGAGCGACGTAAATTGAACATATGTGATAAGATTTTGCTGAATTCTTAAATTAACCATAATATAAAATGATCTAATCGGGTCTCTGTTTGCCCTACCCTAGAAGTTTAATAGTGCATTTCACTCGTCATTTCATGCGCTTTGAGATGCCGCTTAGCCCAATACGCTATCTGAAATATCAGCGACGTAAATTGAACAAATGTGAGAGAATCTCGCTGAATTCTTATATTAACCTTAATGTAAAATGATCTAATCAGTTCTCTGTTCGCCCTACCCTAGAAGTTTAACAGTGCATTTTACTCGCCATTTCATGCGCTTTGAGGTGCCGCTTAGCCCAATACGCTATCTGCAATAGGAGCGACGTAAATTGAACAAATGTGATAGAATTACGCTGAAGTTTTATATTAACCGTAATATAAAATGATCTAATCGGGTCTCTGTTTGCCCGACCCTAGAAGTTTAATAGTGCATTTTACTCGCCATTTCTTGCGCTTTAAGATGCCGCTTAGCCCAATACGCTATCTGAAATATCAGCGACGTAAATTGAACAAATGTGAGAGAATCTCGCTGAATTCTTATATTAACCTTAATGTAAAATGATCTAATCGGGCCTCTGTTCGCCCTACCCAAGAAGATTACTAGTGCATTTCACTCGTCATTTCATGCGCTTTGAGATCGCGCTTAGCCCAATAAGCTATCTGAAATAGGAGCGACGTAAATTGAACAAATGTGATAGAATTTTTCTGAATTCTTAAATAAACCATAATATGAAATGATCTAATCGGGTCTCTGTTTGCCCTACCCTAGAAGTTTAACAGCGTATTTTACTCGCCATTTCTTGCGCTTTGAGAGGCCGCTTAGCCCAATACGCTATCTGAAATATCAGCGACGTATGTTGAACAAATGTGATAGAATTTCGCTGAATTCTTAAATTAACCATAATATAAAATGATCTAATCGGGTCTATGATTGCCCTATCATAGAAGTTTAATAGAGCATTTTACTCGTCATTTCATGCGCCTTGAGATGCCGCTTAGCCCATACGCTATCTGAAATAGGAGCGACGTAAATTGAACGAATGTGATGGAATTTCCCTGAATACTTATATTAACCTTAATGTAAAATGATCTAATCGGGTCTCTGATTGCCTTATCATAGAAGTATAATAGTGCATTTTACTCGCCATTCCACGCGCTTTAAGATGCCGCCTATCCGAGTACGCTATCTTAAATAGGAGCGACGTAAATTGAACAAATGTGATAGAATTTCGCTGAATTCTTAAATTAACCATAATATGAAATGATCTAATCGGGTCTCTGTTTGACCTACCCTACAAGTTTAACAGTGCATTTTACTCGCCATTTCATGCGCTTTGAGATGCCGCTTAGCCCAATACGCTATCTGAAATAGGAGCGACGTAAATTGAACAAATGTGATAAGATTTTGCTGAATTCTTAAATTAACCATAATATAAAATGATCTAATCGGGTCTCTGTTTGCCCTACCCTACAAGTTTAATAGTGCATTTCACTCGTCATTTCATGCGCTTTGAGATGCCGCTTAGCCCAATACGCTATCTGAAATATCAGCGACGTAAATTGAACAAATGTGAGAGAATCTCGCTGAATTCTTATATTAACCTTAATGTAAAATGATCTAATCGGGTCTCTGTTCGCCCTACCCTAGAAGTTTAACAGTGCATTTTACTCGCCATTTCATGCGCTTTGAGGTGCCGCTTAGCCCAATAAGCTATCTGAAATAGGAGCGACGTAAATTGAACAAATGTGATAGAATTTTTCTGAATTCTTAAATAAACCATAATATGAAATGATCTAATCGGGTCTCTGTTTGCCCTACCCTAGAAGTTTAACAGCGTATTTTACTCGCCATTTCTTGCGCTTTGAGAGGCCGCTTAGCCCAATACGCTATCTGAAATATCAGCGACGTATGTTGAACAAATGTGATAGAATTTCGCTGAATTCTTAAATTAACCATAATATAAAATGATCTAATCGGGTCTATGATTGCCCTATCATAGAAGTTTAATAGAGCATTTTACTCGTCATTTCATGCGCCTTGAGATGCCGCTTAGCCCATACGCTATCTGAAATAGGAGCGACGTAAATTGAACGAATGTGATGGAATTTCCCTGAATACTTATATTAACCTTAATGTAAAATGATCTAATCGGGTCTCTGATTACCTTATCATAGAAGTATAATAGTGCATTTTACTCGCCATTCCACGCGCTTTAAGATGCCGCCTATCCGAGTACGCTATCTTAAATAGGAGCGACGTAAATTGAACAAATGTGATAGAATTTCGCTGAATTCTTAAATTAACCATAATATGAAATGATCTAATCGGGTCTCTGTTTGACCTACCCTACAAGTTTAACAGTGCATTTTACTCGCCATTTCATGCGCTTTGAGATGCCGCTTAGCCCAATACGCTATCTGAAATAGGAGCGACGTAAATTGAACAAATGTGATAAGATTTTGCTGAATTCTTAAATTAACCATAATATAAAATGATCTAATCGGGTCTCTGTTTGCCCTACCCTAGAAGTTTAATAGTGCATTTCACTCGTCATTTCATGCGCTTTGAGATGCCGCTTAGCCCAATACGCTATCTGAAATATCAGCGACGTAAATTGAACAAATGTGAGAGAATCTCGCTGAATTCTTATATTAACCTTAATGTAAAATGATCTAATCGGGTCTCTGTTCGCCCTACCCTAGAAGTTTAACAGTGCATTTTACTCGCCATTTCATGCGCTTTGAGGTGCCGCTTAGCCCAATAAGCTATCTGAAATAGGAGCGACGTAAATTGAACAAATGTGATAGAATTTTTCTGAATCCTTAAATAAACCATATATGAAATGATCTAATCGGGTCTCTGTTTGCCCTACCCTAGAAGTTAACAGCGTATTTTACTCGCCATTTCTTGCGCTTTGAGAGGCCGCTTAGCCCAATACGCTATCTGAAATATCAGCGACGTATGTTGAACAAATGTGATAGAATTTCGCTGAATTCTTAAATTAACCATAATATAAAATGATCTAATCGGGTCTATGATTGCCCTATCATAGAAGTTTAATAGAGCATTTTACTCGTCATTTCATGCGCCTTGAGATGCCGCTTAGCCCATACGCTATCTGAAATAGGAGCGACGTAAATTGAACGAATGTGATGGAATTTCCCTGAATACTTATATTAACCTTAATGTAAAATGATCTAATCGGGTCTCTGATTGCCTTATCATAGAAGTATAATAGTGCATTTTACTCGCCACTCCACGCGCTTTAAGATGCCGCCTATCCGAGTACGCTATCTTAAATAGGAGCGACGTAAATTGAACAAATGTGATATAAATTTCGCTGAATTCTTAAATTAACCATAATATGAAATGATCTAATCGGGTCTCTGTTTGACCTACCCTACAAGTTTAACAGTGCATTTTACTCGCCATTTCATGCGCTTTGAGATGCCGCTTAGCCCAATACGCTATCTGAAATAGGAGCGACGTAAATTGAACAAATGTGATAAGATTTTGCTGAATTCTTAAATTAACCATAATATAAAATGATCTAATCGGGTCTCTGTTTGCCCTACCCTAGAAGTTTAATAGTGCATTTCACTCGTCATTTCATGCGCTTTGAGATGCCGCTTAGCCCAATACGCTATCTGAAATATCAGCGACGTAAATTGAACAAATGTGAGAGAATCTCGCTGAATTCTTATATTAACCTTAATGTAAAATGATCTAATCGGGTCTCTGTTCGCCCTACCCTAGAAGTTTAACAGTGCATTTTACTCGCCATTTCATGCGCTTTGAGGTGCCGCTTAGCCCAATACGCTATCTGCAATAGGAGCGACGTAAATTGAACAAATGTGATAGAATTACGCTGAAGTTTTATATTAACCGTAATATAAAATGATCTAATCGGGTCTCTGTTTGCCCGACCCTAGAAGTTTAATAGTGCATTTTACTCGCCATTTCTTGCGCTTTAAGATGCCGCTTAACCCAATACGCTATCTGAAATATCAGCGACGTAAATTGAACAAATGTGAGAGAATCTCGCTGAATTCTTATATTAACCTTAATGTAAAATGATCTAATCGGGTCTCTGTTCGTCCTACCCTAGAAGATTACTAGTGCATTTCACTCGCCATTTCTTGCGCTTTGAGATGCCGGTTAGCCCAATATGCTATCTGAAATAGGAGCGACGTAAATTGAACAAATGTGATAGAATTTCCCTGAATTGTTATAGTAAACAAAATATAAAATGATCTAATCGGGACTCTCATCGCCCTATCATAGAAGTTTAGTAGTGCATTTTACTCGCCCTTCCATGCGCTTTCAGATGCCGTCTAGCCCAGTACGCTATCTGAAATAGGAGCGACGTAAATTGAACAAATGTGATAGAATTTTGCTGAATTTTTAAATCAACCATAATATAAAATGATCTAATCGGGTCTCTGATTCCCTACCCTAGAAGTTTAATAGTGCATTTTGCTCGCCATTTCATGCGCTTTGAGATGCCGCCTAGCCCAATACGCTATCTGAAATAGGAGCGACGTAAATTGAACAAATGTGATAGAATTTCGCTGAATTCTTATATTAACCAAAATATAAAATGATCTAATCGGGTCTCTGATTGCCCTATCATAGAAGTTTAATAGTGCATTTTACTCGCCATTCCACGCGCTTTAAGATGCCGCCTATCCGAGTACGCTATCTGAAATAGGAGCGACGTAAATTGAACAAATGTGATAGAATTTTTCTGAATTCTTAAATTAACCATAATATGAAATGATCTAATCGGGTCTCTGTTTGACCCACCCTACAAGTTTAACAGTGCAGTTTACTCGCCATTTCTTACGATTTGAGAGGCCGCGTAGCCCAATACGCTATCTGAAATAGGAGCAACGTAAATTGAACAAATGTGACAGAATTTCGCTGAATTCTTATATTAACCTTAATGTAAAATGACCTAATCGGGTCTTTGTTCGCCCAACCCTAGAAGTTTAATAGTGCATTTCACTCGTCATTGCATGCGCTTTGAGGTGCCGCTTAGCCCAATACGCTATCTGAAATAGGAGCGACGTAAGTTGAACAAATGTGATAGAATTACGCTAAATTCTTATACTAACCGTAATATAAAATGATCTAATCGGGTCGCTGTTTGCCTTATCCTAGAAGTATAATAGTGCATTTTACTCGCCATTTCATGCGCATTGAGATGCCGCTTAGCCCAATACGCTATCTGAAATAGGAGCGACGTAAATTGAACAAATGTGATAGAGTTTCGCTGAATTCTTAAATTAACCATAATATAAAATGATCTTATCGGGTCTCTGTTTGCCCTACCCTAGAAGTTTAATAGTGCATTTTACTCGCCATTTCTTGCGCTTTGAGATGCCGCCTAGCCCAATACGCTATCTGAAATAGGAGCGACGCAAATTGAACAAATGTGAAAGAATTTCGCTGAATTCTTATTTTAACCTTAATGTAAAATGATCTAATCGGGTCTTTGTTCGCCCGACCCTAGAAGTTTAATAGTGCATTTCACACGTCATTTCATGCGCTTTGAGCTGCCGCTTAGCCCAATACGCTGTCTGAAATAGGAGCGACGTAAATAGAACAATTGTGATAGAATTTCGCTGAATTCTTATATTAACCAAAATATAAAATGATCTAATCGGGTCTCTGATTGCCCTATCATAGAAGTTTAATAGTGCATTTCACTCGTCATTTCATGCGCTTTGACATACCGCCTAGCCCAGTACGCTATCTGAAATAGGAGCGACGTAAGTTGTACAAATGTGATAGAATTACGCTGAATTCTTATATTAACCGTAATATAAAATGATTTAATCGGGTCTCTGTTTGCCTTACCCTAGAAGCTTAATAGTGCGTTTTACTCGCCATTTCATGCGCTTTGAGATGCCGCTTAGCCCAATACGCTATCTGAAATAGGAGCGATGTAAATTGAACAAATGTGATAGAATTTCGCTGAATCCTTTTATTACCCATAATGTTAAATGATCTAATCGGGTCTCTGATTGCCCTATCATTGAAGTTTAATAGTGCATTTTACTCGCCATTCCACGCGCTTTAGGATGCCGCCTAGCCCAGTACGCTATCTGAAATAGGAGCGACGTAAGTTGAACAAATGTGACAGAATTACGCTGAGTTCTTATATTAACCGTAATATAAAATGATCTAATCGGGTCTCTGCTTGCCTTATCCTAGAACTTTAATAGTGCATTTTCTCGTCATTTCATGCGCTTTGAGATGCCGCTTAGCCCAATAAGCTATCTGAAATAGGAGCAACGTAAATTGAACAAATGTGATAGATTTTCGCTGAATTCTTAAATTAACCAAAATATAAAATGATCTAATCGGGTCTCTGTTTGCCCTACCCTAGAAGTTTAATAGTGCATTTTACTCGCCATTTCTTGCGCTTTGAGATGCCGCTTAGCCCAATACGCTATCTGAAATAGGAGCGACGCAAGTTGAACAAATGTGAAAGAATTTCGCTGAATTCTTATTTTAACCTTAATGTAAAATGATCTAATCGGGTCTTTGTTCGCCCTACCCTAGAAGTTTAATAGTGCATTTCACTCGTCATTTCATGCGCTTTGAGCTGCCGCTTAGCCCAATACGCTGTCTGAAATAGGAGCGACGTAAATAGAACAATTGTGATAGAATTTCGCTGAATTCTTATATTAAGCAAAATATAAAATGATCTAATCGGGTCTCTGATTGCCCTATCATAGAAGTTTAATAGTGCATTTTACTCGCCAATCCACGCGCCTTGAGATTTCGCCTAGCCCAGTACGCTATCTGAAACAGGAGCGACGTAACTTGAACAAATGTGATAGAATTTCGCTGAATTCTTATATTAACCATAATATAAAATGATCTAATCGGGTCTCTGTTGCCCTACCCTAGAAGTTTAATAGTGCATTTTACTCGCCATTTCATGCGCTTTGATATGCCGCTCAGCCCAATAGGCTATCTGAAATACGAGCGACGTATATTGAACAAATGTGATAGAATTTCCCTGAATTCTTATATTAACCTTAATGTAAAATGATCTATTCGGGTCTCTGTTCGCCCTACCATAGAAGTCTAATACTGCATTTCACTCGACATTTCATGCGCTTTGAGATGCCGCTTAACCCAATACGCTATCTGAAATAGGAGCGACGTAAGTTGAACAAATGTGATAGAATTTCGCTGAATACTTTTATTAACCATAATGTAAAATGATCTAATCGGGTCTCTGTGTGCCCTACCCTAGAAGTTTAATGGTGCATTTTACTCGCCATTTCATGCGTTTTGAGATGCCGCTTAGGCCAATAGCTATCTGAAATAGGAGCGACGTAAATTGAACAAATGTGATAGAATTTCCCTGAAATCTTATATTAAACAAAATATAAAATGATCTAAACGGGACACTGATTGCCCTCTCGTAGAAGTTTAATAGTGCATTTTACTCGCCATTTCATGCGCTTTGAGATGCCGCTTAGCCCAATACGCTATCTGAAATATCAGCGACGTAAATTGAACAAATGTGAGAGAATCTCGCTGAATTCTTATATTAACTTTAATGTAAAATGATCTAATCGGGTCTCTGTTCGCCCTACCCTAGAAGATTGATAGTGCATTTTACTCGACATTTCATGCGCTTTGAGATGCCGCTTGGCCCAATACGGTATCTGAAATAGGAGCGACGTAAATTGAACAAATGTGATAGGATTTCGCTGAATTCTTAAATTAACCATAATATAAAATGATCTAATCGGGTCTCTGTGTGCCCTACCCTAGAAGTTTAATAGGGCATTTTACTCGCCATTCCACGCGCTTTAAGATGCCGCCTATCCGAGTGCGCTATCTGAAATAGGAGCGACGTAAATTGAACAAATGTGATAGAATTTTTCTGAATTCTTAAATTAACCATAATATGAAATGATCTAATCGGGTCTCAGTTTGACCCACCCTACAAGTTTAATAGTGCATTTTACTCGACATTTCTTGCGCTTTAAGATGCCGCTTAGCCTAATACGCTATCTGAAATAGGAGCAACGTAAATTGAACAAATGTGATAGAATTTCGCTGAATTCTTATTTTAACCTTAATGTAAAATGATCTAATCGGATCTTTGCTCGCCCTACCCTAGAAGTTTAATAGTGCATTTCACTCGTCATTTCATGCGTTTTGGGATTCCGCTTAGCCCAATTAGCTATCTCAAATAGGAGCGACGAAAATTGAACAAATGTGATAGAATTTCGCTGAATTTTTATATTAACCACAATATAAAATGTTCAAATCGGGTCTCTGATTGCCCTATCATAGAAGTTTAATAGTGCATTGTACTCGCCATTCCACGCGCTTTAAGATGCCGCCTAGCACAGTACGCTATCTGAAATAGGAGCTACGTAAGTTGAACAAATGTGACAGAATTACGCTGAATTCTTATATTAACCGTAATATAAAATGATCTAATCGGGTCTCTGCTTGCCTTATCCTAGAACTTTAATAGTGCATTTTCTCGTCATTTCATGCGCTTTGAGATGCCGCTTAGCCCAATAAGCTATCTGAAATAGGAGCGATGTAAATTGAACAAATGTGATAGAATTTCGCTGAATTCTTTTATTAACCATAATGTGAAATGATCTAATCGGGTCTCTGTTCGCACTAGCGTAGAAGCTTAATAGTGCATTTTATTCGTCATTTCATACGCGTTGAGATGCCGCTTAGCCCAATACGCTATCTGAAATAGGAGCGACGTAAATTGAACAAATGTGATAGAATTTCGCTGAGTTCTTATATTAACCTTATGTAAAATGATCTAATCGGGTCTTTCTTCGACCAACCCTAGAAGTGTAATAGTGCATTTCACTCGTCATTTCATGCGCTTTGAGATGCCGCATAGCCCAATACGCTATCTGAAGTACGAGTGACGTAAATTGAACAAATGTGATAGAATTTCCCTGATTTCTTATATTAACCTTAATGTAAAATGATATAATCGGGTCTCTGTTCGCCCTACCCTAGAAGTTTAATAGTGCATTTCACTCGTCATTTCATGCGCTTTGAGATGCCGCTTAGCCCAATAAGCTATCTGAAATAGGAGCGACGTAAATTGAACAAATGTCATAGAATTTCGCTGAATTATTATATTAACCAAAATATAAAATGATCTAGTCGGGTCTCTGATTGCCCTGTCATAGAAGTTTAATAGTGCATTTTGCTCGCCTTTCCACGCGCTTTAAGATGCCGCCTAGCCCTGTACGCTATCTGAAATAGGAGCGACGTAAGTTGAACAAATGTGATAGAATTACGCTAAATTCTTATATTAACCGTAATATAAAATGATCTAATCGGGTCTCTGTTTGCCCTACCCTAGAAGTTTAATAGTGCATTTTACTCGCCATTTCTTTCGTTTTGAGATGCCGCTTAGCCCAATACGCTATCTGAAATATCAGCGACGTAAATTGAACAAATGTGAGAGAATTTCGCTGAATTCTTATATTAACCTTAATGTAAAATGTTCTAATCGGGTCTCTGTTTGCCCTACCCTAGAAGTTTAATAGTGCATTTTACTTGTCATTTCATGCGTTTTGAGATGCCGCTTAGCCCAATACGCTATCTGAAATAGGAGCGACGTAAATTGAACAAATGTGATAGAATTTCCCTGAATTCTTATATTAACCTTAATGTAAAATGATCTAATCGGGTCTCTGTTCGCCCTACCCTAGAAGTTTAATAGTGCCTTTCACTCTTCATTTCATGCGCTTTGAGATGCCGCTTAGCCCAATACGCTATCTGAAATAGGAGCGACGTAAATTGAACAAATGTGATAGAATTTCCCTGAATTCTTATATTAACCTTAATGTAAAATGATCTAATCGGGTCTTTCTTCGACCAACCCTAGAAGTTTAATAGTGCATTTCACTCGTCATTTCATGCGCTTTGAGATGCCGCTTAGCCCAATACGCTATCTGAAATAGGAGTAACGTAAATTGAACAAATGTGATAGAATTTCGCTGAATTCTTATATTAACCAAAATATAAAATGGTCTAATCGGGTCTCTGATTGCCCTATGATAGAAGTTTAGTAGGGCATTTTACTCGCCCTTCCACGCGCTTCAAGATGCCGCCTAGCCCAGTACGCTATCTGAAATTAGAGCGACGTAAATTGAACAAATGTGATAGAATTTTGCTGACATCTTAAATTAACCATAATATAAAATGATCTAATCGGGTCTCTGTTTGCCCTACCCTACAAGTTTAGCAGTGCATTTTACTCGCCATTTCATGCGCCTTGAGATGCCGCTTAGCCCAATACGCTATCTGAAATAGGAGCGACGTAAATTGAACAAATGTGATAGAATTTCGCTGAATTCTTACATTAACCAAAATATAAAATGATCTAATCGGGTCTCTGATTGCCCTATCATAGAAGTTTAACAGTGCATTTTACTCGCCATTCCTCGCATTTTAAGATGCCGCGTAGCGCAGTACGCTGGCTGAAATAGAAACGACGTAAATTGAAAAAATGTGATAGAATTTCCCTGAATTCTTATATTAACCTTAATGTAAAATGATCTATCGGGTCTCTGTTCGCCCTACCCTAGAAGTTTAATAGTGCCTTTCACTCGTCATTTCATGCGTTTTGAGATGCCGCTTAGCCCAATTGCTATCTGAAATAGGAGCGACGTAAATTGAACAAATGTGATAGAATTTCGCTGAATTCTTATATTAACCAAAATATAAAACGACCTAATCGGCTCTCTGATTGCCCTATCATAGAAGTTTAGCAGTGCATTTTACTCGCCCTTCCACGCGCTTTAAGATGCCGCCTAGCCGAGTACGCTATCTGAAATAGGAGCGACGTAAGTTGAACAAATGTGATAGAATTACGCTGAATTCTTATATTAACCGTAATATAAAATGATCTAATCGGGTCTTTGTTTGCCTTACCCTAGAAGTTTAATAGTGCATTTCACGCGCTATTCCGCGCGCTTTTAAGGTGCCGCCTAGCCCAGTACGCTATCTGAAATAGGAGCGACGTAAATTGAACAAATGTGATAGAATTTCCCTGAATTGTTATATTAACCTTAATGTAAAATGATCTAATCGGGTCTTTCTTCGACCAACCCTAGAAGTTTAATAGTACATTTCACTCGCCATTTCATGCGCTTTGAGATGCCGCATAGCCCAACACGCTATCTGAAGTACGAGTGACGTAAATTGAACAAATGGGATAGAATTTCCCTGAATTCTTATATTAACCTTAATGTAAAATGATCTAATCGGGTCTCTGTTCGCCCTACCCTAGAAGTTTATTAGTGCCTTTCACTCGTCATGTCATGCGCTTTGAGATGCCGCTTAGCCCAATACGCTATCTGAAATATGAGCGACGTAAATTGAACAAATGTGATAGAATTTCGCTGAATTCTTATATTAATCTTAATGTAAAATGATCTAATCGTGTCTTTGTTCGCCCTACCCTAGAAGTTTAATAGTGCATTTCACTCGTCATTTCATGCGCTTTGAGATGCCGCTTAGCCCAATAAGCTATCTGAAATAGGAGCGACGTAAATTGAACAAATGTCATAGAATTTCGCTGAATTCTTATATTAACCAAAATATAAAATGATCTAGTCGGGTCTCTGATTGCCCTATCATAGAAGTTTAATAGTGCATTTTGCTCGCCTTTCCACGCGCTTTAAGATGCCGCCTAGCCCAGTACGCTATCTGAAATAGGAGCGACGTAAGTTGAACAAATGTGATAGAATTTCGCTGAATTCTTATATTAACCCTAATATAAAATGATCTAATCGGCTCTCTGATTGCCGTATCATAGAAGTTTAGTAGTGCATTTTACTCGCCGTTCCACGCGCTTTAAGTTGCCGCCTAGCCCAGTACGCTATCTGAAATAGGAGCGACGTAAGTTGAACAAGTGTGATAGAATTTCGCTGAATTCTTAAATTAACCCTAGTATAAAATGATCTAATCGGGTCTCTGTTTGCCCTACCCTAGTAGTTTAATAGTGCATTTTACTCACCATTTCTTGCGCTTTGAGATGCCGCTTAGCCCAATTCGCTATCTGAAATAGGAGCGCCGTAAGTTGGACAAATGTGATAGAATTTCGTTGAATTCTTATATTAACCCTAATATAAAATGATCTAATCGGCTCTCTGATTGCCGTATCATAGAAGTTTAGTAGTGCATTTTACTCGCCGTTCCACGCGCTTTAAGTTGCCGCCTAGCCCAGTACGCTATCTGAAATAGGAGCGACGTAAGTTGAACAAGTGTGATAGAATTTCGCTGAATTCTTAAATTAACCCTAGCATAAAATGATCTAATCGGGTCTCTGTTTGCCCTACCCTAGTAGTTTAATAGTGCATTTTACTCACCATTTCTTGCGCTTTGAGATGCCGCTTAGCCCAATTCGCTATCTGAAATAGGAGCGCCGTAAGTTGGACAAATGTGATAGAATTTCGCTGAATTCTTATATTAACCGTAATATAAAATGATCTAATCGGGTCTCTGTTTGCCTTATCCCAGAAGTTTAATAGCGCACTTTACTCGCCATTTCATGCGCATTGAGATGTCGCTTAGCCCAATACGCTATCTGAAATAGGAGCGACGTAAATTGAACAAATGTGATAGAATTTCGATGAATTCTTAAATTAACCATAATATAAAATGATCTTATCGGGTCTCTGTTTGCCCTACCCTAGAAATTTAATAGTGCATCCTACTCGCCATGTCTTGCGCTTTGAGATGCCGCTTAGCCCAATACGCTATCTGAAATATCAGCGACGTAAATTGAACAAATGTGAGAGAATTTCGCTGAATTCTTATATTAACCTTAATGTAAAATGTTCTAATCGGGTCTCTGTTCGCCCTACCCTAGAAGATTAATAGTGCATTTCACTCGTCATTTCATGCGCTTTGAGATGCCGCTTAGCCCAATACGCTATCTGAAATAGGAGCGACGTAAATTGAACAAATGTGATAGAATTTCGCTGAATTCTTATATTAACGAAAATATAAAATGATCTAATCAGGTCTCTGATTGCCCTATCATCGAAGTTTAACAATGCATTTTATTCGCCATTCCTCGCGTTTTAAGTTGCCGCCTAGCCCAGTACGCTAGCTGAAATAGGAACGACGTAAATTGAACAAATGTGATAGAATTTCGCTGAATTCTTAAATTAACCTTAATATAAAATGATCTAATCGGGTCTCTGTTTGCCTTACCCTAGAAGTTTAATACTGCATTTTACTCGCCATTTCATGCGATTTGAGATACTGCTTAGCCCAATACGCTATCTGAAATAAGAGCGACGTAAATTGAACAAATGTGATAGAATTTCGCTGCATTCTGAAATTAACCATAATTTAAAATGATCTAATCGGGTCTCTGTTCGCCCGACCCTAGAAGTTTAATAGTGCATTTCACTCGTCATTTCATGCGCTTTGAGAGGCCGCTTAGCCCAATAAGCTATCTGAAATAGGAGCGACGTAAATTGATCAAATGTGATAGAATTTCGCTGAATTCTTTTATTAACCATAATGTAAAATGATCTAATCGCGTCTCTGTTCGACCTAGCCTAGAAGTTTAATAGTGCATTTTACTTGCCATTTCATGGGCTTTGCGATGCCGCTTAGCCCAGTACGCTATCTGAAATAGGAGCGACGTAAATTGAACAAATGTGATAGAATTACGCTGAATTCTTATATTAACCGTAATATAAAATGATCTAATCGGGTCTCTGTTTGCGTTATCCTAGAAGTTTAATAGTGCATTTCACTCGCCATTTCGTGCGCTCTGAGATGCCGCTTAGCCCAATACGCTATCTGAAATAGGAGCGACGTAAATTGAACAAATGTGATAGAATTTCGCTGCATTCTGAAGTTAACCATAATATAAAATGATCTAGTTGGGTCTCTGTTTGCCCTACCCTAGAAGTTTAATAGTGCATTTTACTCGCCATTTCTTGCGCTTTCAGATGCCGCTTATCCCAATACGCTATCTGAAATATGAGCGAAGTAAATTGAACAAATGTGATAGAATTTTGCTGAATTCTTAAATTAACCACAATATAAAATGATCTAATCGGGTCTCTGTTCGCCCGACCCTAGAAGTTTAATAGTGCATTTCACTCGTCATTTCATGCGCTTTGAGATGCCGCTTAGCCCAATAAGCTATCCGAAATAGGAGCGACGTAAATTGATCAAATGTGATAAAATTTTGCTGACATCTTAAATGAACCATAATATAAAATGATTTAATCGGGTCTCTGTTTGCCCTACCCTAGAAGTTTAATAGTGCATTTTACTCGCCATTTCATGCGCCTTCAGATGCCGCTTAGCCCAATACGCTATCTGAAATAGGAGCGCCGTAAATTGAACAAATGTGATAGAGTTTCGCTGAATTCTTAAATTAACCATAATATAAAATGATCTAGTCGGGTCTCTGTTTGCCCTACCCTAGAAGTTTAATAGTGCATTTCATTCGTCATTTCATGCGCTTTGAGATGCCGCTAAGCCCAATAAGCTATCTGGAATAGGAGCGACGTAAATTGAACAAATGTGATAGAATTACGCCGCATTCTTATATTAACCATAATATAAAATGATCTAGTCGGGTCTCTGTTTGCCCTACCCTAGAAGTTTAATAGTGCATTTCACTCGTCATTTCATGCGCTTTGAGATGCCGCTAAGCACAATAAGCTATCTGGAATAGGAGCGACGTAAATTGAACAAATGTGATAGAATTACGCCGAATTCTTATATTAACCATAATATAAAATGATCTAGTCGGGTCTCTGTTTGCCCTACCCTAGAAGTTTAATAGTGCATTTTACTCGCCATTTCATGCGCTTTGAGACGCCGCTTAGCCCAATACCCTATCTGAAATAGGAGAGCCGTAAATTGAACAAATGTGATAGAATTTCCCTGAAATATTATATTAAACAAAATACAAAATGATCTGATCGGGTCTCTGATTGCCCTATCATAGAAGTTTAGTAGTGCATTTTACTCGCCATTCCACGCGCGTTAAGATGCCCCCTGGCCCAGTACACCATCTGAAGTAGGAGCGACGTAAATTGACCAAATCTGATAGAATTTCGCTGAATTCTTATATGAACCAAAATATAAAATGATCTAATCGGGTCTCTGATTGCCCTATTATTGAAGTTTAATAGTGTATTTTACTCGCCATTTCATGCGCTTTGAGATGCCGCTTAGCCCAATACGCTATCTGAAGTACGAGTGACGTAAATTGAACAAATGTGATAGAATTTCCCTGAATTCTTATATTAACCTTAATGTAAAATGATCTAATCGGGTCTTTCTTCGACCAACCCTAGAAGTTTAATAGTGCATTTCACTCGTCATTTCATGCGCTTTGAGATACCGCTAAGCACAATAAGCTATCTGGAATAGGAGCGACGTAAATTGAACAAATGTGATAGAATTACGCCGAATTCTTATATTAACCATAATATAAAATGATCTAGTCGGGTCTCTGTTTGCCCTACCCTAGAAGTTTAATAGTGCATTTTACTCGCCATTTCATGCGCTTTGAGACGCCGCTTAGCCCAATACCCTATCTGAAATAGGAGAGACGTAAATTGAACAAATGTGATAGAATTTCCCTGAAATATTATATTAAACAAAATATAAAATGATCTGATCGGGTCTCTGATTGCCCTATCATAGAAGTTTAGTAGTGCATTTTACTCGCCATTCCACGCGCGTTAAGATGCCCCCTGGCCCAGTACACCATCTGAAGTAGGAGCTACGTAAATTGACCAAATCTGATAGAATTTCGCTGAATTCTTATATGAACCAAAATATAAAATGATCTAATCGGGTCTCTGATTGCCCTATTATTGAAGTTTAATAGTGTATTTTACTCGCCATTTCATGCGCTTTGAGATGCCGCTTAGCCCAATACGCTATCTGAAGTACGAGTGACGTAAATTGAACAAATGTGATAGAATTTCCCTGAATTCTTATATTAACCTTAATGTAAAATGATATAATCGGGTCTCTGTTCGCCCTACCCTAGAAGTTTAATAGTGCATTTCACTCGTCATTTCATGCGCTTTGAGATGCCGCTTAGCCAAATAAGCTATCTGAAATAGGAGCGATGTAAATTGAACGAATGTGATAGAATTTCGCTGAATTCTTATATTAACCAAAATATAAAATTATCTAATCGGGTCTCTGATTGCCTTATCATAGAAGTTTAATAGTGCATTTTACTCGCCATTCCGCGCGCTTTTAAGGAGCCGCCTAGCCCAGTACGCTATCTGAAACAGGAGCGACGTAAATTGAACAAATGTGATAGAATTTCCCTGAATTCTTATATTAACCTTAATGTAAAATGATCTAATCGGGTCTCTGTTCGCCCTACCCTAGAAGTTTAATAGTGCCTTTCACTCTTCATTTCATGCGCCTTGAGATGCCGGTTAGCCCAATACGCTATCTAAAATAGGAGCGACGTAAATTGAACAAATGTGATAGAATTTCCCTGAATTCTTATATTAACCTTAATGTAAAATGATCTAATCGGGTCTTTCTTCGACCAACCCTAGAAGTGTAATAGTGCATTTCACTCGCCATTTCATGCGCTTTGAGATGCCGCTTAGCCCAATACGCTATCTGAAGTACGAGTGACGTAAATTGAACAAATGTGATAGAATTTCCCTGAATTCTTATATTAACCTTAATGTAAAATGATATAATCGGGTCTCTGTTCGCCCTACCCAAGAAGTTTAATAGTGCCCTTCACTCGTCATGTCATGCGCTTTGAGATGCCGCTTAGCCCAATACGCTATCTGAAATATGAGCGACGTAAATTGAACAAATGTGATAGAATTTCGCTGAATTCTTATATTAATCTTAATGTAAAATGATCTAATCGTGTCTTTGTTCGCCCTACCCTAGAAGTTTAATAGTGCATTTCACTCGTCATTTCATGCGCTTTGAGATGCCGCTTAGCCCAATAAGCTATCTGAAATAGGAGCGACGTAAATTGAACAAATGTCATAGAATTTCGCTGAATTATTATATTAACCAAAATATAAAATGATCTAGTCGGGTCTCTGATTGCCCTATCATAGAAGTTTAATAGTGCATTTTGCTCGCCTTTCCACGCGCTTTAAGATGCCGCCTAGCCCTGTACGCTATCTGAAATAGGAGCGACGTAAGTTGAACAAATGTGATAGAATTACGCTAAATTCTTATATTAACCGTAATATCAAATGATCTAATCGGGTCTCTGTTTGCCCTACCCTAGAAGTTTGATTGTGCATTTTACTCGCCATTTCTTTCGTTTTGAGATGCCGCTTAGCCCAATACGCTATCTGAAATATCAGCGACGTAAATTGAACAAATGTGAGAGAATTTCGCTGAATTCTTATATTAACCTTAATGTAAAATGTTCTAATCGGGTCTCTGTTTGCCCTACCCTAGAAGTTTAATAGTGCATTTTACTCGCCATTTCATGCGTTTTGAGATGCCGCTTAGCCCAATACGCTATCTGAAATAGGAGCGACGTAAATTGAACAATTGTGATAGAATTTCGCTGAATTCTTATATTAACCAAAATATAAAACGGTCTAATCGGCTCTCTGATTGCCCTATCATAGAAGTTTAGCAGTGCATTTTACTCGCCCTTCCACGCGCTTTAAGATGCCGCCTAGCCCAATACGCTATCTGAAATTGGAGCGACGTAAGTTGAACAAATGTGATAGAATTTCGCTGAAATCTTTTATTAACCATAATGTAAAATGATCTAATCGGGTCTCTGTTCGCCGTAGCCCAGAAGTTTAATAGTGCATTTTATTCGCCATTTCATGCGCTTTGTGATGCCGCTTAGCGCAATACGCTATCTGAAATAGGAGCGACGTAAATTGAACAAATGTGATAGAATTTCCCTGAAATCTTATATTAAACAAAATATAAAATGATCTAATCGGGTCTCTGATTGCCCTATCGTAGAAGTTTAGTAGTGCATTTTGCTCGCCATTCCACGCGCTTTAAGATGCCGCCTAGCCCAGTCCGCTATCTGAAATAGGAGCGACGTAAATTGAACAAATGTGATAGAATTTCGCTGAATTCTCAAATTAACCATAATATAAAATGATCTAATCGGGTCTCTGCTTGCCCTACCCTAGAAGTTTAATAGTGCATTTTACTCGCCATTTCATGCGTATTTGAGATACTGCTTAGCCCAATACGCTATCTGAAATAAGAGCGACGTAAATTGAACAAATGTGATAGAATTTCGCTGAATTCTTAAATTAACCTTAATATAAAATGATCTAATCGGGTCGCTGTTTGCCCTACCCTAGAAGTTTAATAGTGCATTTCACTCGTCATTTCATGCGCTTTGAGATGCCGCTTAGCCCAATACGCTATCTGAAATAGGAGTAACGTAAATTGAACAAATGTGATAGAATTTCGCTGAATTCTTATATTAACCAAAATATAAAATGGTCTAATCGGGTCTCTGATTGCCCTATGATAGAAGTTTAGTAGGGCATTTTACTCGCCCTTCCACGCGCTTCAAGATGCCGCCTAGCCCAGTACGCTATCTGAAATTAGAGCGACGTAAATTGAACAAATGTGATAGAATTTTGCTGACATCTTAAATTAACCATAATATAAAATGATCTAATCGGGTCTCTGTTTGCCCTACCCTACAAGTTTAGCAGTG
Source organism: Macropis europaea (assembly GCA_916610135.2). Classification (NCBI taxonomy): domain Eukaryota; kingdom Metazoa; phylum Arthropoda; class Insecta; order Hymenoptera; family Melittidae; genus Macropis; species Macropis europaea. Next base: position 324,225 of record CAKAJE020001093.1, on the reverse strand, counting down.
CATTTTACTCGCCATTTCATGCGCCTTGAGATGCCGCTTAGCCCAATACGCTATCTGAAATAGGAGCGACGTAAGTTGAACAAATGTGATAGAATTTCGCTGAATTCTTACATTAACCAAAATATAAAATGATCTAATCGGGTCTCTGATTGCCCTATCATAGAAGTTTAACAGTGCATTTTACTCGCCGTTCCACGCGCTTTAAGTTGCCGCCTAGCCCAGTACGCTATCTGAAATAGGAGCGACGTAAGTTGAACAAGTGTGATAGAATTTCGCTGAATTCTTAAATTAACCCTAGTATAAAATGATCTAATCGGGTCTCTGTTTGCCCTACCCTAGTAGTTTAATAGTGCATTTTACTCACCATTTCTTGCGCTTTGAGATGCCGCTTAGCCCAATTCGCTATCTGAAATAGGAGCGCCGGAAGTTGGACAAATGTGATAGAATTTCGCTGAATTCTTATATTAACCGTAATATAAAATGATCTAATCGGGTCTCTGTTTGCCTTATCCCAGAAGTTTAATAGCGCACTTTACTCGCCATTTCATGCGCATTGAGATGTCGCTTAGCCCAATACGCTATCTGAAATAGGAGCGACGTAAATTGAACAAATGTGATAGAATTTCGATGAATTCTTAAATTAACCATAATATAAAATGATCTTATCGGGTCTCTGTTTGCCCTACCCTAGAAATTTAATAGTGCATCCTACTCGCCATGTCTTGCGCTTTGAGATGCCGCTTAGCCCAATACGCTATCTGAAATATCAGCGACGTAAATTGAACAAATGTGAGAGAATTTCGCTGAATTCTTATATTAACCTTAATGTAAAATGTTCTAATCGGGTCTCTGTTCGCCCTACCCTAGAAGATTAATAGTGCATTTCACTCGTCATTTCATGCGCTTTGAGATGCCGCTTAGCCCAATACGCTATCTGAAATAGGATCGACGTAAATTGAACAAATGTGATAGAATTTCGCTGAATTCTTATATTAACGAAAATATAAAATGATCTAATCAGGTCTCTGATTGCCCTATCATCGAAGTTTAACAATGCATTTTATTCGCCATTCCTCGCGTTTTAAGTTGCCGCCTAGCCCAGTACGCTAGCTGAAATAGGAACGACGTAAATTGAACAAATGTGATAGAATTTCGCTGAATTCTTAAATTAACCTTAATATAAAATGATCTAATCGGGTCTCTGTTTGCCTTACCCTAGAAGTTTAATACTGCATTTTACTCGCCATTTCATGCGATTTGAGATACTGCTTAGCCCAATACGCTATCTGAAATAAGAGCGACGTAAATTGAACAAATGTGATAGAATTTCGCTGAATTCTTAAGTTAACCATAATATAAAATGTTCTAATCGGGTCTCTGTTTGCCCTACCCTAGAAGTTTAATAGTGCATTTCACTCGTCATTTCATGCGCTTTGAGATGCCGCTTAGCCAAATAAGCTATCTGAAACAGGAGCGACGTAAATTGAACAAATGTGATAGAACTTCAGTGAATTCATTTATTAAGCATAATGTAAAATGATCTAATCGGGTCTCAGTTCGGCCTACTCTAGAAGTTTAATAGTGCATTTTACTCGCCATTCCTCGCGTTTTAAGATGCCGCGTAGCCCAGTACGCTAGCTGAAATAGAAACGACGTAAATTGAAAAAATGTGATAGAATTTCGCTGAAATCTTTTATTAACCATAATGTAAAATGATCTAATCGGGTCTCTGTTCGCCGTAGCCCAGAAGTTTAATAGTGCATTTTATTCGCCATTTCATGCGCTTTGTGATGCCGCTTAGCGCAATACGCTATCTGAAATAGGAGCGACGTAAATTGAACAAATGTGATAGAATTTCCCTGAAATCTTATATTAACCCTAATATAAAATGATCTAATCGGCTCTCTGATTGCCGTATCATAGAAGTTTAGTAGTGCATTTTACTCGCCATTCCACGCGCTTTAAGATGCCGCCTAGCCCAGTACACTATCTGAAATAGGAGCGACGTAAATTGACCAAGTGTGATAGAATTTCGCTGAATCTTATATTAACCAAAGTATAAAATGATCTAATCTGGTCTCTGATTGCCCTATCATTGAAGGTTAATAGTGCATTTTACTCGCCCTTCCCCGCGCTTTAAGATGCCGCCTAGCCCAGTACGCTATCTGAAATAGGAGCGACGTAAGTTGAACAAATGTGATAGAATTTCGCTGAATCTTATATTAAACAAAATATAAAATGATCTAATCGGGTCTCTGATTGCCCTATCATAGAAGATTAGTAGTGCATTTTACTCGCCATTCCACGCGCTTTAAGATGCCGCCTAGCCCAGTACGCTATCTGAAATGGGAGCGACGTAAATTGAACAAATGTGATAGAATTTCGCTGCATTCTGAAGTTAACCATAATATAAAATGATCTAGTTGGGTCTCTGTTTGCCCTACCCTAGAAGTTTAATAGTGCATTTTACTCGCCATTTCTTGCGCTTTCAGATGCCGCTTATCCCAATGCGCTATCTTAAATATGAGCGACGTAAATTGAACAAATGTGATAGAATTTTGCTGAATTCTTAAATTAACCACAATATAAAATGATCTAATCGGGTCTCTGTTCGCCCGACCCTAGAAGTTTAATAGTGCATTTCACTCGTCATTTCATGCGCTTTGAGATGCCGCTTAGCCCAATAAGCTATCTGAAATAGGAGCGACGTAAATTGATCAAATGTGATAAAATTTTGCTGACATCTTAAATGAACCATAATATAAAATGATTTAATCGGGTCTCTGTTTGCCCTACCCTAGAAGTTTAATAGTGCATTTTACTCGCCATTTCATGCGCCTTCAGATGCCGCTTAGCCCAATACGCTATCTGAAATAGGAGCGCCGTAAATTGAACAAATGTGATAGAGTTTCGCTGAATTCTTAAATTAACCATAATATAAAATGATCTAGTCGGGTCTCTGTTTGCCCTACCCTAGAAGTTTAATAGTGCATTTCACTCGTCATTTCATGCGCTTTGAGATGCCGCTAAGCCCAATAAGCTATCTGGAATAGGAGCGACGTAAATTGAACAAATGTGATAGAATTACGCCGCATTCTTATATTAACCATAATATAAAATGATCTAGTCGGGTCTCTGTTTGCCCTACCCTAGAAGTTTAATAGTGCATTTCACTCGTCATTTCATGCGCTTTGAGATGCCGCTAAGCACAATAAGCTATCTGGAATAGGAGCGACGTAAATTGAACAAATGTGATAGAATTACGCCGAATTCTTATATTAACCATAATATAAAATGATCTAGTCGGGTCTCTGTTTGCCCTACTTTAGAAGTTTAATAGTGCATTTTACTCGCCATTTCATGCGCTTTGAGACGCCGCTTAGCCCAATACCCTATCTGAAATAGGAGAGACGTAAATTGAACAAATGTGATAGAATTTCCCTGAAATATTATATTAAACAAAATATAAAATGATCTGATCGGGTCTCTGATTGCCCTATCATAGAAGTTTAGTAGTGCATTTTACTCGCCATTCCACGCGCGTTAAGATGCCCCCTGGCCCAGTACACCATCTGAAGTAGGAGCGACGTAAATTGACCAAATCTGATAGAATTTCGCTGAATTCTTATATGAACCAAAATATAAAATGATCTAATCGGGTCTCTGATTGCCCTATTATTGAAGTTTAATAGTGTATTTTACTCGCCATTTCATGCGCTTTGAGATGCCGCTTAGCCCAATACGCTATCTGAAATAGGAGCGACGTAAATTGAACAAATGTGATAGAATTTCGCTGAATTCTTATATTAACCAAAGTATAAAATGGTCTAATCGGGTCTCTGATTGCCCTATCATAGAAGATTAGTAGTGCATTTTACTCGCCATTCCACGCGCTTTAAGATGCCGCCTAGCCCAGTACGCTATCTGAAATAGGAGCGACGTAAATTGAACAAATGTGATAGAATTACGCTGCATTCTTATATTAACCGTAATATAAAATGATCTAATCGGGTCTCTGTTTGCCTTACCCTAGAAGTTTAATAGTGCATTTTACTCGCCATTCCGCGCGCTTTAGGATGCCGCATAGCCCAGTTCGCTATCTGAAATAGGGGCGACGTAAATTGAACAAATGTGATAGAATTTTGCTGAATTCTTAAATTAACCATAGTATAAAATGATCTAATCGGGTCTCTGTTTGCCCTACCCTAGAAGTTTGATAGTGCGTTTTGCTCGCCATTTCATGCGCTTTGAGATGCCGCTTAGCCCAATACGCTATCTGAAATAGGAGCGACGTAAATTGAACAAATGTGATAGAATTTCGCTGCATTCTGAAATGAACCATAATATAAAATGATCTAATCGGGTCTCTGATTGCCCTATCATAGAAGATTAGTAGTGCATTTTACTCGCCATTCCACGCGCGTTAAGATGACCCCTGGCCCAGTACGCTATCTGAAATAGGAGCGACGTAAGTTGAACAAATGTGATAAAATTACGCTGAATTCTTATATTAACCGTAATATAAAATGATCTAGTCGGGTCTCTGTTTACCCTATCATAGAAGTTTAATAGTGCATTTTACTCGCCATTTCATGTGCTTTGAGGTGCCGCATAGCCCAATACGCTATCTGGAATAGGAGCGACATAAATTGAACAAATGTGATATAATTTCCGTGACTTCTTATATTAACCTCAATGTAAAATGATCTAATCGGGTCTCTGTTCGCCCTAGCATAGAAGTCTAATAGTGCATTTCACTCGCCATTTCATGCGCTTTGAGATGCCGCTTAGCCCAATACGCTATCTGAAATAGGAGCAACGTAAATTGAACAAATGTGATAGAATTTCCTTGAATTCTTATATTAACATTAATGTAAAATGATCTAATCGGTTCTCTGATTGCCCTATCATAGAAGATTAGTAGTGCATTTTACTCGCCATTCCACGCGCTTAAAGATGCCGCCTAGCCCAGTACGCTATATGAAATAGGAGCGACGTAAATTGAACGAATGTGATAGAATTTCGCGCAATTCTTAAATTAACCATAATATAAAAGGATCTAATCGGGTCTCTGTTTGCCCTACCCTAGAACTTTAATAGTGCATTTTACTCGTCATTTCATGCGCTTTGAGATGCCGCTTAGCCTAATACGCTATCTGAAAAAGGAGCGATATAAATTGAACAAATGTGATAGAATTTCGCTGAATTCTTTTATTAACCATAATGTAAAATGATCTAATCTGATCTCTGTTCGCCCTAGCCTAGAACTTTAGTAGTGCATTTTATTCGCCATTTCATACGCTTTGAGATTCCGCCTTGCCCAGTTCGGTATCTGAAATAGGAGCGACGTAAATTGAACAAATGTGATAGAATTACGCAGAATTCTTATATTAACCGTAATATAAAATGATCTAATCGGGTCTCTGTTTACCCTATCATAGAAGTTTAATAGTGCATTTTACTCGCCATTTCATGTGCTTTGAGGTGCCGCATAGCCCAATACGCTATCTGGAATAGGAGCGACGTAAATTGAACAAATGTGATAGAATTTCGCTGAAATCTTATATTAAACAAAATATAAAATGATCTAATCGGGTCTCTGATTGCCGTATCATAGAAGTTTAGTAGTGAATTTTACTCGCCATTCCACGCGCTTTAAGATGCCGCCTAGCCCAGTACGCTATCTGAAATAGGAGCGACGTAAGTTGAACAAATGTGATAGAATTACGCTGAATTCTTATATTAACCGTAATATAAAATGATCTAATCGGGTCTCTGTTTTCCCTATCATAGAAGTTTAATAGTGCATTTTACTCGCCATTTCATGTGCTTTGAGGTGCCGCATAGCCCAATACGCTATCTGGAATAGGAGCGACGTAAATTGAACGAATGTGATAGAATTTCCCTGAATTCTTATATTAACCTTAATGTAAAATGATCTAATCGGGTCTCTGTTCGCCCTACCATAGAAGTCTAATAGTGCATTTCACTCGCCATTTCATGCGCTTTGAGATGCCGCTAAGCCCAATACGCTATTTGAAATAGGAGCGACGTAAATTGAACAAATGTGATAGAATTACGCTGAATTCTTATATTAACCGTAATATAAAATGATCTAATCGGGTCTCTGTTTGCCTTATCCTAGAAGTTTAATAGTGCATTTCACTCGACATTTCATGCGCTTTGAGATGCCGCTAAGCACAATAAGCTATCTGGAATAGGAGCGACGTAAATTGAACAAATGTGATAGAATTTTGCCGAATTCTTAAATTAACCATAGTATAAAATAATCTAATCGGGTCTCTGTTTGCCCTACCCTAGAAGTTTAATAGTGCATTTTGCTCGCCATTTCATGCGCTTTGAGATGCCGCTTAGCCCAATACGCTAGTTGAAATAGGAGCGACGTAAGTTGATCAAATGTGATAGAATTTCGCTGAATTCTTTTATTAACCATAATGTAAAATGGTCTAATCGGGTCTCTGTTCGACCTAGCCTAGAAGTTTAATCGTGCATTTTACTCGCCATTTCATGGGCTTTGAGATGCCGCTTAGCCCAATACGCTATCTGAAATAGGAGCGACGTAAGTTGAACAAATGTGATAGAATTACGCTGAATTCTTATATTAACCGTAATATAAAATGATCTAATCGGGTCTCTGTTTGCCTTATCCTAGATGTTTAATAGTGCATTATACTCGCCATTTCATGCGCTTTGAGATGCCGCATAGCCCAATACGCTATCTGAAATAGGAAGCGACGTAAATTGAACAAATGTGATAGAATTTCCGTGAATTCTTATATTAACCTCAATGTAAAATGATCTAATCGGGTCTCTGTTCGCCCTACCATAGAAGTCTAATAGTGCATTTCACTCGCCATTTCATGCGCTTTCAGATGCCGCTTAGCCCAATACGCTATCTGAAATAGGAGCGACGTAAATTGAACAAATGTGATAGAATTTTGCTGAATTCTTAAATTAACCATAGTATAAAATGGTCTAATCGGGTCTCTGTTCGACCTAGCCTAGAAGTTTAATAGTGCATTTTACTCGCCATTTCATGGGCTTTGTGATGCCGCTTAGCCCAATACGCTATCTGAAATAGGAGCGACGTAAATTGAACAAATGTGATAGAATTTCGCTGAATTCTTTTATTAACCATAATGTAAAATGGTCTAATCGGGTCTCTGTTCGACGTAGCCTAGAAGTTTAACAGTGCATTTTACTCGCCATTTCATGGGCTTTGAGATGCCGCTTAGCCCAATACGCTATCTGAAATAGGAGCGACGTAAATTGAACAAATGTGATAGAATTTCGCTGAATTCTTAAATTAACCATAATATAAAATGATCTAATCGGGTCTCTGATTGCCCTAGCATAGAAGTTTAATAGTGCATTTTACTCGCCATTCCGCGCGCTTTAAGACGCCGCACAGCCCAGTTCGCTACCTGAAATAGGAGCGACATAAATTGAACAAATGTGATAGAATTTTGCTGAATTCTTAAATTAACCATAGTATAAAATGGTCTAATCGGGTCTCTGTTCGACCTAGCCTAGAAGTTTAATAATGCATTTTACTCGCCATTTCATGGGCTTTGAGATGCCGCTTAGCCCAATACGCTATCTGAAATACGAGCGACGTAAATTGAACAAATGTGATAGAATTTCCCTGAAATCTTATATTAAACAAAATATAAAATGATCTAATCGGGTCTCTGATTGCCCTATCATAGAAGTTTAGTAGTGCACTTTACTCGCCATTCCACGCGCTTTAAGATGCAGCCTAGCCCAGTACGCTATCTGAAATAGGAGCGACGTAAGTTGAACAAATGTGATAGAATTACGCTGAATTCTTATATTAACCGTAATATAAAATGATCTATTCGGGTCTCTGTTTGCCCTATCATAGAAGTTTAATAGTGCATTTTACTCGCCATTTCATGTGCTTTGAGGTGCCGCATAGCCCAATACGCTATCTGGAACAGGAGCGACGTAAATTGAACAAATGTGATAGAATTTCCCTGAATTCTTATATTAACCATAATATAAAATGATCTAATCGGGTCTCTGTTTGCCCTATCATAGAAGTTTAATAGTGCATTTTACTCGCCATTTCATGTGCTTTGAGGTGCCGCATAGCCCAATACGCTATCTGGAATAGGAGCGACGTAAATTGAACAAATGTGATAGAATTTCCCTGAATTCTTATATTAACCTTAATGTAAAATGATCTAATCGGGTCTCTGTCCGCCCTACCATAGAAGTCTAATAGTGCATTTCACTCGCCATTTCGTGCGGTTTGAGATGCCGCTTAGCCCAATACGCTATCTGAAATAGGAGCGACGTAAATTGAACAAATGTGATAGAATTTCCCTGAACTCTTATATTAACCATAATATAAAATCATTTAATCGGGTCTCTGTTTGCCGTACCCTAGAAGTTTAATAGTGCATTTTCCTCGCCATTGCATGCGCCTTCAGATGCCGCTTAGCCCAATACGCTATCTGAAATAGGAGCGACGTAAATTGAACAAATGTGATAGAATTTCACTGAATTCTTAAATTAACCATAATATAAATTGATCTAGTCGGGTCTCTGTTTGCCCGACCCTAGAGGTTTAATAGTGCATTTCACTCGCCATTTCATGCGCTTTGAGATGCCGCTATGCACAATAAGCTATCAGGAATAGGAGCGACGTAAATTGAACAAATGTAATAGAATTTTGCTGAATTCTTAAATTAACCATAGTATAAAATGATGTAATCGGGTCTCTGTTTGCCCTACCCTAGAAGTTTAATAGTGCATTTTGCTCGCCATTTCATGCGCTTTGAGATGCCGCTTAGCCCAATACGCTATTTGAAATAGGAGCGACGTAAGTTGAACAAATGTGATAGAATTTCGCTGAATTCTTTTATTAACCATAATGTAAAATGGTCTAATCGGGTCTCTGTTCGACCTAGCCTAGAAGTTTAATAGTGCATTTTACTCGTCATTTCATGCGCTTTGAGATGCCGCTTAGCCTAATACGCTATCTGAAATAGGAGCGATATAAATTGAACAAATGTGATAGAATTTCGCTGAATTCGTTTATTAACCATAATGTAAAATGATCTAATCGGATCTCTGTTCGCCCTAGCCTAGAACTTTAATAGTGCATTTTATTCGCCATTTCATACGCTTTGAGATGAGGCTTTGCCCAAAACGCTATCTGAAATAGGAGCGACGTAAATTGAACAAATGTGATAGAATTTCACTGAATTCTTATATTAACCAAAATATAAAATGATCTAATCGGGTCTCTGATTGCCCTAGCATAGAAGTTTAATAGTGCATTTTACGCGCCATTCCGCGCGCTTTAAGGCGCCGCATAGCCCAGTTTGCTATCTGAAATAGGAGCGACGTAAATTGAACAAATGTGATAGAATTTTGCTGAATTCTTAAATTAACCATAGTATAAAATGATGTAATCGGGTCTCTGTTTGCCCTACCCTAGAAGTTTAAGAGTGTATTTTGCTCGCCATTTCATGCGCTTTGAGATGCCGCTTAGCCCAATACGCTATTTGAAATAGGAGCGACGTAAGTTGAACAAATGTGATAGAATTTCGCTGAATTCTTTTATTAACCATAATGTAAAATGGTCTAATCGGGTCTCTGTTCGACCTAGCCTAGAAGTTTAACAGTGCATTTTACTCGCCATTTCATGGGCTTTGAGATGCCGCTTAGCCCAATACGCTATCTGAAATAGAAGCGACGTAAGTTGAACAAATGTGATAGAATTTCGCTGAATTCTTAAATTAACCATAATATAAAATGATCTAATCGGGTCTCTGATTGCCCTAGCATAGAAGTTTAATAGTGCATTTTACTCGCCATTCCACGCGCTTTAAGACGCCGCACAGCTCAGTTCGCTATCTGAAATAGGAGCGACGTAAATTGAACAAATGTGATAGAATTTTGCTGAATTCTTAAATTAACCATAGTATAAAATGGTCTAATCGGGTCTCTGTTCGACCTAGCCTAGAAGTTTAATAATGCATTTTACTCGCCATTTCATGGGCTTTGAGATGCCGGTTAGCCCAATACGCTATCTGAAATAGGAGCGACGTAAATTGAACAAATGTGATAGAATTTCCCTGAATTCTTATATTAACCTTAATGTAAAATGATCTAATCGGGTCTCTGTTCGACCAACCCTAGAAGTTTAATAGTGCCTTTCACTCGTCATTTCATGCTTTTTGAGATGCCGCTTAGCTCAATACGCTATCTGAAATATGAGCGACGTAAATTGAGCAAATGTGATAGAATTTCGCTGAATTCTTATATTAATCTTAATGTAAAATGATCTAATCGTGTCTTTGTTCGCCCTACCCTAGAAGTTTAATAGTGCATTTCACTGGTCATTTCATGCGCTTTGAGATGCCGCTTAGCCCAATAAGCTATCTGAAATAGGAGCGACGTAAATTGAACAAATGTCATAGAATTTCGCTGAATTCATATATTAACCAAAATATAAAATGATCTAGTCGGGTCTCTGATTGCCCTATCATAGAAGTTTAATAGTGCATTTTGCTCGCCTTTCCACGCGCTTTAAGATGCCGCCTAGCCCAGTACGCTATCTGAAATAGGAGCGACGTAAGTTGAACAAATGTGATAGAATTTCCCTGAATTCTTATATTAACCTTAATGTAAAATGATCTAATCGGGTCTCTTTTCGCCCTAGCCTAGAAGTTTAATCGTGCATTTTACTCGCCATTTCATGCGCTTAGGAATGCCGCTTAGCCCAATACGCTATCTGAACTAGTAGCGACGTAATTTGAACAAATGTGAGAGAATTTCGCTGAATTCTTAAATTCACTATAATATAAACTGAACTAATCGGGTCTCTGTTTGCGCTACCCTCGAAGTTTGATAGTGCATTTTACTCGTCATTTCATGCACTTTGAGTTGCCGCTTAGCCCAATACGCTATCTGAAATATGAGCGACGTAAATTGAACAAATGTGATAGAATTTCGCTGAATTCTTATATTAACCAAAATATAAAATGATCTAGTCGGGTCTCCGATTGCCCTATCATAGAAGTTTAATAGTGCATTTTGCTCGCCTTTCCACGCGCTTTAAGATGCCGCCTAGCCCAGTACGCTATCTGAAATTGTAGCGACGAAACTTGAACAAATGTGATAGAATTTTGCTGATATCTTAAATTAACCATAATATAAAATGATCTAATCGGGTCTCTGTTCGCCCTAGCCTAGAAATTTAATAGTGAATATTATTCGCCATTTCATGCGCTTTGAGATGCCGCTTAGCCCAATACGCTATCTGAAATAGGAGCGACGTAAATTGAACATATGTGATAGAATTTTGCTGAATTCTTAAATTAACCATAGTATAAAATGATCTAATCGGGTCTCTGTTCGCCCTATCCTAGTAGTTTAATAGTGCATTTTACTCGCCATTTCTTGCGCTTTGAGATGCCGCTTAGCCCAATTCGCTATCTGAAATAGGAGCGACGTAAATTGGACAAGTGTGATAGAATTTCGCTGAATTCTTATATTAACCGTAATATAAAATGATCTAATCGTGTCTCTGTTCGCCCTACCCAAGAAGATTAATAGTGCATTTCACTCGTCATTTCATGCGCTTTGAGATGCCGCTTAGCCCAATACGCTATCTGAAATAGGAGCGACGTAAATTGAACAAATGTGATAGAATTTCGCTGAATTCTTATATTAACCAAAATATAAAATGATCTAATCGACTCTCTGATTGCCCTATCATAGAAGTTTATATAGTGCATTCTACTCGCCATTCGACGCGCTTTAAGATGCCGCCTAGCCCAGTACGCTATCTGAAATAGGAACAACGTAAATTGAACAATTGTGATAGAATTTTACTGAATTCTTAAATTAACTATAATATAAAATGATCTAATCGGGTCTCTATTTGCCCTACCCTAGAAGTTTAACAGTGCATTTTACTCGCCATTTCATGCGCTTTGAGATGCCGCCTAGCCCAGTACGCTATCTGAAATAGGAACAACGTAAATTGAACAATTGTGATAGAATTTTGCTGAATTCTTAAATTAACTATAATATAAAATGATCTAATCGGGTCTCTATTTGCCCTACCCTAGAAGTTTAACAGTGCATTTTACTCGCCATTCCGCGCGCTTTAAGATGCCGCTTAACCCAATACGCTATCTGAAATAGGAGCGACGTAAATTGAACAAATGTGATAGAATTTCGCTGAATTCTTAAATTAACTATAATATAAAGTTATCTAATCGAGTCTCTGTTTGCCCTACCCTAGAAGTTTAATACTGCATTTTACTTGTCATTTCATGAGCTTTGAGATGCCGCTTATCCCAATACGCTATCTGAAATAGGAGCGATGCAAATTGAACAAATGTGATAGAATTTCGCTGAATTCTTTTATTAACCATAATGTAAAATGATCTAATCGGGTCTCTGTTCGCCCTAGCCTAGAAGTTTAATAGTGCATTTTATTCGCCATTTCATGCGCTTTGAGATGCCGCTTAGCCCAATACGCTATCTGAAATAGGAGCGACGTAAATTGATCGAATGTGATAGAATTACGCTGAATTCTTAAATTAACCATAATATAAAATGATTTAATCGGGTCTTTGTTTGCCTTACCCTAGAAGTTTAATAGTGCATTTTGTTCGCCATTTCATGCGCTTTGAGATGCCGCTTAGTCCAATACGCTATCTGAAATAGGAGCGACGTAAATTGAACAAATGTGATAGAATTTCGCTGAATTCTTAAATTAACTATACTATAAAATTATCTAATCGGGTCTCTGTTTGCCCTACCGTAGAAGTTTAATAGTGCATTTTACTCGTCATTTCATGCGCTTTGAGATGCCGCTAAGCCGAAGCCGCTATCTGAAATAGGAGCGATGTAAATTGAACAAATGTCATAGAATTTCGCTGAATTCTTTTATTAACCATAATGTAAAATGATCTAATCGGGTCTCTGTTCGCCCTAGCCTAGAAGTTTAATAGTGCATTTTATTCGCCATTTCATGCGCTTAGTGATGCCGCTTAGCCCAATACGCCATCTGAAATAGGAGCGACGTAAATTGAACAAATGTGATAGAATTTCCTTGAAATCTTATATTAAACAAAATATAAAATGATCTAATCGGGTCTCTGATTGCCCTATCATAGAGGATTAGTAGTGCATTTTACTCGCCATTCTACGCGCTTTAAGATGCCGTCTAGCCCAGTACGCTATCTGAAATAGGAGCGACGTAAATTGAACAAATGTGATAGAATTTCGCTGAATTCTTATATTAACCAAAATATAAAATGATCTAATCGGGTCTCCGATTGCCCTATCATAGAAGTTTATATAGTGCATTCTACTCGCCATTCGACGCGCTTTAAGATGCCACCTAGCCCAGTACGCTATCTGAAATAGGAACAACGTAAATTGAACAATTGTGATAGAATTTTACTGAATTCTTAAATTAACCATAATATAAAATGATCTAATCGGGTCTCTGTTTGCCCTACACTAGAAGTTTAACAGTGCATTTCACTCGCCATTTCATGCGCTTTGAGATGCCGCTTAGCCCAATACGCTATCTGAAATAGGAGCAACGTAAATTGAACAAATGTGATAGAATTTCCTTGAATTCTTATATTAACATTAATGTAAAATGATCTAATCGGGTCTCTGATTGCCCTATCATAGAAGATTCGTAGTGCATTTTACTCGCCATTCCACGCGCTTAAAGATGCCGCCTAGCCCAGTACGCTATATGAAATAGGAGCGACGTAAATTGAACGAATGTGATAGAATTTCGCGCAATTCTTAAATCAACCATAATATAAACTGATCTAATCGGGTCTCTGTTTGCCCTACCCTAGAACTTTAATAGTGCATTTTACTCGTCATTTCATGCGCTTTGAGATGCCGCTTAGCCTAATACGCTATCTGAAAAAGGAGCGATATAAATTGAACAAATGTGATAGAATTTCGCTGAATTCTTTTATTAACCATAATGTAAAATGATCTAATCAGATCTCTGTTCGCCCTAGCCTAGAACTTTAGTAGTGCATTTTATTCGCCATTTCATACGCTTTGAGATTCCGCCTTGCCCAGTTCGGTATCTGAAATAGGAGCGACGTAAATTGAACAAATGTGATAGAATTACGCAGAATTCTTATATTAACCGTAATATAAAATGATCTAATCGGGTCTCTGTTTACCCTATCATAGAAGTTTAATAGTGCATTTTACTCGCCATTTCATGTGCTTTGAGGTGCCGCATAGCCCAATACGCTATCTGGAATAGGAGCGACGTAAATTGAACAAATGTGATAGAATTTCGCTGAAATCTTATATTAAACAAAATATAAAATGATCTAATCGGGTCTCTGATTGCCCTAGCATAGAAGTTTAATAGTGCATTTTACGCGCCATTCCGCGCGCTTTAAGACGCCGCATAGCCCAGTTCGCTATCTGAAATAGGAGCGACGTAAATTGAACAAATGTGATAGAATTTTGCTGAATTCTTAAATTAACCATAGTATAAAATGATCTAATCGGGTCTCTGTTTGCCCTACCCTAGAAGTTTAATAGTGTATTTTGCTCGCCATTTCATGCGCTTTGAGATGCCGCTTAGCCCAATACGCTATTTGAAATAGGAGCGACGTAAGTTGAACAAATGTGATAGAATTTCGCTGAATTCTTTTATTAACCATAATGTAAAATGGTCTAATCGGGTCTCTGTTCGACCTAGCCTAGAAGTTTAACAGTGCATTTTACTCGCCATTTCATGGGCTTTGAGATGCCGCTTAGCCCAATACGCTATCTGAAATAGAAGCGACGTAAGTTGAACAAATGTGATAGAATTTCGCTGAATTCTTAAATTAACCATAATATAAAATGATCTAATCGGGTCTCTGATTGCCCTAGCATAGAAGTTTAATAGTGCATTTTACTCGCCATTCCACGCGCTTTAAGACGCCGCACAGCCCAGTTCGCTATCTGAAATAGGAGCGACGTAAATTGAACAAATGTGATAGAATTTTGCTGAATTCTTAAATTAACCATAGTATAAAATGGTCTAATCGGGTCTCTGTTCGACCTAGCCTAGAAGTTTAATAATGCATTTTACTCGCCATTTCATGGGCTTTGAGATGCCGCTTAGCCCAATACGCTATCTGAAATAGGAGCGACGTAAATTGAACAAATGTGATAGAATTTCCCTGAAATCTTATATTAAACAAAATATAAAATGATCTAATCGGGTCTCTGATTGCCCTATCATAGAAGTATAGTAGTGCACTTTACTCGCCATTCCACGCGCTTTAAGATGCCGCCTAGCCCAGTACGCTATCTGAAATAGAAGCGACGTAAGTTGAACAAATGTGATAGAATTACGCTGAATTCTTATATTAACCGTAATATAAAATGATCTAATCGGGTCTCTGTTTGCCCTATCATAGAAGTTTAATAGTGCATTTTACTCGCCATTTCATGTGCTTTGAGGTGCCGCATAGCCCAATACGCTATCTGGAATAGGAGCGACGTAAATTGAACAAATGTGATAGAATTTCCCTGAATTCTTATATTAACCTTAATGTAAAATGATCTAATCGGGTCTCTGTCCGCCCTACCATAGAAGTCTAATAGTACATTTCACTCGCCATTTCGTGCGGTTTGAGATGCCGCTTAGCCCAATACGCTATTTGAAATAGGAGCGACGTAAGTTGAACAAATGTGATAGAATTTCGCTGAATTCTTTTATTAACCATAATGTAAAATGGTCTAATCGGGTCTCTGTTCGACCTAGCCTAGAAGTTTAGTAGTGCACTTTACTCGCCATTCCACGCGCTTTAAGATGCCGCCTAGCCCAGTACGCTATCTGAAATAGGAGCGACGTAAGTTGAACAAATGTGATAGAATTACGCTGAATTCTTATATTAACCGTAATATAAAATGATCTAATCGGGTCTCTGTTTGCCCTATCATAGAAGTTTAATAGTGCATTTTACTCGCCATTTCATGTGCTTTGAGGTGCCGCATAGCCCAATACGCTATCTGGAATTGGAGCGACGTAAATTGAACAAATGTGATAGAATTTCCCTGAATTCTTATATTAACCATAATATAAAATGATCTAATCGGGTCTCTGTTTGCCCTATCATAGAAGTTTAATAGTGCATTTTACTCGCCATTTCATGTGCTTTGAGGTGCCGCATAGCCCAATACGCTATCTGGAATAGGAGCGACGTAAATTGAACAAATGTGATAGAATTCCCTGAATTCTTATATTAACCATAATATAAAATGATCTAATCGGGTCTCTGTTTGCCCTATCATAGAAGTTTAATAGTGCATTTTACTCGCCATTTCATGTGCTTTGAGGTGCCGTATAGCCCAATACGCTATCTGGAATAGGAGCGACGTAAATTGAACAAATGTGATAGAATTTCCCTGAATTCTTATATTAACCTTAATGTAAAATGATCTAATCGGGTCTCTGTCCGCCCTACCATAGAAGTCTAATAGTACATTTCACTCGCCATTTCGTGCGGTTTGAGATGCCGCTTAGCCCAATACGCTATTTGAAATAGGAGCGACGTAAGTTGAACAAATGTGATAGAATTTCGCTGAATTCTTTTATTAACCATAATGTAAAATGGTCTAATCGGGTCTCTGTTCGACCTAGCCTAGAAGTTTAATAGTGCATTTTACTCGCCATTTCATGGGCTTTGAGATGCCGCTTAGCCCAATACGCTATCTGAAATACGAGCGACCTAAATTGAACAAATGTGATAGAATTTCGCTGAATTCTTTTATTAACCATAATGTAAAATGATCTAATCGGATCTCTGTTCGCCCTAGCCTAGAACTTTAATAGTGCATTTTATTCGCCATTTCATACGCTTTGAGATGAGGCTTTGCCCAAAACGCTATCTGAAATAGGAGCGACGTAAATTGAACAAATGTGATAGAATTCCCTGAATTCTTATATTAACCAAAATATAAAATGATGTAATCGGGTCTCTGATTGCCCTAGCATAGAAGTTTAATAGTGCATTTTACGCGCCATTCCGCGCGCTTTATGACGCCGCATTGCCCAGTTCGCTATCTGAAATAGGAGCGACGTAAATTGAACAAATGTGATAGAATTTTGCTGAATTCTTAAATTAACCATAATATAAAATGATCTAATCGGGTCTCTGTTTGCCATACCCTAGAAGTTTAATAGTGGATTTTGCTCGCCAGTTCATGCGCTTTGAGATGCCGGTTAGCCCAATACGCTATCTGAAATAGGAGCGACGTAAATTGAACAAATGTGATAGAATTTCCCTGAATTCTTATATTAACCTTAATGTAAAGTGATCTAATCGGGTCTTTCTTCGACCAACCCTAGAAGTTTAATAGTGCATTTCACTCGTCATTTCATGCGCTTTGAGATACCGCATAGCCCAATACGCTATCTGAAGTACGAGTGACGTAAATTGAACAAATGTGATAGAATTTCCCTGAATTCTTATATTAACCTTAATGTAAAATGATCTAATCGGGTCTCTGTTCGCCCTACCCTAGAAGTTTAATAGTGCCTTTCACTCGTCATTTCATGCGCTTTGAGATGCCGCTTAGCCCAATACGCTATCTGAAATATGAGCGACGTAAATTGAGCAAATGTGATAGAATTTCGCTGAATTCTTATATTAACCTTAATGTAAAATGATCTAATCGTGTCTTTGTTCGCCCTACCCTAGAAGTTTAATAGTGCATTTCACTCGTCATTTCATGCGCTTTGAGATGAGGCTTTGCCCAAAACGCTATCTGAAATAGGAGCGACGTAATTTGAACAAATGTGAGAGAATTTCGCTGATTTCTTAAATTCACTATAATATAAACTGAACTAATCGGGTCTCTGTTTGCGCTACCCTAGAAGTTTGATAGTGCATTTTACTCGTCATTTCATGCACTTTGAGTTGCCGCTTAGCCCAATACGCTATCTGAAATATGAGCGACGTAAATTGAACAAATGTGATAGAATTTCGCTGAATTCTTATATTAACCAAAATATAAAATGATCTAGTCGGGTCTCCGATTGCCCTATCATAGAAGTTTAATAGTGCATTTTGCTCGCCTTTCCACGCGCTTTAAGATGCCGCCTAGCCCAGTACGCTATCTGAAATTGTAGCGACGAAACTTGAACAAATGTGATAGAATTTTGCTGATATCTTAAATTAACCATAATATGAAATGATCTAATCGGGTCTCTGCTTGCCCTGCCCTAGAAGTTTAATAGTGCATTTCACTCGTCAGTTCATGCGCATTGAGATGCCGCTTAGCCCAATTCGCTATCTGAAATAGGAGCGACGTAAATTGAACCAATGTGATAGAATTTCGCTGAATCCTTATATTAACCAAAATATAAAATGATCTAATCGGGTCTCTGATTGCCCTATCCTAGAAGTCTAACAGTGCATTTTACTCGCCATTCCTCGCGTTTTAAGTTGCCGCCTAGCCCAGTACGCTAGCTGAAATAGGAACGACGTAAATTGAACAAATGTGATAGAATTTCGCTGAATTCTTAAATTAACCTTAATATAAAATGATCTAATCGGGTCTCTGTATGCCTTACCCTAGAAGTTTAATAGTGCATTTTACTCGCCATTTCATGCGATTTGAGATGCTGCTTAGACCAATACGCTATCTGAAATAAGAGCGACGTAAATTGAACAAATGTGATAGAATTTCGCTGAATTCTTAAATTAACTATAATATAAAGTTATCTAATCGGGTCTCTGTTTGCCCTACCGTAGAAGTTTAATACTGCATTTTACTTGTCATTTCATGAGCTTTGAGATGCCGCTTATCCCAATGCGCTATCTGAAATAGGAGCGATGCAAATTGAACAAATGTGATAGAATTTCGTTGAATTCTTTTATTAACCATAATGTAAAATGATCTAATCGGGTCTCTGTTCGCCCTAGCCTAGAAATTTAATAGTGCATATTATTCGCCATTTCATGCGCTTTGAGATGCCGCTTAGCCCAATACGCTATCTGAAATAGGAGCGACGTAAATTGAACATATGTGATAGAATTTTGCTGAATTCTTAAATTAACCATAGTATAAAATGATCTAATCGGGTCTCTGTTCGCCCTATCCTAGTAGTTTAATAGTGCATTTTACTCGCCATTTCTTGCGCTTTGAGATGCCGCTTAGCCCAATTCGCTATCTGAAATAGGAGCGACGTAAATTGGACAAGTGTGATAGAATTTCGCTGAATTCTTATATTAACCGTAATATAAAATGATCTAATCGTGTCTCTGTTCGCCCTACCCAAGAAGATTAATAGTGCATTTCACTCGTCATTTCATGCGCTTTGAGATGCCGCTTAGCCCAATACGCTATCTGAAACAGGAGCGACGTAAATTGAACAAATGTGATAGAATTTCGCTGAATTCTTATATTAACCAAAATATAAAATGATCTAATCGACTCTCTGATTGCCCTATCATAGAAGTTTATATAGTGCATTCTACTCGCCATTCGACGCGCTTTAAGATGCCGCCTAGCCCAGTACGCTATCTGATATAGGAACAACGTAAATTGAACAATTGTGATAGAATTTTACTGAATTCTTAAATTAACTATAATATAAAATGATCTAATCGGGTCTCTATTTGCCCTACCCTAGAAGTTTAACAGTGCATTGTACTCGCCATTTCATGCGCTTTGAGATGCCGCCTAGCCCAGTACGCCATCTGAAATAGGAACAACGTAAATTGAACAATTGTGATAGAATTTTGCTGAATTCTTAAATTAACTATAATATAAAATGATCTAATCGGGTCTCTATTTGCCCTACCCTAGAAGTTTAACAGTGCATTTTACTCGCCATTCCGCGCGCTTTAAGATGCCGCTTAGCCCAATACGCTATCTGAAATAGGAGCGACGTAAATTGAACAAATGTGATAGAATTTCGCTGAATTCTTAAATTAACTATAATATAAAGTTATCTAATCGAGTCTCTGTTTGCCCTACCCTAGAAGTTTAATACTGCATTTTACTTGTCATTTCATGAGCTTTGAGATGCCGCTTATCCCAATACGCTATCTGAAATAGGAGCGATGCAAATTGAACAAATGTGATAGAATTTCGCTGAATTCTTTTATTAACCATAATGTAAAATGATCTAATCGGGTCTCTGTTCGCCCTAGCCTAGAAGTTTAATAGTGCATTTTATTCGCCATTTCATGCGCTTTGAGATGCCGCTTAGCCCAATACGCTATCTGAAATAGGAGCGACGTAAATTGATCGAATGTGATAGAATTACGCTGAATTCTTAAATTAACCATAATATAAAATGATTTAATCGGGTCTTTGTTTGCCTTACCCTAGAAGTTTAATAGTGCATTTTGTTCGCCATTTCATGCGCTTTGAGATGCTGCTTAGCCCAATACGCTATCTGAAATAGGAGCGACGTAAATTGAACAAATGTGATAGAATTTCGCTGAATTCTTAAATTAACTATACTATAAAATTATCTAATCGGGTCTCTGTTTGCCCTACCGTAGAAGTTTAATAGTGCATTTTACTCGTCATTTCATGCGCTTTGAGATGCCGCTTAGCCGAAGCCGCTATCTGAAATAGGAGCGATGTAAATTGAACAAATGTCATAGAATTTCGCTGAATTCTTTTATTAACCATAATGTAAAATGATCTAATCGGGTCTCTGTTCGCCCTAGCCTAGAAGTTTAATAGTGCATTTTATTCGCCATTTCATGCGCTTAGTGATGCCGCTTAGCCCAATACGCCATCTGAAATAGGAGCGACGTAAATTGAACAAATGTGATAGAATTTCCTTGAAATCTTATATTAAACAAAATATAAAATGATCTAATCGGGTCTCTGATTGCCCTATCATAGAGGATTAGTAGTGAATTTTACTCGCCATTCTACGCGCTTTAAGATGCCGTCTAGCCCAGTACGCTATCTGAAATAGGAGCGACGTAAATTGAACAAATGTGATAGAATTTCGCTGAATTCTTATATTAACCAAAATATAAAATGATCTAATCGGGTCTCCGATTGCCCTATCATAGAAGTTTATATAGTGCATTCTACTCGCCATTCGACGCGCTTTAAGATGCCACCTAGCCCAGTACGCTATCTGAAATAGGAACAACGTAAATTGAACAATTGTGATAGAATTTTACTGAATTCTTAAATTAACCATAATATAAAATGATCTAATCGGGTCTCTGTTTGCCCTACCCTAGAAGTTTAACAGTGCATTTCACTCGCCATTTCATGCGCTTTGAGATGCCGCTTAGCCCAATACGCTATCTGAAATAGGAGCAACGTAAATTGAACAAATGTGATAGAATTTCCTTGAATTCTTATATTAACATTAATGTAAAATGATCTAATCGGGTCTCTGATTGCCCTATCATAGAAGATTAGTAGTGCATTTTACTCGCCATTCCACGCGCTTAAAGATGCCGCCTAGCCAAGTACGCTATATGAAATAGGAGCGACGTAAATTGAACGAATGTGATAGAATTTCGCGCAATTCTTAAATCAACCATAATATAAACTGATCTAATCGGGTCTCTGTTTGCCCTACCCTAGAACTTTAATAGTGCATTTTACTCGTCATTTCATGCGCTTTGAGATGCCGCTTAGCCTAATACGCTATCTGAAAAAGGAGCGATATAAATTGAACAAATGTGATAGAATTTCGCTGAATTCTTTTATTAACCATAATGTAAAATGATCTAATCAGATCTCTGTTCGCCCTAGCCTAGAACTTTAGTAGTGCATTTTATTCGCCATTTCATACGCTTTGAGATTCCGCCTTGCCCAGTTCGGTATCTGAAATAGGAGCGACGTAAATTGAACAAATGTGATAGAATTACGCAGAATTCTTATATTAACCGTAATATAAAATGATCTAATCGGGTCTCTGTTTACCCTATCATAGAAGTTTAATAGTGCATTTTACTCGCCATTTCATGTGCTTTGAGGTGCCGCATAGCCCAATACGCTATCTGGAATAGGAGCGACGTAAATTGAACAAATGTGATAGAATTTCGCTGAAATCTTATATTAAACAAAATATAAAATGATCTAATCGGGTCTCTGATTGCCCTAGCATAGAAGTTTAATAGTGCATTTTACGCGCCATTCCGCGCGCTTTAAGGCGCCGCATAGCCCAGTTCGCTATCTGAAATAGGAGCGACGTAAATTGAACAAATGTGATAGAATGTTGCTGAATTCTTAAATTAACCATAGTATAAAATGATCTAATCGGGTCTCTGTTTGCCCTACCCTAGAAGTTTAATAGTGTATTTTGCTCGCCATTTCATGCGCTTTGAGATGCCGCTTAGCCCAATACGCTATTTGAAATAGGAGCGACGTAAGTTGAACAAATGTGATAGAATTTCGCTGAATTCTTTTATTAACCATAATGTAAAATGGTCTAATCGGGTCTCTGTTCGACCTAGCCTAGAAGTTTAACAGTGCATTTTACTCGCCATTTCATGGGCTTTGAGATGCCGCTTAGCCCAATACGCTATCTGAAATAGAAGCGACGTAAGTTGAACAAATGTGATAGAATTTCGCTGAATTCTTAAATTAACCATAATATAAAATGATCTAATCGGGTCTCTGATTGCCCTAGCATAGAAGTTTAATAGTGCATTTTACTCGCCATTCCACGCGCTTTAAGACGCCGCACAGCCCAGTTCGCTATCTGAAATAGGAGCGACGTAAATTGAACAAATGTGATAGAATTTTGCTGAATTCTTAAATTAACCATAGTATAAAATGGTCTAATCGGGTCTCTGTTCGACCTAGCCTAGAAGTTTAATAATGCATTTTACTCGCCATTTCATGGGCTTTGAGATGCCGCTTAGCCCAATACGCTATCTGAAATAGGAGCGACGTAAATTGAACAAATGTGATAGAATTTCCCTGAAATCTTATATTAAACAAAATATAAAATGATCTAATCGGGTCTCTGATTGCCCTATCATAGAAGTTTAGTAGTGCACTTTACTCGCCATTCCACGCGCTTTAAGATGCCGCCTAGCCCAGTACGCTATCTGAAATAGGAGCGACGTAAGTTGAACAAATGTGATAGAATTACGCTGAATTCTTATATTAACCGTAATATAAAATGATCTAATCGGGTCTCTGTTTGCCCTATCATAGAAGTTTAATAGTGCATTTTACTCGCCATTTCGTGTGCTTTGAGGTGCCGCATAGCCCAATACGCTATCTGGAATAGGAGCGACGTAAATTGAACAAATGTGATAGAATTTCCCTGAATTCTTATATTAACCATAATATAAAATGATCTAATCGGGTCTCTGTTTGCCCTATCATAGAAGTTTAATAGTGCATTTTACTCGCCATTTCATGTGCTTTGAGGTGCCGCATAGCCCAATACGCTATCTGGAATAGGAGCGACGTAAATTGAACAAATGTGATAGAATTTCCCTGAATTCTTATATTAACCTTAATGTAAAATGATCTAATCGGGTCTCTGTCCGCCCTACCATAGAAGTCTAATAGTACATTTCACTCGCCATTTCGTGCGGTTTGAGATGCCGCTTAGCCCAATACGCTATTTGAAATAGGAGCGACGTAAGTTGAACAAATGTGATAGAATTTCGCTGAATTCTTTTATTAACCATAATGTAAAATGGTCTAATCGGGTCTCTGTTCGACCTAGCCTAGAAGTTTAGTAGTGCACTTTACTCGCCATTCCACGCGCTTTAAGATGCCGCCTAGCCCAGTACGCTATCTGAAATAGCAGCGACGTAAGTTGAACAAATGTGATAGAATTATGCTGAATTCTTATATTAACCGTAATATAAAATGATCTAATCGGGTCTCTGTTTGCCCTATCATAGAAGTTTAATAGTGCATTTTACTCGCCATTTCATGTGCTTTGAGGTGCCGCATAGCCCAATACGCTATCTGGAATAGGAGCGACGTAAATTGAACAAATGTGATAGAATTTCCCTGAATTCTTATATTAACCATAATATAAAATGATCTAATCGGGTCTCTGTTTGCCCTATCATAGAAGTTTAATAGTGCATTTTACTCGCCATTTCATGTGCTTTGAGGTGCCGCATAGCCCAATACGCTATCTGGAATAGGAGCGACGTAAATTGAACAAATGTGATAGAATTTCCCTGAATTCTTATATTAACCATAATATAAAATGATCTAATCGGGTCTCTGTTTGCCCTATCATAGAAGTTTAATAGTGCATTTTACTCGCCATTTCATGTGCTTTGAGGTGCCGCATAGCCCAATACGCTATCTGGAATAGGAGCGACGTAAATTGAACAAATGTGATAGAATTTCCCTGAATTCTTATATTAACCTTAATGTAAAATGATCTAATCGGGTCTCTGTCCGCCCTACCATAGAAGTCTAATAGTACATTTCACTCGCCATTTCGTGCGGTTTGAGATGCCGCTTAGCCCAATACGCTATTTGAAATAGGAGCGACGTAAGTTGAACAAATGTGATAGAATTTCGCTGAATTCTTTTATTAACCATAATGTAAAATGGTCTAATCGGGTCTCTGTTCGACCTAGGCTAGAAGTTTAATAGTGCATTTTACTCGCCATTTCATGGGCTTTGAGATGCCGCTTAGCCCAATACGCTGTCTGAAATAGTAGCGACGTAAGTTGAACAAATGTGATAGAATTTCGCTGAATTCTTTTATTAACCATAATGTAAAATGATCTAATCGGATCTCTGTTCGCCCTAGCCTAGAACTTTAATAGTGCATTTTATTCGCCATTTCATACGCTTTGAGATGAGGCTTTGCCCAAAACGCTATCTGAAATAGGAGCGACGTAAATTGAACAAGTGTGATAGAATTTCACTGAATTCTTATATTAACCAAAATATAAAATGATCTAATCGGGTCTCTGATTGCCGTAGCATAGAAGTTTAATAGTGCGTTTTACTCGCCATTCCGCGAGCTTTAAGACGCCGCATAGCCCAGTTCGCTGTCTGAAATAGGAGCGACGTAAATTGAACAAATGTGATAGAATTTTGCTGAATTCTTAAATTAACCATAGTATAAAATAATCTAATCGGGTCTCTGTTTGCCCTACCCTAGAAGTTTAACAGTGCATTTTACTCGCCATTTCATGCGCTTTGAGATGCCGCTTAGCCCAATACGCTATCTGAACTAGGAGCGACGTAAATTTAACAAATGTGATAGAATTTTGCTGAATTCTTAAATTAACCATAGTATAAAATGGTCTAATCGGGTCTCTGTTCGACCTAGCCTAGAAGTTTAATAGTGCATTTTACTGGCCATTTCATGGGCTTTGAGATGCCGCTTAGCCCAATACGCTATCTGGAATAGGAGCGACGTAAATTGAACAAATGTGATAGAATTTCCCTGAATTCTTATATTAACCATAATATAAAATGATTTAATCGGGTCTCTGTTTGCCCTACCCTAGAAGTTTAATAGTGCATTTCACTCGTTATTTCATGCGCTTTGAGATGCCGTTAAGCACAATAAGCTATCTGGAATAGGAGCGACGTAAATTGAACAAATGTGATAGAATTACGCCGAATGCTTATATTAACCGTAATATAAAATGATTTAATCGGGTCTCTGTTTGCCTTATCCTAGAAGTTTAATAGTGCATTCTACTCGCCATTTCATGCGCTTTGACATGCCGCTTAGCCCAATACGCTATCTGAAATAGGAGCGTCGTAAATTGAACAAATGTGATAGAATTTCCCTGAATTCTTATATTAACATTAATGTAAAATGATCTAATCGGGTCTCTGATTGCCCTATCATTGAAGATTAGTAGTGCATTTTACTCGCCATTCCACGCGTTTTAAGATGCCGCCTAGCCCAGTACGCTATATGAAATAGGAGCGACGTAACTTGAACAAATGTGATAGAATTACGCTGCATTCTTATATTAACCGTAATATAAAATGATCTAATCGGGTCTCTGTTTGCCTTATCCTAGAAGTTTAATAGTGCATTATACTCGCCATTTCATGCGCTTCCAGATGCCGCTTAGCCCAATACGGTATCTGAAATAGGAGCGACATAAATTGAACAAATGTGATAGAATTTCGCTGAATTCTTAAATTAACCATAATATAAAATGATCTAGTCGGCTCTCTGTTTGCCCTTCCCTAGAAGTTTAATAGTGCATTTTACTCGCCATTTCATGCGCCTTCAGATGCCGCTTAGCCCAATACGCTATGTGAAATAGGAACGACGTAAATTGAACAAATGTGATAGAATTTCGCTGAATTCTTAAATTAACCATAATATAAAATGATCTAGTCGGGTCTCTGTTTGCCCTTCCCTAGAAGTTTAATAGTGCATTTCACTCGTCATTTCATGCGCTTTGAGATGCCGCTAAGCACAATAAGCTATGTGGAATAGGAGCGACGTAAATTGAACAAATGTGATAGAGTTTTGCTGAATTCTTAAATCAACCATAATATAAAATGTTCTAATCGGGTCTCTGCTTGCCCTACCCTAGAAGTTTAATAGTGCATTTTACTCGTCATTTCATGCGCTTTGAGATGCCGCTTAGCCTAATACGCTACCTGAAATAGGAGCGATATAAATTGAACAAATGTGATAGAATTTCACTGAATTCTTATATTAACCAAAATATAAAATGATCTAATCGGGTATCTGATTGCCGTAGCATAGAAGTTTAATAGTGCATTTTACTCGCCATTCCGCGCGCTTTAAGACGCCGCGCAGCCCATTTCGCTATCTGAAATAGGAGCGACGTAAATTGAACAAATGTGATAGAATTTTGCTGAATTCTTAAATTAACCATAGTATAAAATGGTCTAATCGGGTCTCTGTTCGACCTAGCCTAGAAGTTTAGTAGTGCATTTTACTCGCCATTTCATGGGCTTTGAGATGCCGCTTAGCCCAATACGCTATCTGGTATAGGAGCGACGTAAATTGAACAAATGTAATAGAATTTCCCCGAATTCTTATATTAACCATAATATAAAATGATTTAATCGGGTCTCTGTTTGCCCTACCCTAGAAGTTTAATAGTGCATTTCACTCGTTATTTCATGCGCTTTGAGATGCCGCTAAGCACAATAAGCTATCTGGAATAGGAGCGACGTAAATTGAACAAATGTGATAGAATTACGCCGAATTCTTATATTAACCGTAATATAAAATGATCTAATCGGGTCTCTGTTTGCCTTATCCTAGAAGTTTAATAGTGCATTCTACTCGCCATTTCATGCGCTTTGATATGCCGCTTAGCCCAATACGCTATCTGAAATAGGAGCGACGTAAATTGAACAAATGTGATAGAATTTCCGTGAATTCTTATATTAACCACAATGTAAAATGATCTAATCGGGTGTCTGTTCGCCCTACCATAGAAGTCTAATAGTGCATTTCACTCGCCATTTCATGCGCTTTGAGATGCCGCTTAGCCCAACACGCTATCTGAAATAGGAGCGACCTAAATTGAACGAATGTGATACAATTTTGCTGAATTCTTAAATTAACCATAATATAAAATGATCTAATCGGGTCTCTGCTTGCCCTACCCTAGAAGTTTAATAGTTCATTTTACTCGTCATTTCATACGCTTTGAAATGCCCCCTTGCCCAATACGCTATCTGAAATAGGAGCGACGTAAATTGAACGAATGTGATAGAATTTCGCTCACTTCTTAAATTAACCATAATATAAAATGATCTAATCGGGTCTCTGTTTGCCCTACCCTAGAACTTTAATAGTGCATTTTACTCGTCATTTCATGCGCTTTGAGATAACGCTTAGCCTAATACGCTATCTGAAATTAGAGCGATATAAATTGAACAAATGTGATAGAATTACACTGAATTCTTATATTAACCAAAATATAAAATATATATAAAATAAAAAATATAAATATAAAGCATAGAAGTTTAATAGTGCATTTTACTGGCCAGTCCGCGCGCTTTAAGACGCCGCACAGCCCAGTTCGCTATCTGAAATAGGAGCGACGTAAATTGAACAAATGTGATAGAATTTCGCTGAATTCTTTTATTAACCATAATGTAAAATGGTCTAATCGGGTCTCTGTTCGACCTAGCCTAGAAGTTTAACAGTGCATTTTACTCGCCATTTCATGGGCTTCGAGATGCCGCTTAGCCCAATACGCTATCTGAAATAGGAGCGACGTAAATTGAACAAATGTGATAGAATTTCTCTGAATTCTTTTATTAACCATAATGTAAAATGGTCTAATCGGGTCTCTGTTCGACCTAGCCTAGAAGTTTAACAGTGCATTTTACTCGCCATTTCATGGGCTTTGAGATGCCGCTTAGCTCAATACGCTATCTGAAATAGGAGCGACGTAAATTTAACAAATGTGATAGAATTTCCCTGAAATCTTATATTGAACAAAATATAAAATGATCTAATCGGGTCTCTGATTGCCCTACCACAGAAGTTTAGTAGTGCATTTTACTCGCCATTCAACGCGCTTTGAGATGCCGCATAGCCCAATACGCTATCTGAAATAGGAGCGACGTAAATTGAACAAATGTGATAGAATTTCCGTGAATTCTTATATTAACCTCAATGTAAAATGATGTAATCGGGTCTCTGTTCGCCCTACCATAGAAGTCTAATAGTGCATTTCACTCGCCATTTCATGCGCTTTGAGATGCCGCTTAGCCCAATACGCTATCTGAAATACGAGCGACGTAAATTGAACGAATGTGATAGAATTTCGCTCACTTCTTAAATTAACCATAATATAAAATGATCTAATCGGGTCTCTGTTTGCCCTACCCTAGAACTTTAATAGTGCATTTTACTCGTCATTTCATGCGCTTTGAGATGCCGCTTAGCCTAATACGCTATCTGAAATTGGAGCGATATAAATTGAACAAATGTGATAGAATTTCGCTGAATTCGTTTATTAACCATAATGTAAAATGATCTAATCGGATCTCTGTTTGCCCTAGCCTAGAACTTTAATAGTGCATTTTATTCGCCATTTCATACGCTTTGAGATGAGGCTTTGCCCAAAACGCTATCTGAAATAGGAGCGACGTAAATTGAACAAATGTGATAGAATTTCACTGAATTCTTATATTAACCAAAATATAAAATGATGTAATCGGGTCTCTGATTGCCCTAGCATAGAAGTTTAATAGTGCATTTTACGCGCCATTCCGCGCGCTTTATGACGCCGCATAGCCCAGTTCGCTATCTGAAATAGGAGCGACGTAAATTGAACAAATGTGATAGAATTTTGCTGAATTCTTAAATTAACCATAATATAAAATGATCTAATCGGGTCTCTGTTTGCCATACCCTAGAAGTTTAATAGTGGATTTTGCTCGCCATTTCATGCGCTTTGAGATGCCGGTTAGCCCAATACGCTATCTGAAATAGGAGCGACGTAAATTGAACAAATGTGATAGAATTTCCCTGAATTCTTATATTAACCTTAATGTAAAGTGATCTAATCGGGTCTTTCATCGACCAACCCTAGAAGTTTAATAGTGCATTTCACTCGTCATTTCATGCGCTTTGAGATACCGCATAGCCCAATACGCTATCTGAAGTACGAGTGACGTAAATTGAACAAATGTGATAGAATTTCCCTGAATTCTTATATTAACCTTAATGTAAAATGATCTAATCGGGTCTCTGTTCGCCCTACCCTAGAAGTTTAATAGTGCCTTTCACTCGTCATTTCATGCGCTTTGAGATGCCGCTTAGCCCAATACGCTATCTGAAATATGAGCGACGTAAATTGAGCAAATGTGATAGAATTTCGCTGAATTCTTATATTAATCTTAATGTAAAATGATCTAATCGTGTCTTTGTTCGCCCTACCCTAGAAGTTTAATAGTGCATTTCACTGGTCATTTCATGCGCTTTGAGATGCCGCTTAGCCTAATAAGCTATCTGAAATAGGAGCGACGTAAATTGAACAAATGTCATAGAATTTCGCTGAATTCATATATTAACCAAAATATAAAATGATCTAGGCGGGTCTCTGATTGCCCTATCATAGAAGTTTAATAGTGCATTTTGCTCGCCTTTCCACGCGCTTTAAGATGCCGCCTAGCCCAGTACGCTATCTGAAATAGGAGCGACGTAAGTTGAACAAATGTGATAGAATTTCCCTGAATTCTTATATTAACCTTAATGTAAAATGATCTAATCGTGTCTTTGTTCGTCCTACCCTAGAAGTTTAATAGTGCATTTCACTCGACATTTCATGCGCTTTGAGATGCCGCTTAGCCCAATACGCTATCTGAAATAGGAGCGACGTAAATTGAACAAATGTGATAGAATTTCAGTGAATTCATTTATTAACCATAATGTAAAATGATCTAATCGGGTCTCTGTTCGCCCTACCCTAGAAGTTTAATAGTGCCTTTCACTCGTCATTTCATGCGTTTTGAGATGCCGCTTAGCCCAATACGCTATCTGAACTAGTAGCGACGTAATTTGAACAAATGTGAGAGAATTTCGCTGAATTCTTAAATTCACTATAATATAAACTGAACTAATCGGGTCTCTGTTTGCGCTACCCTAGAAGTTTGATAGTGCATTTTACTCGTCATTTCATGCACTTTGAGTTGCCGCTTAGCCCAATACGCTACCTGAAATATGAGCGACGTAAATTGAACAAATGTGATAGAATTTCGCTGAATTCTTAGATTAACCAAAATATAAAATGATCTAGTCGGGTCTCCGATTGCCCTATCATAGAAGTTTAATAGTGCATTTTGCTCGCCTTTCCACGCGCTTTAAGATGCCGCCTAGCCCAGTACGCTATCTGAAATTGTAGCGACGAAACTTGAACAAATGTGATAGAATTTTGCTGATATCTTAAATTAACCATAATATAAAATGATCTAATCGGGTCTCTGCTTGCCCTGCCCTAGAAGTTTAATAGTGCATTTCACTCGTCAGTTCATGCGCATTGAGATGCCGCTTAGCCCAATTCGCTATCAGAAATAGGAGCGACGTAAATTGAACCAATGTGATAGAATTTCGCTGAATCCTTATATTAACCAAAATATAAAATGATCTAATCGGGTCTCTGATTGCCCTATCATAGAAGTCTAACAGTGCATTTTACTCGCCATTCCTCGCGTTTTAAGTTGCCGCCTAGCCCAGTACGCTAGCTGAAATAGGAACGACGTAAATTGAACAAATGTGATAGAATTTCGCTGAATTCTTAAATTAACCTTAATATAAAATGATCTAATCGGGTCTCTGTTTGCCTTACCCTAGAAGTTTAATAGTGCATTTTACTCGCCATTTCATGCGATTTGAGATGCTGCTTAGACCAATACGCTATCTGAAATAAGAGCGACGTAAATTGAACAAATGTGATAGAATTTCGCTGAATTCTTAAATTAACTATAATATAAAGTTATCTAATCGGGTCTCTGTTTGCCCTACCCTAGAAGTTTAATACTGCATTTTACTTGTCATTTCATGAGCTTTGAGATGCCGCTTATCCCAATGCGCTATCTGAAATAGGAGCGACGTAAATTGAACAAATGTGATAGAATTTCGCTGAATTCTTTTATTAACCATAATGTAAAATGATCTAATCGGGTCTCTGTTCGCCCTAGCCTAGAAATTTAATAGTGCATATTATTCGCCATTTCATGCGCTTTGAGATGCCGCTTATCCCAATACGCTATCTGAAATAGGAGCGACGTAAATTGAACATATGTGATAGAATTTTGCTGAATTCTTAAATTAACCATAGTATAAAATGATCTAATCGGGTCTCTGTTCGCCCTATCCTAGTAGTTTAATAGTGCATTTTACTCGCCATTTCATGCGCTTTGAGATGCCGCCTAGCCCAGTACGCTATCTGAAATAGGAACAACGTAAATTGAACAATTGTGATAGAATTTTACTGAATTCTTAAATTAACTATAATATAAAATGATCTAATCGGGTCTCTATTTGCCCTACCCTAGAAGTTTAACAGTGCATTTTACTCGCCATTTCATGCGCTTTGAGATGCCGCCTAGCCCAGTACGCTATCTGAAATAGGAACAACGTAAATTGAACAATTGTGATAGAATTTTGCTGAATTCTTAAATTAACTATAATATAAAATGATCTAATCGGGTCTCTATTTGCCCTACCCTAGAAGTTTAACAGTGCATTTTACTCGCCATTCCGCGCGCTTTAAGATGCCGCTTAGCCCAATACGCTATCTGAAATAGGAGCGACGTAAATTGAACAAATGTGATAGAATTTCGCTGAATTCTTTTATTAACCAAAATGTAAAATGATCTAATCGGGTCTCTGTTCGCCCTAGCCTAGAAGTTTAATAGTTCATTTTACTCGCCATTTCATGCGCTTTAAGATGCCGCCTAGCCCAGTACGCTATCTGTAATAGGAGCGACGTAAATTGAACAAATGTGATAGAATTTCGCTGAATTCTTAAATTAACCTTAATATAAAATGATCTAGTCGGGTCTCTGTTTGCCCTACCCTAGAAGTTTAATAGTGCCTATTATTCGCCACTTCATGCGCTTTGAGATGCCGCTTAGCCGAATACGCTATCTGAAATAGGAGCGACGTAAATTGAACAAATGTGATAGAATTTCCCTGAAATCTTATATTAAACAAAATATAAAATGATCTAATCGGGTCTCTGATTGCCCTATCATAGAAGTTTAGTAGTGCATTTTACTCGCCATTCCACGCGCTTTAAGATGCCGCCTAGCCCAGTACGCTATCTAAAATAGGAGCGACGTAAGTTGAACAAATGTGATAGAATTACGCTGCATTCTTATATTAACCGTAATATATATCGATCTAATCGGGTCTCTGTTTGCCTTATCCTAGAAGTTTAGTATTGCATTTTACTCGCCATTTCATGCGCATTGAGATGCCGCTTAGCCCAATACGCTATCTGAAATAGGAGCGACGTAAGTTGAACAAATGTGATAGAATTTCGCTGAATTCTTATATTAACCAAAATATAAAATGATCTAATCGGGTCTCTGTTTGCCCTACCGTAGAAGTTTAATAGCGCATTTTACTCGTCATTCCATGCGCTTTGAGATGCCGCTTAGCCGAAGCCGCTATCTGAAATAGGAGCGATGTAAATTGAACAAATGTCATAGAATTTCGCTGAATTCTTTTATTAACCATAATGTAAAATGATCTAATCGGGTCTCTGTTCGCCCTAGCCTAGAAGTTTAATAGTGCATTTTATTCGCCATTTCATGCGCTTAGTGATGCCGCTTAGCCCAATACGCCATCTGAAATAGGAGCGACGTAAATTGAACAAATGTGATAGAATTTCCTTGAAATCTTATATTAAACAAAATATAAAATGATCTGATCGGGTCTCTGATTGCCCTATCATAGAGGATTAGTAGTGCATTTTACTCGCCATTCCACGCGCTTTAAGATGCCGTCTAGCCCAGTACGCTATCTGAAATAGGAGCGACGTAAATTGAACAAATGTGATAGAATTTCCGTGAATCCTTATATTAACCTTAATGTAAAATGATCTAATCGGGTCTCTGTTCGCCCTACCAAAGAAGTCTAATGGAGCATTTCACTCGCCATTTCATGCGCTTTGAGATGCCGCTTAGCCCAATACGCTATCTGAAATAGGAGCGACGTAAATTGAACAAATGTGATAGAATTTCGCTGAATTCTTATATTAACCAAAATATAAAATGATCTAATCGGGTCTCCGATTGCCCTATCATAGAAGTTTAATAGTGCATTTTACTCGCCATTCCACGCGCTTTAAGATGCCGCCTAGCCCAGTATGCTATCTGAAATAGGAACGACGTTAATTGAACAAATGTGATAGAATTTTGCTGAATTCTTAAATTAACCATAACATAAAATGATCTAATCGTGTCTCTGCTTGCCCTACCCTAGAAGTTTAATAGTGCCTATTATTCGCCACTTCATGCGCTTTGAGATGCCGCTTAGCCGAATACGCTATCTGAAATAGGAGCGACGTAAATTGAACAAATGTGATAGAATTTCCCTGAAATCTTATATTAAACAAAATATAAAATGATCTAATCGGGTCTCTGATTGCCCTATCATAGAAGTTTAGTAGTGCATTTTACTCGCCATTCCACGCGCTTTAAGATGCCGCCTAGCCCAGTACGCTATCTAAAATAGGAGCGACGTAAGTTGAACAAATGTGATAGAA
Source organism: Macropis europaea (assembly GCA_916610135.2). Classification (NCBI taxonomy): domain Eukaryota; kingdom Metazoa; phylum Arthropoda; class Insecta; order Hymenoptera; family Melittidae; genus Macropis; species Macropis europaea. The sequence goes on along the minus strand of CAKAJE020001093.1, from coordinate 289,984 downwards.
TTACGCTGCATTCTTATATTAACCGTAATATATATCGATCTAATCGGGTCTCTGTTTGCCTTATCCTAGAAGTTTAGTATTGCATTTTACTCGCCATTTCATGCGCATTGAGATGCCGCTTAGCCCAATACGCTATCTGAAATAGGAGCGACGTAAGTTGAACAAATGTGATAGAATTTCGCTGAATTCTTATATTAACCAAAATATAAAATGATCTAATCGGGTCTCTGTTTGCCCTACCCTAGAACTTTAATTGTGCATTTTACTCACCATTTCATGCGCTTTGAAATGCCGCTTAGCCCAATACGCTATCTGAAATAGGAGCGACGTAAATGGAACAAATATGATAGAATTTCGCTGAATTCTTTTATTAACCAAAATGTAAAATGATCTAATCGGGTCTCTGTTCGCCCTAGCCTAGAAGTTTAATAGTTCATTTTACTCGCCATTTCATGCGCTTTAAGATGCCGCCTAGCCCAGTACGCTATCTGTAATAGGAGCGACGTAAATTGAACAAATGTGATAGAATTTCGCTGAATTCTTAAATTAACCTTAATATAAAATGATCTAGTCGGGTCTCTGTTTGCCTTACCCTAGAAGTTTAATAGTGCATTTTACTCGCCATTTCATGCGATTTGAGATACTGCTTAGCCCAATACGCTATCTGAAATAAGAGCGACGTAAATTGAACAAATGTGATAGAATTTCGCTGAATTCTTAAGTTAACCATAATATAAAATGATCTAATCGGGACTCTGTTTGCCTTACCTTAGAAGTTTAATAGTGCATTTTACTAGTCATTTCATGCGCTTTGACATGCCGCTTAGCCCAATACGCTATCTGAAATAGGAGCGACGTAAATTGAACAAATGTGATAGAATTTCAGTGAATTCATTTATTAACCATAATGTAAAATGATCTAATCGGGTCTCTGTTCGGCCTAGTCTAGAAGTTTAATAGTGCATTTTATTCGCCATTTCATGCGCTTTGAGATGCCGCTTAGCCCAATACGCTATCCGAAATTGGAGCGCGGTAAATTGAACAAATGTGATAGAATTTGGCTGAAATCTTAAATTAACCATAATATAAAATGATCTAATCAGGTCTCTGTTTGCCCTACCCTGGAAATTTAATAGTCCATTTTACACGCCATTTCATGCACTTTGAGATGCCGCTTAGCCCAATACGCTATCTGAAATAGGAGCGACGTAAATGGAACAAATGTGATAGAATTTCCCTGAATTCTTATATTAACCTTAATGTAAAATGATCTAATCGGGTCTCTGTTCGCCCTACCCTAGAAGTTTAATAGTGCATTTTACTCGCCATTTCATGCACTTTGAGATGCCGCTTAGCCCAATACGCTATCTGAAATAGGAGCGACGTAAATTGAACAAATGTGATAGAATTTTGCTGAAATCTTAAATTAACCATAATAAAAATGATCTAATCAGGTCTCTCTTTGCCCTACCCTGGAAATTTAATAGTGCATTTTACTCGCCATTTCATGCACTTTGAGATGCCGCTTAGCCCAATACGCTATCTGAAATAGGAGCGACGTAATTGGAACAAATGTGATAGAATTTCCCTGAATTCTTATATTAATCTTAGTGTAAAATGATCTAATCGGGTCTCTGTTCGCCCTATCATAGAAGTTTAGTGGAGCATTTCACTCGCCCTTCCACACGCTTTAAGATGCCGCCTAGCACAGTACGCTATCTGAAATAGGAGCGACGTTAGTTGAACGAATGTGATAGAATCACGCTGAATTCTTATATTAACCGTAATATAGAATGATCTAATCGTGTCTCTGTTCGCCCTACCCAAGAAGATTAATAGTGCATTTCACTCGTTATTTCATGCGCTTTGAGATGCCGCTTAGCCCAATACGCTATCTGAAATAGGAGCGACGTAAATTGAACAAATGTGATAGAATTTCGCTGAATTCTTATATTAACCAAAATATAAAATGATCTAATCGACTCTCTGATTGCCCTATCATAGAAGTTTATATAGTGCATTCTACTCGCCATTCGACGCGCTTTAAGATGCCGCCTAGCCCAGTACGCTATCTGAAATAGGAACAACGTAAATTGAACAATTGTGATAGAATTTTACTGAATTCTTAAATTAACTATAATATAAAATGATCTAATCGGGTCTCTATTTGCCCTACCCTAGAAGTTTAATAGTGCATTTTACTCGCCATTGCATGCGCCTTCAGATGCCGCTTAGCCCAATACGCTATCTGAAATAGGAGCGACGTAAATTGAACAAATGTGATAGAATTTCACTGAATTCTTAAATTAACCATAATATAAAATGATCTAGTCGGGTCTCTGTTTGCCCGACCCTAGAGGTTTAATAGTGCATTTCACTCGTCATTTCATGCGCTTTGAGATGCCGCTATGCACAATAAGCTATCAGGAATAGGAGCGACGTAAATTGAACAAATGTAATAGAATTTTGCTGAATTCTTAAATTAACCATAGTATAAAATGATGTAATCGGGTCTCTGTTTGCCCTACCCTAGAAGTTTAATAGTGCATTTTACTCGCCATTGCATGCGCCTTCAGATGCCGCTTAGCCCAATACGCTATCTGAAATAGGAGCGACGTAAATTGAACAAATGTGATAGAATTTCACTGAATTCTTATATTAACCAAAATATAAAATGATGTAATCGGGTCTCTGATTGCCCTAGCATACAAGTTTAATAGTGCATTTTACGCGCCATTCCGCGCGCTTTATGACGCCGCATAGCCCAGTTCGCTATCTGAAATAGGAGCGACGTAAATTGAACAAATGTTATAGAATTTCCCTGAATTCTTATATTAACCTTAATGTAAAATGATCTAATCGGGTCTTTCTTCGACCAACCCTAGAAGTTTAATAGTGCATTTCACTCGTCATTTCATGCGCTTTGAGATACCGCATAGCCCAATACGCTATCTGAAGTACGAGTGACGTAAATTGAACAAATGTGATAGAATTTCCCCGATTTCTTATATTAACCTTAATGTAAAATGATCTAATCGGGTCTCTGTTCGCCCTTCCCTAGAAGTTTAATAGTGCCTTTCACTCGTCATGTCATGCGCTTTGAGATGCCGCTTAGCCCAATACGCTATCTGAAATATGAGCGACGTAAATTGAACAAATGTGATAGAATTTCGCTGAATTCTTATATTAATCTTAATGTAAAATGATCTAATCGTGTCTTTGTTCGCCATACCCTAGAAGTTTAATAGTGCATTTCACTGGTCATTTCATGCGCTTTGAGATGCCGCTTAGCCCAATAAGCTATCTGAAATAGGAGCGACGTAAATTGAACAAATGTCATAGAATTTCGCTGAATTCATATATTAAATAAAATATAAAATGATCTAGTCGGGTCTCCGATTGCCCTATCATAGAAGTTTAATAGTGCATTTTGCTCGCCTTTCCACGCGCTTTATGATGCCGCCTAGCCCAGTACGCTATCTGAAATAGGAGCGACGTAAGTTGAACAAATGTGATAGAATTTCCCTGAATTCTTATATTAACCTTAATGTAAAATGATCTAATCGTGTCTTTGTTCGCCCTACCCTAGAAGTTTAATAGTGCATTTCACTCGTCATTTCATGCGCTTTGAGATGCCGCTTAGCCCAATACGCCATCTGAAATAGGAGCGACGTAAATTGAACAAACGTGATAGAATTTCAGTGAATTCATTTATTAACCATAATGTAAAATGATCTAATCGGGTCTCTGTTCGGCCTAGTCTAGAAGTTTAATAGTGCATTTTATTCGCCATTTCATGCGCTTTGAGATGCCGCTTAGCCCAATACGCTATCCGAAATTGGAGCGAGGTAAATTGAACAAATGTGATAGAATTTGGCTGAATTCTTAAATTAACCATAATATAAAATCATCTAATCGGGTCTCTGATTGCCCTATCATAGAAGTTAAACAGTGCATTCTACTCGCCATTCCTCGCGTTTTAAGATGCCGCCTAGCCCAGTACGCTAGCTGAAGTAGAAACGACGTAAATTGAAAAAATGTGATAGAATTTCCCTGAATTCTTATATTAACCTTAATGTAAAATGATCTAATCGGGTCTCTGTTCGCCCTACCCTAGAAGTTTAATAGTGCCTTTCACTCGTCATTTCATGCGTTTTGAGATGCCGCTTAGCCCAATACGCTATCTGAAATAGGAGCGACGTAAATTGAACAAATGTGATAGAATTTCGCTGAATTCTTATATTAACCAAAATATAAAACGGTCTAATCGGCTCTCTGATTGCCCTATCATAGAAGTTTAGCAGTGCATTTTACTCGCCCTTCCACGCGCTTTAAGATGCCGCCTAGCGCAGTACGCTATCCGAAATTGGAGCGAGGTAAATTGAACAAATGTGATAGAATTTGGCTGAATTCTTAAATTAACCATAATATAAAATGATCTAATCGGGTCTCTGCTTGCCCTACCCTAGAAGTTTAATAGTGCATTTTACTCGTCATTTCATGCGCTTTGAGATGCCGCTTTGCCCAATACGCTATCTGAAATAGGAGCGACGTAAATTGAACAAATGTGATAGAATTTCGCTGAATTCTTAAATTAACCATAATGTAAAATGTTCTAATCGGGTCTCTTTTCGCCCTAGCCTAGAAGTTTAATAGTGCATTTTACTCGCCATTTCATGCGCTTAGGAATGCCGCTTAGCCCAATACGCTATCTGAACTAGTAGCGACGTAATTTGAACAAATGTGAGAGAATTTCGCTGAATTCTTAAATTCACTATAATATAAACTGAACTAATCGGGTCTCTGTTTGGGCTACCCTAGAAGTTTGATAGTGCATTTTACTCGTCATTTCATGCACTTTGAGTTGCCGCTTAGCCCAATACGCTAGCTGAAATAGGAACGACGTAAATTGAACAAATGTGATAGAATTTCGCTGAATTCTTAAATTAACCTTAATATAAAATGATCTAATCGGGTCTCTGTTTGCCTTACCCTAGAAGTTTAATAGTGCATTTTACTCGCCATTTCATGCGATTTGAGATGCTGCTTAGACCAATACGCTATCTGAAATAAGAGCGATGTAAATTGAACAAATGTGATAGAATTTCGCTGAATTCTTAAATTAACTATAATATAAAGTTATCTAATCGGGTCTCTGTTTGCCCTACCCTAGAAGTTTGATACTGCATTTTACTTGTCATTTCATGAGCTTTGAGATGCCGCTTATCCCAATACGCTATCTGAAATAGGAGCGATGCAAATTGAACAAATGTGATAGAATTTCGCTGAATTCTTTTATTAACCATAATGTAAAATGATCTAATCGGGTCTCTGTTCGCCCTAGCCTAGAAATTTAATAGTGCATATTATTCGCCATTTCATGCGCTTTGAGATGCCGCTTAGCCCAATACGCTATCTGAAATAGGAGCGACGTAAATTGAACATATGTGATAGAATTTCCTTGAAATCTTATATTAACCAAAATATAAAATGATCTAATCGGGTCTCTGATTGCCCTATCATAGAAGTTTAGTAGTGCATTTTACTCGCCCTTCCACGCGCTTCAAGATGCCGTCTAGCCCAGTACGCTATCTGAAATTGGAGCGACGTAAGTTGAACAAATGTGATAGAATTACGCTGAATTCTTATATTAACCGTAATATAAAATGATCTAATCGGGTCTCTGTTTGCCTTATCCTAGAAGTTTAATAGTGCATTTTACTCGCCATTTCATGCGCTTAGAGATGCCGCTTAGCCCAATACGCTGTCTGAACTAGGAGCGACGTAATTTGAACGAATGTGAGAGAATTTCGCTGAATTCTTAAATTCACTATAATATAAACTGAACTAATCGGGTCTCTGTTCGCCCTACCCTAGAAGTTTAATAGTGCATTTTACTCGTCATTTCATGCGCTTTGACATGCCGCTTAGCCCAATACGCTATCTGAAATAGGAGCGACGTAAATTGAGCAAATGTGATAGAATTTCATTGAATTCATTTATTAACCATAATGTAAAATGACCTAATCGGGTCTCTGTTTGCCCTACCCTAGTAGTTTAATAGTGCATTTTACTCGCCATTTCTTGCGCTTTGAGATGCCGGTTAGCCCAATTCGGTATCTGAAATAGGAGCGACGTAAATTGGACAAGTGTGATAGAATTTCGCTGAATTCTTATATTAACCGTAATATAAAATGATCTAATCGTGTCTCTGTTCGCCCTACCCAAGAAGATTAATAGTGCATTTCACTCGTCATTTCATGCGCTTTGAGATGCCGCTTAGCCCAATACGCTATTTGAAATAGGAGCGACGTAAATTGAACAAATGTGATAGAATTTCGCTGAATTCTTATATTAACCAAAATATAAAATGATCTAATCGACTCTCTGATTGCCCTATCATAGAAGTTTATATAGTGCATTCTACTCGCCATTCGACGCGCTTTAAGATGCCGCCTAGCCCAGTACGCTATCTGAAATAGGAACAACGTAAATTGAACAATTGTGATAGAATTTTACTGAATTCTTAAATTAACTATAATATAAAATGATCTAATCGGGTCTCTATTTGCCCTACCCTAGAAGTTTACCAGTGCATTTTACTCAACATTTCATGCGCTTTGAGATGCCGCCTAGCCCAGTACGCTATCTGAAATAGGAACAACGTAAATTGAACAATTGTGATAGAATTTTGCTGAATTCTTAAATTAACTATAATATAAAATGATCTAATCGGGTCTCTATTTGCCCTACCCTAGAAGTTTAACAGTGCATTTTACTCGCCATTCCGCGCGCTTTAAGATGCCGCCGAGCCCAGTACGCTATCTGAAATAGGAGCGACGTAAATTGAACAAATGTGATAGAATTTCGCTGAATTCTTAAATTAACTATAATATAAAGTTATCTAACCGAGTCTCTGTTTGCCCTACCCTAGAAGTTTAATACTGCATTTTACTTGTCATTTCATGAGCTTTGAGATGCCGCTTATCCCAATACGCTATCTGAAATAGGAGCGATGCAAATTGAACAAATGTGATAGAATTTCGCTGAATTCTCTTATTAACCATAATGTAAAATGATCTAATCGGGTCTCTGTTCGCCCTAGCCTAGAAGTTTAATAGTGCATTTTATTCGCCATTTCATGCGCTTTGAGATGCCGCTTAGCCAAATACGCTATCTGAAATAGGAGCGACGTAAATTGAACATATGTGATAGAATTTCCTTGAAATCTTATATTAACCAAAATATAAAATGATCTAATCGGGTCTCTGATTGCCCTATCATAGAAGTTTAGTAGTGCATTTTACTCGCCCTTCCACGCGCTTCAAGATGCCGTCTAGCCCAGTACGCTATCTGAAATAGGAGCGACGTAAGTTGAACAAATGTGATAGAATTACGCTGAATTCTTATATTAACCGTAATATAAAATGATCTAATCGGGTCTCTGTTTGCCTTATCCTAGAAGTTTAATAGTGCATTTTACTCGCCATTTCATGCGCTTAGAGATGCCGCTTAGCCCAATACGCTGTCTGAACTAGGAGCGACGTAATTTGAACAAATGTGAGAGAATTTCGCTGAATTCTTAAATTCACTATAATATAAACTGAACTAATCGGGTCTCTGTTCGCCCTACCCTAGTAGTTTAATAGTGCATTTTACTCGCCATTTCTTGCGCTTTGAGATGCCGCTTAGCCCAATACGCTATCTGAAATAGGAGCGACGTAAATTGAACATATGTGATAGAATTTCCTTGAAATCTTATATTAACCAAAATATAAAATGATCTAATCGGGTCTCTGATTGCCCTATCATAGAAGTTTAGTAGTGCATTTTACTCGCCCTTCCACGCGCTTCAAGATGCCGTCTAGCCCAGTACGCTATCTGAAATAGGAGCGACGTAAGTTGAACAAATGTGATAGAATTACGCTGAATTCTTACATTAACCGTAATATAAAATGATCTAATCGGGTCTCTGTTTGCCTTATCCTAGAAGTTTAATAGTGCATTTTACTCGCCATTTCATGCGCTTAGAGATGCCGCTTAGCCCAATACGCTGTCTGAACTAGGAGCGACGTAATTTGAACAAATGTGAGAGAATTTCGCTGAATTCTTAAATTCACTATAATATAAACTGAACTAATCGGGTCTCTGTTCGCCCTACCCTAGAAGTTTAATAGTGCATTTTACTCGTCATTTCATGCGCTTTGACATGCCGCTTAGCCCAATACGCTATCTGAAATAGGAGCGACGTAAATTGAGCAAATGTGATAGAATTTCATTGAATTCATTTATTAACCATAATGTAAAATGATCTAATCGGGTCTCTGTTTGCCCTACCCTAGTAGTTTAATAGTGCATTTTACTCGCCATTTCTTGCGCTTTGAGATGCCGCTTAGCCCAATTCGCTATCTGAAATAGGAGCGACGTAAATTGGACAAGTGTGATAGAATTTCGCTGAATTCTTATATTAACCGTAATATAAAATGATCTAATCGTGTCTCTGTTCGCCCTACCCAAGAAGATTAATAGTGCATTTCACTCGTCATTTCATGCGCTTTGAGATGCCGCTTAGCCCAATACGCTATCTGAAATAGGAGCGACGTAAATTGAACAAATGTGATAGAATTTCGCTGAATTCTTATACTAACCAAAATATAAAATGATCTAATCGACTCTCTGATTGCCCTATCATAGAAGTTTATATAGTGCATTCTACTCGCCATTCGACGCGCTTTAAGATGCCGCCTAGCCCAGTACGCTATCTGAAATAGGAACAACGTAAATTGAACAATTGTGATAGAATTTTACTGAATTCTTAAATTAACTATAATATAAAATGATCTAATCGGGTCTCTATTTGCCCTACCCTAGAAGTTTAATAGTGCATTTTACTCGCCATTTCATGCGCTTTGAGATGCCGCCTAGCCCAGTACGCTATCTGAAATAGGAACAACGTAAATTGAACAATTGTGATAGAATTTTGCTGAATTCTTAAATTAACTATAATATAAAATGATCTAATCGGGTCTCTATTTGCCCTACCCTAGAAGGTTAACAGTGCATTTTACTCGCCATTCCACGCGCTTTAAGATGCCGCCGAGCCCAGTACGCTATCTGAAATAGGAGCGACGTAAATTGAACAAATGTGATAGAATTTCGCTGAATTCTTAAATTAACTATAATATAAAGTTATCTAATCGAGTCTCTGTTTGCCCTACCCTAGAAGTTTAATACTGCATTTTACTTGTCATTTCATGAGCTTTGAGATGCCGCTTATCCCAATACGCTATCTGAAATAGGAGCGATGCAAATTGAACAAATGTGATAGAATTTCGCTGAATTCTTTTATTAACCAAAATGTAAAATGATCTAATCGGGTCTCTGTTCGCCCTAGCCTAGAAGTTTAATAGTGCATTTTACTCGCCATTTCATGCGCTTTAAGATGCCGCATAGCCCAGTACGCTATCTGAAATAGGAGCGACGTAACTTGAACAAATGTGATAGAATTACGCTGCATTCTTATATTAACCGTAATATAAAATGATCTAATCGGGTGTCCGTTTGCCTTATCCTAGAAGTTTAATAGCGCATTTTACTCGCCATTTCATGCGCTTTGAGAGGCCGCTTAGCTCAATACGCTATCTGAAATAGGAGCGACGTAAATTGATCAAATGTGATAGAATTTCCGTGAATTCTTATATTAACCTTAATGTGAAATGATCTAATCGGGTCTCTGTTCGCCCTACCCTAGAAGTTTAATAGTGCATTTCACTCGTCATTTCACGCGCTTTGAGATGCCGCTTAGCCCAATATGCTATCTGAAATAGGAGCGACGTAAATTGAACAAATGTGATAGAATTTCGCTGAATTCTTTTATTAACCAAAATGTAAAATGATCTAATCCGGTCTCCGTTCGCCCTAGCCTAGAAGTTTAATAGTGCATTTTAGTCGCCATTTCATACGCTTTGAGATGCCGCTTAGCCCAATACGCTATCTGAAATAGGAGCGACGTAAATTGAACAAATGTGAAAGAATTTCCCTGAAATCTTATATTAATCAAAATATAAAATGATCTAATCGGGTCTCTGATTGCCCTACCCTAGAAGTTTAATAGTGCATTTCACTCGACATTTCATACGCTTTGCGATGCCGCTAAGCCCAATAAGCTATCTGTAATAGGAGCGACGTAAATTGAACAAATGTGATAGAATTTCGCTGAATTCTTAAATTAACTATACTATAAAATTATCTAATCGGGTCTCTGTTTGCCCTACCCTAGAAGTTTAATAGTGCATTTTACTCGTCACTTCATGCGCTTTGAGATGCCGCTTAGCCCAATACGCTATCTGAAATAGGAGCGACGTAAATTGAACAAATGTGATAGAATTTCGCTGAATTCTTAAATTAACTATACTATAAAATTATCTAATCGGGTCTCTGTTTGCCCTACCCTAGAAGTTTAATAGTGCATTTTACTCGACATTTCATGCGCTTTGAGATGCCGCTTAGCCGAAGCCGCTATCTGAAATAGGAGCGATGTAAATTGAACAAATGTGATAGAATTTTCTCGAAATCTTATATTAAACAAAATATAAAATGATCTAATCGGGTCTCTGATTGCCCTATCATAGAAGTTTAGTAGTGCATTTTACTCGCCCTTCCACGCGCTTTAAGATGCCGCCTAGCCCAGTACGCTATCTGAAATAGGTGCGACGTAAATTGAACAAATGTGATAGAATTTTGCTGAATTCTTAAATTAACCATAATATAAAATGATCTAATCGGGTCTCTGATTGCCCTACCCTAGAAGTTTCATAGTGCATTTCACTCGCCATTTCATGCGCTTTGAGATGCCGCTTAGCCCAATACGCTATCTGAAATAGGAGCGACGTAAATTGAACAAATGTGATAGAATTTCCCTGAAATCTTATATTAAACAAAATATGAAATGATCTAATCGGGTCTCTGATTGCCCTATCGTAGAAGTTTAGCAGTGCATTTTACTCGCCCTTCCACGCGCTTTAAGATGCCGCCTAGCCCAATACGCTATCTGAAATTGGAGCGACGTAAGTTGAACAAATGTGATAGAATGTCGCTGAATTCTTATATTAACCTTAATGGAAAATGTTCTAATCGGGTCTCTGTTCGCCTTAGCCCAGAAGTTTAATAGTGCATTTTATTCGCCATTTCATGCGCTTTGAGATGCCGCTTAGCGCAATACGCTATCTGAAATAGGAGCGACGTAAATTGAACAAATGTGATAGAATTTCGCTGAATTCTTATATTAACCAAAATGTGAAATGATCTAATCGGGTCTCTGTTCGCCCTACCCTAGAAGTTTAATAGTGCATTTCACTCGTCATTTCACGCGCTTTGAGGTGCCGCTTAGCCCAATAGGCTATCTGAAATAGGAGCGACGTAAATTGAACAAATGTGATAGAATTTCGCTGAATTCTTTTATTAACCAAAATGTAAAATGATCTAATCCGGTCTCCGTTCGCCCTAGCCTAGAAGTTTAATAGTGCATTTTAGTCGCCATGTCATACGCTTTGAGATGCCGCTTAGCCCAATACGCTATCTGAAATAGGAGCGACGTAAATTGAACAAATGTGAAAGAATTTCCCTGAAATCTTATATTAACCAAAATATAAAATGATCTAATCGGGTCTCTGATTGACCTATCATAGAATTTTAATAGTGCATTTTACTCGCCATTCCACCCGCTTTAAGATGCCGCCTAGCCCAGTACGCTATCTGAAATAGGTGCGACGTAAATTGAACAAATGTAATAGAATTTTTCTGAATTCTTAAATTAACCATAATATAAAATGATCTAATCGGGTCTCTGTTTGCCTTACCCTAGAAGTTTAATAGTTCATTTTACTCGTCATTTCATGCGCTTTGACATGCCGCATAGCCCAATACGCTATCTGAAATAGGAGCGACGTAAATTGAACAAATGTGATAGAACTTCAGTGAATTCATTTATTAACCATAATGTAAAATGATCTAATCGGGTCTCTGTTCGGCCTACTCTAGAAGTTTAATAGTGCATTTTATTCGCCATTTCATGCGCTTTGAGATGCCGCTTAGCCCAATACGCTATCGGAAATTGGAGCGACGTAAATTGAACAAATGTGATAGAATTTGGCTGAATTCGTAAATTAACCATAATATAAAATGATCTAATCGGGTCTCTGTTCGCCCTAGCCTACAAGTTTAATAGAGCATTTTATTCGCCATTTCATGCGCTTTGAGATGCCGCGCAGCCCAGTACGCTATCTGAAATAGGAGCGACGTAAATTGAACAAATGTGGTAGAATTTCCCTGAATTCTTATATTAACCTTAATGGAAAATGATCTAATCGGGTCTCTGTTCGCCCTAGCCCAGAAGTTTAATAGTGCATTTTATTCGCCATTTCATGCGCTTTGAGATGCCGCTTAGCGCAGTACGCTATCTGAAATAGGAGCGACGTAAATTGAACAAATGTGATAGAATTTCGCTGAAATCTTATATTAAACAAAATATGAAATGATCTAATCGGGTCTCTGATTGCCCTATCGTAGAAGTTCAGTAGTGCATTTTGCTCGCCATTCCACGCGCTTTAAGATGCCGCCTAGCCCAGTACGCTATCTGAAATAGGAGCGACGTAAATTGAACAAATGTGATAGAATTTCGCTGAATTCTTAAATTAACCATAATACAAAATGATCTAATCGGGTCTCTGTTGCCCTACCCTAGAAGTTTAATAGTGCATTTCACTCGTCATTTCATGCGCATTGAGATGCCGCTTAGGCCAATTCGCTATCTGAAATAGGAGCGACGTAAATTGAACAAATGTGATAGAATTTCGCTGAATTCTTAAATTAACCATAATATAAAATGATCTAATCGGGTCTCTGTTTGCCTTACCTTAGAAGTTTAATAGTGCATTTTACTCGCCATTTCATGCGCGTTGAGATGCCGCTTAGCCCAATACGCTATCTGAAATAGGAGCGACGTAAATTGAACAAATGTGATAGAATTTCGGTGAATTCTTTTATTAACCATAATGTAAAATGATCTAATCGGGTCTCTGCTCGCCCTAGCCTAGAAGTTTAATAGTGCATTTTATTCGCCATTGCATGCGCTTTGAGTTGCCGCTTAGCTGAATACGCTATCTGAAATAGGAGCGACGTAAATTGAACAAATGTGATAGAATTTCCCTGAAATCTTATATTAAACAAAATATAAAATGATCTAATCGGGTCTCTGATTGCCCTATCATAGAAGTTTCGTAGAGCATTTTACTCGCCATTCTACGCGCTTTAAGATGCCGCCTAGCCCAGTACGCTATCTGAAATAGTCACGACGTAAATTGAACAAATGTGATAGAATTTTGCTGAAATCTTAAATTAACCATAATATAAAATGATCTAATCGGGTCTCTGTTTGCCCTACCCTAGAAGTTTAACAGTGCATTTGACTCGCCATTTCATGCGCTTTGAGATGCCGCTTAGCTCAATACGCTATCTGAAATAGGAGCGACGTAAAGTGAACAAATGTGATAGAATTTCCCTGAATTCTTATATTAACCTTAATGTAAAATGATCTAATCGGGTCTCTGTTTGCCCTATCATAGAAGTTTAATAGTGCATTTCACTCGTCATTTCATGCGCTTTGAGATGCCGCTTAGCCCAATACGCTATCTGAAATAGGAGCGACGTAACTTGAACAAATGTGATAGAATTTCGCTGAATTCTTATAATAACCAAAATATAAAATGATCTAGTCGGGTCTCTGATTGCCCTATCATAGAAGTTTAGTGGAGCATTTTACTCGCCCTTCCACGCGCTTTAAGATGCCACCTAGCACAGTACGCTATCTGAAATAGGAGCGACGTAAGTTGAACGAATGTGATAGAATTACGCTGAATTCTTATATTAACCGTAATATAAAATGATCAAATCGGGTCTCTGTTTGCCTTACCCTAAAAGTTTAATAGTGCATTTTACTCGCCATTCCATGCGCTTTGAGATACCGCTTAGCCCAATACGCTATCTGAAATAGGAGCGACGTAAATTGAACAACTGTGATAGAATTTCGGTGAATTCTTAAATTAACCATAATATAAAATGATCTAATCGGGTCTCAGTTTGCCCTACCCTAGAAGTGTAATAGTGCATTTTACTCGCCATTTCTTGCGCTTTGAGATGCCGCTTAGCCCAATACGCTATCTGAAATATCAACGACGTAAATTGAACAAATGTGATAGAATTTCGCTGAATTCTTATATTAACCTTAATGTAAAATGATCTAATCGGGTCTCTGTTCGCCCTACCCTAGAAGTTTAATAGTGCATTTCACTCGCCATTTCATGCGCGTTGAGATGCCGCTTAGCCCAATACGCTATCTGAAATAGGACCGACGTAAGTTGAACAAATGTGATAGAATTTCGCTGAATTCTTTTATTAACCATAATGTAAAATGAACTAATCGGGTCTCTGCTCGCCCTAGCCTAGAAGTTTAATAGTGCATATTATTCGCCATTTCATGCGCTTTGAGATGCCGCTTAGCCCAATACGCTATCTGAAATAGGAGCGACGTAAATTGAGCAAATGTGATAGAATTTCATTGAATTCATTTATTAACCATAATGTAAAATGATCTAATCGGGTCTCTGTTTGCCCTACCCTAGTAGTTTAATAGTGCATTTTACTCGCCATTTCTTGCGCTTTGAGATGCCGCTTAGCCCAATTCGCTATCTGAAATAGGAGCGACGTAAATTGGACAAGTGTGATAGAATTTCGCTGAATTCTTATATTAACCGTAATATAAAATGATCTAATCGTGTCTCTGTTCGCCCTACCCAAGAAGATTAATAGTGCATTTCACTCGTCATTTCATGCGCTTTGAGATGCCGCTTAGCCCAATACGCTATCTGAAATAGGAGCGACGTAAATTGAACAAATGTGATAGAATTTCGCTGAATTCTTATACTAACCAAAATATAAAATGATCTAATCGACTCTCTGATTGCCCTATCATAGAAGTTTATATAGTGCATTCTACTCGCCATTCGACGCGCTTTAAGATGCCGCCTAGCCCAGTACGCTATCTGAAATAGGAACAACGTAAATTGAACAATTGTGATAGAATTTTACTGAATTCTTAAATTAACTATAATATAAAATGATCTAATCGGGTCTCTATTTGCCCTACCCTAGAAGTTTAATAGTGCATTTTACTCGCCATTTCATGCGCTTTGAGATGCCGCCTAGCCCAGTACGCTATCTGAAATAGGAACAACGTAAATTGAACAATTGTGATAGAATTTTGCTGAATTCTTAAATTAACTATAATATAAAATGATCTAATCGGGTCTCTATTTGCCCTACCCTAGAAGGTTAACAGTGCATTTTACTCGCCATTCCACGCGCTTTAAGATGCCGCCTAGCCCAGTACGCTATCTGAAATAGGATCGACGTAAATTGAACAAATGTGATAGAATTTCGCTGAATTCTTAAATTAACTATAATATAAAGTTATCTAATCGAGTCTCTGTTTGCCCTACCCTAGAAGTTTAATACTGCATTTTACTTGTCATTTCATGAGCTTTGAGATCCCGCTTATCCCAATACGCTATCTGAAATAGGAGCGATGCAAATTGAACAAATGTGATAGAATTTCGCTGAATTCTTTTATTAACCAAAATGTAAAATGATCTAATCGGGTCTCTGTTCGCCCTAGCCTAGAAGTTTAATAGTGCATTTTACTCGCCATTTCATGCGCTTTAAGATGCCGCATAGCCCAGTACGCTATCTGAAATAGGAGCGACGTAACTTGAACAAATGTGATAGAATTACGCTGCATTCTTATATTAACCGTAATATAAAATGATCTAATCGGGTGTCCGTTTGCCTTATCCTAGAAGTTTAATAGCGCATTTTACTCGCCATTTCATGCGCTTTGAGAGGCCGCTTAGCTCAATACGCTATCTGAAATAGGAGCGACGTAAATTGATCAAATGTGATAGAATTTCCCTGAATTCTTATATTAACCTTAATGTGAAATGATCTAATCGGGTCTCTGTCGCCCTACCCTAGAAGTTTAATAGTGCATTTCACTCGTCATTTCACGCGCTTTGAGATGCCGCTTAGCCCAATATGCTATCTGAAATAGGAGCGACGTAAATTGAACAAATGTGATAGAATTTCGCTGAATTCTTTTATTAACCAAAATGTAAAATGATCTAATCCGGTCTCCGTTCGCCCTAGCCTAGAAGTTTAATAGTGCATTTTAGTCGCCATTTCATACGCTTTGAGATGCCGCTTAGCCCAATACGCTATCTGAAATAGGAGCGACGTAAATTGAACAAATGTGAAAGAATTTCCCTGAAATCTTATATTAATCAAAATATAAAATGATCTAATCGGGTCTCTGATTGCCCTACCCTAGAAGTTTAATAGTGCATTTCACTCGACATTTCATACGCTTTGCGATGCCGCTAAGCCCAATAAGCTATCTGTAATAGGAGCGACGTAAATTGAACAAATGTGATAGAATTTCGCTGAATTCTTAAATTAACTATACTATAAAATTATCTAATCGGGTCTCTGTTTGCCCTACCCTAGAAGTTTAATAGTGCATTTTACTCGTCACTTCATGCGCTTTGAGATGCCGCTTAGCCCAATACGCTATCTGAAATAGGAGCGACGTAAATTGAACAAATGTGATAGAATTTCGCTGAATTCTTAAATTAACTATACTATAAAATTATCTAATCGGGTCTCTGTTTGCCCTACCCTAGAAGTTTAATAGTGCATTTTACTCGACATTTCATGCGCTTTGAGATGCCGCTTAGCCGAAGCCGCTATCTGAAATAGGAGCGATGTAAATTGAACAAATGTGATAGAATTTCCTCGAAATCTTATATTAAACAAAATATAAAATGATCTAATCGGGTCTCTGATTGCCCTATCATAGAAGTTTAGTAGTGCATTTTACTCGCCCTTCCACGCGCTTTAAGATGCCGTCTAGCCCAGTACGCTATCTGAAATAGGTGCGACGTAAATTGAACAAATATGATAGAATTTTGCTGAATTCTTAAATTAACCATAATATAAAATGGTCTAATCGGGTCTCTGATTGCCCTACCCTAGAAGTTTCATAGTGCATTTCACTCGCCATTTCATGCGCTTTGAGATGCCGCTTAGCCCAATACGCTATCTGAAATAGGAGCGACGTAAATTGAACAAATGTGATAGAATTTCCCTGAAATCTTATATTAAACAAAATATGAAATGATCTAATCGGGTCTCTGATTGCCCTATCGTAGAAGTTTAGCAGTGCATTTTACTCGCCCTTCCACGCGCTTTAAGATGCCGCCTAGCCCAATACGCTATCTGAAATTGGAGCGACGTAAGTTGAACAAATGTGATAGAATGTCGCTGAATTCTTATATTGACCTTAATGGAAAATGTTCTAATCGGGTCTCTGTTCGCCTTAGCCCAGAAGTTTAAGAGTGCATTTTATTCGCCATTTCATGCGCTTTGAGATGCCGCTTAGCGCAATACGCTATCTGAAATAGGAGCGACGTAAATTGAACAAATGTGATAGAATTTCGCTGAATTCTTATATTAACCAAAATGTGAAATGATCTAATCGGGTCTCTGTTCGCCCTACCCTAGAAGTTTAATAGTGCATTTCACTCGTCATTTCACGCGCTTTGAGGTGCCGCTTAGCCCAATAGGCTATCTGAAATAGGAGCGACGTAAATTGAACAAATGTGATAGAATTTCGCTGAATTCTTTTATTAACCAAAATGTAAAATGATCTAATCCGGTCTCCGTTCGCCCTAGCCTAGAAGTTTAATAGTGCATTTTAGTCGCCATGTCATACGCTTTGAGATGCCGCTTAGCCCAATACGCTATCTGAAATAGGAGCGACGTAAATTGAACAAATGTGAAAGAATTTCCCTGAAATCTTATATTAACCAAAATATAAAATGATCTAATCGGGTCTCTGATTGACCTATCATAGAATTTTAATAGTGCATTTTACTCGCCATTCCACCCGCTTTAAGATGCCGCCTAGCCCAGTACGCTATCTGAAATAGGTGCGACGTAAATTGAACAAATGTAATAGAATTTTGCTGAATTCTTAAATTAACCATAATATAAAATTATCTAATCGGGTCTCTGATTGCCCTATCATAGAATTTTAATTTTGCATTTTACTCGCCATTCCACGGGCTTTAAAATGCCGCCTAGCCCAGTACGCTATCTGAAATAGGAGCGACGTAAATTGAACAAATGTGATAGAATTTCGCTGAATTCATATATTAACCCTAATATAAAATGATCTAATCGGGTCTCTGTTGCCCTACCCTACAAGTTTAATAGTGCATTTCACTCGTCATTTCATGCGCATTGAGATGCCGCTTAGGCCAATTCGCTATCTGAAATAGGAGCGACGTAAATTGAACAAATGTGATAGAATTTCGCTGAATTCTTATATTAACCAAAATATAAAATGATCTAATCAGGTCTCTGATTGCCCTATCATAGAAGTTTAACAATGCATTTTATTCGCCATTCCTCGCGTTTTCAGTTGCCGCCTAGCCCAGTACGCTAGCTGCAATAGGAACGACGTAAATTGAACAAATGTGATAGAATTTCGCTGAATTCTTAAATTAACCTTAATATAAAATGATCTAATCGGGTCTCTGTTTGCCTTACCCTAGAAGTTTAATAGTGCATTTTACTCGCCATTTCATGCGATTTGAGATACTGCTTAGCCCAATACGCTATCTGAAATAAGAGCGACGTAAATTGAACAAATGAGATAGAATTTCGCTGAATTCTTAAGTTAACCATAATATAAAATGATCTAATCGGGTCTCTGTTTGCCTTACCCTAGAAGTTTAATAGTGCATTTTACTCGTCATTTCATGCGCTTTGACATGCCGCATAGCCCAATACGCTATCTGAAATAGGAGCGACGTAAATTGAACAAATGTGATAGAACTTCAGTGAATTCATTTATTAACCATAATGTAAAATGATCTAATCGGGTCTCTGTTCGGCCTACTCTAGAAGTTTAATAGTGCATTTTATTCGCCATTTCATGCGCTTTGAGATGCCGCTTAGCCCAATACGCTATCGGAAATTGGAGCGACGTAAAGTGAACAAATGTGATAGAATTTGGCTGAATTCGTAAATTAACCATAATATAAAATGATCTAATCGGGTCTCTGTTCGCCCTAGCCTACAAGTTTAATAGAGCATTTTATTCGCCATTTCATGCGCTTTGAGATGCCGCGCAGCCCAGTACGCTATCTGAAATAGGAGCGACGTAAATTGAACAAATGTGGTAGAATTTCCCTGAATTCTTATATTAACCTTAATGGAAAATGATCTAATCGGGTCTCTGTTCGCCCTAGCCCAGAAGTTTAATAGTGCATTTTATTCGCCATTTCATGCGCTTTGAGATGCCGCTTAGCGCAGTACGCTATCTGAAATAGGAGCGACTTAAATTGAACAAATGTGATAGAATTTCGCTGAAATCTTATATTAAACAAAATATGAAATGATCTAATCGGGTCTCTGATTGCCCTATCGTAGAAGTTAAGTAGTGCATTTTGCTCGCCATTCCACGCGCTTTAAGATGCCGCCTAGCCCAGTACGCTATCTGAAATAGGAGCGACGTAAATTGAACAAATGTGATAGAATTTCGCTGAATTCTTAAATTAACCATAATACAAAATGATCGAATCGGGTCTCTGTTGCCCTACCCTAGAAGTTTAATAGTGCATTTCACTCGTCATTTCATGCGCATTGAGATGCCGCTTAGGCCAATTCGCTATCTGAAATAGGAGCGACGTAAATTGAACAAATGTGATAGAATTTCGCTGAATTCTTAAGTTAACCATAATATAAAATGATCTAATCGGGACTCTGTTTGCCTTACCTTAGAAGTTTAATAGTGCATTTTACTCGCCATTTCATGCGCGTTGAGATGCCGCTTAGCCCAATACGCTATCTGAAATAGGAGCGACGTAAATTGAACAAATGTGATAGAATTTCGGTGAATTCTTTTATTAACCATAATGTAAAATGATCTAATCGGGTCTCTGCTCGCCCTAGCCTAGAAGTTTAATAGTGCGTTTTATTCGCCATTGCATGCGCTTTGAGTTGCCGCTTAGCTGAATACGCTATCTGAAATAGGAGCGACGTAAATTGAACAAATGTGATAGAATTTCCCTGAAATCTTATATTAAACAAAATATAAAATGATCTAATCGGGTCTCTGATTGCCCTATCATAGAAGTTTCGTAGAGCATTTTACTCGCCATTCTACGCGCTTTAAGATGCCGCCTAGCCCAGTACGCTATCTGAAATAGTCACGACGTAAATTGAACAAATGTGATAGAATTTTGCTGTAATTTTAAATTAACCATAATATAAAATGATCTAATCGGGTCTCTGTTTGCCCTACCCTAGAAGTTTAACAGTGCATTTGACTCGCCATTTCATGCGCTTTGAGATGCCGCTTAGCTCAATACGCTATCTGAAATAGGAGCGACGTAAATTGAACAAATGTGATAGAATTTCCCTGAATTCTTATATTAACCTTAATGTAAAATGATCTAATCGGGTCTCTGTTTGCCCTATCATAGAAGTTTAATAGTGCATTTCACTCGTCATTTCATGCGCTTTGAGATGCCGCTTAGCCCAATACGCTATCTGAAATAGGAGCGACGTAACTTGAACAAATGTGATAGAATTTCGCTGAATTCTTATAATAACCAAAATATAAAATGATCTAGTCGGGTCTCTGATTGCCCTATCATAGAAGTTTAGTGGAGCATTTTACTCGCCCTTCCACGCGCTTTAAGATGCCACCTAGCACAGTACGCTATCTGAAATAGGAGCGACGTAAGTTGAACGAATGTGATAGAATTACGCTGAATTCTTATATTAACCGTAATATAAAATGATCAAATCGGGTCTCTGTTTGCCTTACCCTAAAAGTTTAATAGTGCATTTTACTCGCCATTCCATGCGCTTTGAGATACCGCTTAGCCCAATACGCTATCTGAAATAGGAGCGACGTAAATTGAACAACTGTGATAGAATTTCGGTGAATTCTTAAATTAACCATAATATAAAATGATCTAATCGGGTCTCAGTTTGCCCTACCCTAGAAGTGTAATAGTGCATTTTACTCGCCATTTCTTGCGCTTTGAGATGCCGCTTAGCCCAATACGCTATCTGAAATATCAACGACGTAAATTGAACAAATGTGATAGAATTTCGCTGAATTCTTATATTAACCTTAATGTAAAATGATCTAATCGGGTCTCTGTTCGCCCTACCCTAGAAGTTTAATAGTGCATTTCACTCGCCATTTCATGCGCGTTGAGATGCCGCTTAGCCCAATACGCTATCTGAAATAGGAGCGACGTAAGTTGAACAAATGTGATAGAATTTCGCTGAATTCTTTTATTAACCATAATGTAAAATGAACTAATCGGGTCTCTGCTCGCCCTAGCCTAGAAGTTTAATAGTGCATTTTATTCGCCATTGCATGCGCTTTGAGATGCCGCTTAGCTGAATACGCTATCTGAAATAGGAGCGACGTAAATTGAACAAATGTGATAGAATTTACCTGAAATCTTATATTAAACAAAATATAAAATGATCTAGTCGGGTCTCTGATCGCCCTATCATAAAAGGTTAATAGTGCATTCTACTCGCCATTCCACGCGCTTTCAGATGCCGCCTAGCCCAATACGCTATCTGAAATAGGACCGACGTAAGTTGAACAAATGTGATAGAATTTCGCTGAATTCTTTTATTAACCATAATGTAAAATGAACTAATCGGGTCTCTGCTCGCCCTAGCCTAGTAGTTTAATAGTGAATTTTATTCGCCATTGCATGCGCTTTGAGATGCCGCTTAGCCGAATACGCTATCTGAAATAGGAGCGACGTAAATTGAACAAATGTGATAGAATTACGCTGATTTCTTACATTAATCTTAATGAAAAATGATCTAATCGGGTCTCAGATTGCCTTATCATAGAAGTTTAATAGTGCATTTTACTCGCCATTTCTTGCGCTTTGAGATGCCGCTTAGCCCAATACGCTATCTGAAATAGGAGCGACGTAAATTGAACAAATGTGATAGAATTTCGCTGAATTCTTATATTAACCAAAATATAAAACGGTCTAATCGGCTCTCTGATTGCCCTATCATAGAAGTTTAGCAGTCCGTTTTACTCGCCCTTCCACGCGCTTTAAGATGCCGCCTAGCCCAATACGCTATCTGAAATTGGAGCGACGTAAGTTGAACAAATGTGATAGAATTTCGCTGAAATCTTTGATTAACCATAATGTAAAATGATCTAATCGGGTCTCTGTTCGCCCTAGCCTACAAGTTTAATAGAGCATTTTATTCGCCATTTCATGCGCTTTGAGATGCCGCGTAGCCCAATACGCTATCTGAAATAGGAGCGACGTAAATTGAACAAATGTGATAGAATTTCCCTGAATTCTTATATTAACCTTAATGTAAAATGTTCTAATCGGGTCTCTGTTCGCCCTACCCTAGAAGTTTAATAGTGCCTTTCACTCGTCATTTCATGCGTTTTGAGATGCCGCTTAGCCCAATACGCTATCTGAAATAGGAGCGACGTAAATTGAACAAATGTGATAGAATTTCGCTGAATTCTTATATTAACCAAAACATAAAATGATCTAGTCGGGTCTCTGATTGCCCTATCATAGAAGTTTAATAGTGCATTTTGCTCGCCTTTCCACGCGCTTTAAGATGCCGCCTAGCCCAGTACGCTATCTGAAATTGGAGCGACGAAAATTGAACAAATGTGATAGAATTTCGCTGAATTCTTAAATTAACCATAATGTAAAATGTTCTAACCGGGTCTCTTTTCGCCCTAGCCTAGAAGTTTAACAGTGCATTTTACTCGCCATTTCATGCGCTTAGGGATGCCGCTTAGCCCAATACGCTATCTGAACTAGTAGCGACGTAATTTGAACAAATGTGAGAGAATTTCGCTGAATTCTTAAATTCACTATAATATAAACTGAACTAATCGGGTCTCTGTTTGCGCTGCCCTAGAAGTTTGATAGTGCATTTTACTCGTCATTTCATGCACTTTGAGTTGCCGCTTATCCCAATACCCTATCTGAAATAGGAGCGATGTAAATTGAACAAATGTGATAGAATTTCGCTGATTTCTTATATTAACCAAAATATAAAATGACCTAGTCGGGACTCTGTTTGCCCTATCATAGAAGTTTAATCGTGCATTTCACTCGTCATTTCATGCGCTTTGAGATGCCGCTTAGCCCAATAAGCTATCTGAAATAGGAGCGACGTAAATTGAACAAATGTGATAGAATTTCGCTGAATTCTTACATTAATCTTAATGAAAAATGATCTAATCGGGTCTCTGTTCGCCTACCCTAGAAGTTTAATAGTGCATTTTACACGCCATTCCACGCGCTTTAATATGCCCCTAGCCCAGTACGCTATCTGAAATAGGAGCGACGTAAGTTGAACAAATGTGATAGAATTACGCTGAATTCTTATATTAACCGTAATATAAAATGGTCTAATCGGGTCTCCGTTTGCCCTACCCTAGAAGTTTAATAGTGCATTTTACTCATCATTCCACGCGCTTTAAGATGCCGCCTAGCCCAGTACGCTATCTGAAATAGGAGCGACGTAAATTGAACAAATCTGACAGAATTACGCTGAATTCTTAAATTAACCATAATATAAAATGATCTAATCAGGTCTCTGTTTGCCCTACCCTAGAAGTTTAATAGTGCATTTTACTCGCCATTTCTTGCGCTTTGAGATGCAGTTTAGCCCAATACGCTGTTTGAAATAGGAGCGACGTAAATTAAACAAATGTGATAGAATTTCGCTGAATTCTTATATTAACCAAAATATAAAATGATCTAATCGGGTCTCTGATTGCCCTATCATAGAAGTTTAAGAGTGCATTTTACTCGCCATTCCACGCGCTTTAATATGCCGCCTAGCCCAGTACGCTATCTGAAATAGGAGCGACGTAAGTTGACCAAATGCGATAGAATTACGCTGAATTCTCGTATTAACCGTAATATGAAATGGTCTAATCGGGTCTCCGTTTGCCTTATCCTAGAAGTTTAACAGTGCATTTTACTCGCCATTTCATGCGCATTGAGATGCAGCTTAGCCCAATACGCTATTTGAAATAGGAGCGACGTAAATTAAACAAATGTGATAGAATTTCGCTGAATTCTTATATTAACCAAAATATAAAATGATCTAATCGGGTCTCTGATTGCCCTATCATAGAAGTTTAAGAGTGCATTTTACTCGCCATTCCACGCGCTTTAATATGCCGCCTAGCCCAGTACGCTATCTGAAATAGGAGCGACGTAAGTTGAACAAATGTGATAGAATTACGCTGAATTCTTATATTAACCGTAATATAAAATGGTCTAATCGGGTCTCCATTTGCCTTATCCTAGAAGTTTAACAGTGCATTTTACTCGCCATTTCATGCGCATTGAGATGCCGCTTAGCCCAATACGCTATCTGAAATAGGAGCGATGTAAATTGAACAAATGTGATAGAATTTCGGTGAATTCTTATATTAACCAAAATATAAAACGGTCTAATCGGCTCTCTGATTGCCCTATCATAGAAGTTTAGCAGTCCGTTTTACTCGCCCTTCCACGCGCTTTAAGATGCCGCCTAGCCCAATACGCTATCTGAAATTGGAGCGACGTAAGTTGAACAAATGTGATAGAATTTCGCTGAAATCTTTTATTAACCATAATGTAAAATGATCTAATCGGGTCTCTGTTCGCCCTAGCCTACAAGTTTAATAGAGCATTTTATTCGCCATTTCATGCGCTTTGAGATGCCGCGCAGCCCAATACGCTATCTGAAATAGGAGCGACGTAAATTGAACAAATGTGATAGAATTTCCCTGAATTCTTATATTAACCTTAATGTAAAATGATCTAATCGGGTCTCTGTTCGCCCTACCCTAGAAGTTTAATAGTGCCTTTCACTCGTCATTTCATGCGTTTTGAGATGCCGCTTAGCCCAATACGCTATCTGAAATAGGAGCGACGTAAATTGAACAAATGTGATAGAATTTCGCTGAATTCTTATGTTAACCAAAACATAAAATGATCTAGTCGGGTCTCTGATTGCCCTATCATAGAAGTTTAATAGTGCATTTTGCACGCCTTTCCACGCGCTTTAAGATGCCGCCTAGCCCAGTACGCTATCTGAAATTGGAGCGACGAAAATTGAACAAATGTGATAGAATTTTGCTGACATCTTAAATTAACCATAATATAAAATGATCTAATCGGGTCTCTGCTTGCCCTACCCTAGAAGTTTAATAGTGCATTTCCCTCGTCATTTCCTGCGCATTGAGATGCCGCTTAGGCCAATTCGCTATCTGAAATAGGAGCGACGTAAATTGAACAAATGTGATAGAATTTCGCTGAATTCTTAAATTAACCATAATGTAAAATGTTCTAATCGGGTCTCTTTTCGCCCTAGCCTAGAAGTTTAATAGTGCATTTTACTCGCCATTTCATGCGCTTAGGGATGCCACTTAGCCCAATACGCTATCTGAACTAGTAGCGACGTAATTTGAACAAATGTGAGAGAATTTCGCTGAATTCTTAAATTCACTATAATATAAACTGAACTAATCGGGTCTCTGTTTGCGCTGCCCTAGAAGTTTGATAGTGCATTTTACTCGTCATTTCATGCACTTTGAGTTGCCGCTTAGCCCAATACCCTATCTGAAATAGGAGCGATGTAAATTGAACAAATGTGATAGAATTTCGCTGAATTCTTTTATTAACCATAATGGAAAATGATCTAATCGGGTCTCTGTTCGCCCTACCCTAGAAGTTTAATAGTGCATTTCACTCGCCATTTCATACGCTTTCAGATGCCGGTTAGCCCAATACGCTATCTGAAATAGGAGCGACGTAAATTGAACAAATGTGATAGAATTTCCTTGAAATCTTATATTAAACAAAATATAAAATGATCTAATCGGGTCTCCGATTGCCCTATCATAGAAGTTTAGTAGTGCATTTTACTCGCCGTTCCACGCGCTTTAAGATGCCGTCAAGCCCAGTACGCTATCTGAAATAGGAGCGACGTGAGTTGAACAAATGTGATAGAATTACGCTGAATACTTAAATTAACCATAATATAAAATGATCTAATCAGCTCTCTGATTGCCCTATCATAGAAGTTTAGTAGTGCATTTTACTCACCCTTCCTCGCGCTTTAAGATGCCGCCTAGCCCAGTACGCTATCTGAAATAGGAGCGACGTAAGTTGAACAAATGTGCTAGATTACGCTGAATTCTTATATTAACCGTAATATAAAATGATCTATTCGGGTCTCTGTTTGCCTTACCCTAGAAGATTAATAGTGCATTTTGCTCACCATTTCATGCGCTTTGAGATGCCGCTTATCCCAATACGCTATCTGAAATAGGAGCGACGTAAATTGAACAAATGTGATAGAATTTCGCTGAATTCTTATATTAACCGTAATATACAATGATCTAATCGGTTCTCTGTTTGCCTTATCTTAGAAGTTTAATAGTGCATTTTACTCGCCATTTCATGCGCATTGAGATGCCGCTTAGCCCAGTACGCTATCTGAAATAGGAGCGACGTAAATTGAACAAATGTGATAGAATTTCGATGAATTCTTAAATTAACCATAATATAAAATGATCTTATCGGGTCTCTGTTTGCCCTACCCTAGAAGTTTAGTAGTGCATTTTACTCGACATTTCTTGCGCTTTGAGATTCCGCTTAGCCCAATACGCTATCTGATATATCAGCGACGTAAATTCAACAAATGTGAGAGAATTTCCCTGGATTCTTATATTAACCTTAATGTAAAATGCTCTAATCGGGTCTCTGTTCGCCCTACCCTAGAAGTTAATAGTGCATTTTACTCGCCATTTCATGCGATTTGAGATGCTGCTTAGCCCAATACGCTATCTGAAATAAGAGAGACGTAAATTGAACAAATGTGATAGAATTTCGCTGAATTCTTAAATTAACCATAATATAAAATGATCTAATCGGGTCTCTGTTTGCCCTACCCTAGAAGTTTAATAGTGCATTTTACTCGGCATTTCTTGCGCTTTGAGATGCCGCTTAGCCCAATACGCTATCTGAAATATCAGCGACGTAAATTGAACAAATGTGATAGAATTTCGCTGAATCCTTATATTAACCAAAATATAAAATGATCTAATCGGCTCTCTGATTGCCGTATCATAGAAGTTTAGTAGTGCATTTTACTCGCCGTGCCACGCGCTTTAAGATGCCGCCTAGCCCAGTACGCTATCTGAAATAGGAGAGACGTAAGATGAACAAATGTGATAGAATTTCGCTGAATTCTTAATTTATCCCTAATATAAAATGATCTAATCGGGTCTCTGTTTGCCCTACCCTAGTAGTTTAATAGTGCATTTTACTCGCCATTTCTTGCGCTTTGAGATGCCGCTTAGCCCAATTCGCTATCTGAAATAGGAGCAACGTAAATTGGACAAATGTGATAGAATTTCGCTGAATTCTTATATTAACCGTAATATAAAATGATCTAATCGGTTCTCTGTTTGCCTTATCCTAGAAGTTTAATAGTGCATTTTACTCGCCATTTCATGCGCATTGAGATGCCGCTTAGCCCAATACGCTATCTGAAATAGGAGCGACGTAAATTGAACAAATGTGATAGAATTTCGATGAATTCTTAAATTAACCATAATATAAAATGATCTTATCGGGTCTCTGTTTGCCCTGCCCTAGAAGTTTAATAGTGCATTTTACTCGACATTTCTTGCGCTTTGAGATTCCGCTTAGCCCAATACGCTATCTGAAATATCAGCGATGTAAATTGAACAAATGTGAGAGAATTTCGCTGAATTCTTATATTAACCTTAATGTAGAATGTTCTAATCGGGTCTCTGTTCGCCCTACCCTAGAAGATTAATAGTGCATTTCAGTTGTCATTTCATGCGCTTTGAGATGCCGCTTAGCCCAATACGCTATCTGAAATAGGAGCGACGTAAATTGAACAAATGTGATAGAATTTCGCTGAATTCTTATATTAATCTTAATGTAAAATTATCTAATCGGGTCTTTGTTCGCCCTACCCTAGAAGTTTAATAGTGCATTTCACTCGTCATTTCATGCGCATTGAGATGCCGCTTAGCCCAATTCGCTATCTGAAATAGGAGCGACGTAAATTGAACAAATGTGATAGAATTTCGCTGAATCCTTATATTAACCAAAATATAAAATGATCTAATCGGGTCTCTGATTGCCCTATCATAGAAGTTTAACAGTGCATTTTACTCGCCATTCCTCGCGATTTAAGTTGCCGCCTAGCCCAGTACGCTAGCTGAAATAGGAACGACGTAAATTGAACAAATGTGATAGAATTTCGCTGAATTCTTAAATTAACCTTAATATATAATGATCTAATCGGGTCTCTGTTTGCAATACCCTAGAAGTTTAATAGTGCATTTTACTCGTCACTTCATGCGCTTTGAGATGCCGCTTAGCCCAATACGCTATCTGAAATAGGAGCGACGTAAATTGAACAAATGTGATAGAATTTCGCTGAATTCTTAAATTAACTATACTATAAAATTATCTAATCGGGTCTCTGTTTGCCCTACCCTAGAAGTTTAATAGTGCATTTTACTCGACATTTCATGCGCTTTGAGATGCCGCTTAGCCGAAGCCGCTATCTGAAATAGGAGCGATGTAAATTGAACAAATGTGATAGAATTTCCTTGAAATCTTATATTAAACAAAATATAAAATGATCTAATCGGGTCTCTGATTGCCCTATCATAGAAGTTTAGTTGTGCATTTGACTCGCCCTTCCACGCGCTTTAAGATGCCGTCTAGCCCAGTACGCTATCTGAAATAGGAGCGACGTAAGTTGAACAAATGTGATAGAATTACGCTGAATTCTTATATTAACCGTAATATAAAATGATCTAATCGGTTCTCTGTTTGCCTTATCCTAGAAGTTTAATAGTGCATTTTACTCGACATTTCATGCGCTTAGAGATGCCGCTTAGCCCAATACGCTGTCTGAACTAGGAGCGACGTAATTTGAACAAATGTGAGAGAATTTCGCTGAATTCTTAAATTCACTATAATATAAACTGAACTAATCGGGTCTCTGTTCGCCCTACCCTAGAAGTTTAATAGTGCATTTTCTCGTCATTTCATGCGCTTTGACATGCCGCTTAGCCCAATACGCTATCTGAAATAGGAGCGACGTAAATTGAACAAATGTGATAGAATTTCAGTGAATTCATTTATTAACCATAATGTAAAATGATCTAATCGGGTCTCTGTTTGCCCTACCCTAGAAGTTTAATAGTGCATTTTGCTCGCCATTTCTTGCGCTTTGAGATGCCGCTTAGCCCAATACGCAATCTGAAATAGGAACGACGTAAATTGAACAAATGTGATAGAATTTCAGTGAATTCATTTATTAACCATAATTTAAAATGATCTAATCGGGTCTCTGTTTGCCCTACCCTAGAAGTTTAATAGTGCATTTTACTCGCCATTTCTTGCGCTTTGAGATGCCGCTTAGCCCAATACGCTATCTGAAATATCAGCGACGTAAATTGAACAAATGTGATAGAATTTCGCTGAATCCTTATATTAACCAAAATATAAAATGATCTAATCGGCTCTCTGATTGCCGTATCATAGAAGTTTAGTAGTGCATTTTACTCGCCGTTCCACGCGCTTTAAGATGCCGCCTAGCCCAGTACGCTATCTGAAATAGGAGAGACGTAAGTTGAACAAATGTGATAGAATTTCGCTGAATTCTTAATTTATCCCTAATATAAAATGATCTAATCGGGTCTCTGTTTGCCCTACCCTAGTAGTTTAATAGTGCATTTTACTCGCCATTTCTTGCGCTTTGAGATGCCGCTTAGCCCAATACGCTATCTGAAATAGGAGCAACGTAAATTGGACAAATGTGATAGAATTTCGCTGAATTCTTATATTAACCGTAATATAAAATGATCTAATCGGTTCTCTGTTTGCCTTATCCTAGAAGTTTAATAGTGCATTTTACTCGCCATTTCATGCGCATTGAGATGCCGCTTAGCCCAATACGCTATCTGAAATAGGAGCGACGTAAATTGAACAAATGTGATAGAATTTCGATGAATTCTTAAATTAACCATAATATAAAATGATCTTATCGGGTCTCTGTTTGCCCTGCCCTAGAAGTTTAATAGTGCATTTTACTCGACATTTCTTGCGCTTTGAGATTCCGCTTAGCCGAAGCCGCTATCTGAAATAGGAGCGATGTAAATTGAACAAATGTGATAGAATTTCCTTGAAATCTTATATTAAACAAAATATAAAATGATCTAATCGGGTCTCTGATTGCCCTATCATAGAAGTTTAGTAGTGCATTTGACTCGCCCTTCCACGCGCTTTAAGATGCCGTCTAGCCCAGTACGCTATCTGAAATAGGAGCGACGTAAGTTGAACAAATGTGATAGAATTACGCTGAATTCTTATATTAACCGTAATATAAAATGATCTAATCGGGTCTCTGTTTGCCTTATCCTAGAAGTTTAATAGTGCATTTTACTCGACATTTCATGCGCTTAGAGATGCCGCTTAGCCCAATACGCTGTCTGAACTAGGAGCGACGTAATTTGAACAAATGTGAGAGAATTTCGCTGAATTCTTAAATTCACTATAATATAAACTGAACTAATCGGGTCTCTGTTCGCCCTACCCTAGAAGTTTAATAGTGCATTTTCTCGTCATTTCATGCGCTTTGACATGCCGCTTAGCCCAATACGCTATCTGAAATAGGAGCGACGTAAATTGAACAAATGTGATAGAATTTCAGTGAATTCATTTATTAACCATAATGTAAAATGATCTAATCGGGTCTCTGTTTGCCCTACCCTCTAAGTTTAATAGTGCATTTTGCTCGCCATTTCTTGCGCTTTGAGATGCCGCTTAGCCCAATACGCAATCTGAAATAGGAACGACGTAAATTGCACAAATGTGATAGAATTTCAGTGAATTCATTTATTAACCATAATTTAAAATGATCTAATCGGGTCTCTGTTTGCCCTACCCTAGAAGTTTAATAGTGCATTTTACTCGCCATTTCTTGCGCTTTGAGATGCCGCTTAGCCCAATACGCTATCTGAAATATCAGCGACGTAAATTGAACAAATGTGATAGAATTTCGCTGAATCCTTATATTAACCAAAATATAAAATGATCTAATCGGCTCTCTGATTGCCGTATCATAGAAGTTTAGTAGTGCATTTTACTCGCCGTGCCACGCGCTTTAAGATGCCGCCTAGCCCAGTACGCTATCTGAAATAGGAGAGACGTAAGATGAACAAATGTGATAGAATTTCGCTGAATTCTTAATTTATCCCTAATATAAAATGATCTAATCGGGTCTCTGTTTGCCCTACCCTAGTAGTTTAATAGTGCATTTTACTCGCCATTTCTTGCGCTTTGAGATGCCGCTTAGCCCAATTCGCTATCTGAAATAGGAGCGACGTAAATTGGACAAATGTGATAGAATTTCGCTGAATTCTTATATTAACCGTAATATAAAATGATCTAATCGGTTCTCTGTTTGCCTTATCCTAGAAGTTTAATAGTGCATTTTACTCGCCATTTCATGCGCATTGAGATGCCGCTTAGCCCAATACGCTATCTGAAATAGGAGCGACGTAAATTGAACAAATGTGATAGAATTTCGATGAATTCTTAAATTAACCATAATATAAAATGATCTTATCGGGTCTCTGTTTGCAATACCCTAGAAGTTTAATAGTGCATTTTACTCGTCACTTCATGCGCTTTGAGATGCCGCTTAGCCCAATACGCTATCTGAAATAGGAGCGACGTAAATTGAACAAATGTGATAGAATTTCGCTGAAGTCTTAAATTAACTATACTATAAAATTATCTAATCGGGTCTCTGTTTGCCCTACCCTAGAAGTTTAATAGTGCATTTTACTCGACATTTCATGCGCTTTGAGATGCCGCTTAGCCGAAGCCGCTATCTGAAATAGGAGCGATGTAAATTGAACAAATGTGATAGAATTTCCTTGAAATCTTATATTAAACAAAATATAAAATGATCTAATCGGGTCTCTGATTGCCCTATCATAGAAGTTTAGTAGTGCATTTTACTCGCCCTTCCACGCGCTTTAAGATGCCGTCTAGCCCAGTACGCTATCTGAAATAGGAGCGACGTAAGTTGAACAAATGTTATAGAATTACGCTGAATTCTTATATTAACCGTAATATAAAATGATCTAATCGGTTCTCTGTTTGCCTTATCCTAGAAGTTTAATAGTGCATTTTACTCGACATTTCATGCGCTTTGAGATGCCGCTTAGCCCAATACGCTGTCTGAACTAGGAGCGACGTAATTTGAACAAATGTGAGAGAATTTCGCTGAATTCTTAAATTCACTATAATATAAACTGAACTAATCGGGTCTCTGTTCGCCCTACCCTAGAAGTTTAATAGTGCATTTTCTCGTCATTTCATGCGCTTTGACATGCCGCTTAGCCCAATACGCTATCTGAAATAGGAGCGACGTAAATTGAACAAATGTGATAGAATTTCAGTGAATTCATTTATTAACCATAATGTAAAATGATCTAATCGGGTCTCTGTTTGCCCTACCCTAGAAGTTTAATAGTGCATTTTACACGCCATTTCTTGCGCTTTGAGATGCCGCTTAGCCCAATACGCTATCTGAAATATCAGCGACGTAAATTGAACAAATGTGATAGAATTTCGCTGAATCCTTATATTAACCAAAATATAAAATGATCTAATCGGCTCTCTGATTGCCGTATCATAGAAGTTTAGTAGTGCATTTTACTCGCCGTTCCACGCGCTTTAAGATGCCGCCTAGCCCAGTACGCTATCTGAAATAGGAGCGACGTAAGTTGAACAAATGTGATAGAATTTCGCTGAATCCTTAAATTAACACTAATATAAAATGATCTAATCGGGTCTCTGTTTGTCCTACCCTAGTAGTTTAATAGTGCATTTTGCTCGCCATTTCTTGCGCTTTGAGATGCCGCTTAGCCCAATACGCAATCTGAAATATCAGCGACGTAAATTGAACAAATGTGAGAGAATTTCGCTGAATTCTTATATTAACCTTAATGTAAAATGTTCTAATCGGGTCTCTGTTCGCCCTACCCAAGAAGATTAATAGTGCATTTCACTCGTCATTTCATGCGCTTTGAGATGCCGCATAGCCCAACACGCTATCTGAAATAGGAGCGACGTAAATTGAACAAATGTGATAGAATTTCGCTGAATTCTTATATTAACCAAAATATAAAATGATCTAATCGACTCTCTGATTGCCCTATCATAGAAGGTTACATAGTGCATTTTACTCGCCATTCCGCGCGCTTTATGATGCCGCCTAGCCCAGTACGCTATCTGAAATAGGAACAACGTAAATTGAACAATTGTGATAGAAATTTACTGAATTCTTAAATTAACTATAATATAAAATGATCTAATCGGGTCTCTATTTGCCCTACCCAAGAAGTTTAATAGTGCATTTTACTCGACATTTCATGCGCTTTGAGATGCCGCCTAGCCCAGTACGCTATCTGAAATAGGAACAACGTAAATTGAACAATTGTGATAGAATTTTTCTGAATTCTTAAATTAACTATAATATAAAATGATCTAATCGGGTCTCTATTTGCCCTACCCTAGAAGTTTAATAGTGCATTTTACTCGCCATTTCATGCGCTTTGAGATGCCGCTTAGCCCAATACGCTATCTGAGATAGGAGTAATGTAAATTGAACAAATGTGATAGAATTTCGCTGAATTCTTTTATTAACCATAATGTAAAATGATCTAATCGGGTCTCTGTTCGCCCTAGCCTAGAAGTTTAATAGTGCATTTTATTCGCCATTTCATCCGCTTAGTGATGCCGCTTAGCCCAATACGCTATCTGAAATAGGAGCGACGTAAATTGAACAAATGTGATAGACATTCTCTGATTTCTTATATTAAACAAAATATAAAATGATCTAATCGGGTCTCTGATTGCCTATCATAGAAGTTTAGTAGTGCATTTTGCTCGCCATTCCACGCGCTTTAAGATGCCGCCTAGCCCAGTACGCTATCTGAAATAGGAGCGACGTAAATTGAACAAATGTGATAGAATTTCCCCGAATTCTTATATTAACCTTAATGTAAAATGATCTGATCGGGTCTCTGTTCGCCCTACCCTAGAAGTTTAATCGTGCATTTTACTCGTCGTTTCATGCGCTTTGAGATGCCGCTTAGCCCAGAACGCTATCTGAAATAGGAGCGATATAAATTGAACAAATGTGATAGAATTTCGCTGAATTCTTTTATTAACCATAATGTAAAATGATCTAATCGGGTCTCTGTTCGCCCTAGCCTAGAACTTTAATAGTGGGTTTTATTCGCCATTTCATACGCTTTGAGATGCCGCCTAGCCCAGTACGCTATCTGAAATAGGAACAACGTAAATTGAACAATAGTGATAGAATTTTTCTGAATTCTTAAATTAACTATAATATAAAATGATATAATCGGGTCTCTATTTGCCCTACCCTAGAAGTGTAATAGTGCATTTTACTCGTCATTTCATGCGCTTTGAGATGCCGCTTAGCCCAATACGCTATCTGAAATAGGAGCAATGTAAATTGAACAAATGTGATAGAATTTCGCTGAATTCTTTTATTAACCATAATGTAAAATGATCTAATCGGGTCTCTGTTCGCCCTAGCCTAGAAGTTTAATAGTGCATTTTATTCGCCATTTCATCCGCTTAGTGATGCCGCTTAGCCCAATACGCTATCTGAAATAGGAGCGACGTAAATTGAACAAATGTGATAGATTTTTCCTTGAAATCTTATATTAAACAAAATATAAAATGATCTAATCGGGTCTCTGATTGCCCTATCATACAAGTTTAGTAGTGCATTTGACTCGCCCTTCCACGCGCTTTAAGATGCCGTCTAGCCCAGTACGCTATCTGAAATAGGAGCGACGTAAGTTGAACAAATGTGATAGAATTACGCTGAATTCTTATATTAACCGTAATATAAAATGATCTAATCGGGTCTCTGTTTGCCTTATCCTAGAAGTTTAATAGTGCATTTTACTCGACATTTCATGCGCTTAGAGATGCCGCTTAGCCCAAAAAGCTGTCTGAACTAGGAGCGACGTAATTTGAACAAATGTGAGAGAATTTCGCTGAATTCTTAAATTCACTATAATATAAACTGAACTAATCGGGTCTCTGTTCGCCCTACCCTAGAAGTTTAATAGTGCATTTTCTCGTCATTTCATGCGCTTTGATATGCCGCTTAGCCCAATACGCTATCTGAAATAGGAGCGACGTAAATTGAACAAATGTGATAGAATTTCAGTGAATTCATTTATTAACCATAATGTAAAATGATCTAATCGGGTCTCTGTTTGCCCTACCCTAGAAGTTTAATAGTGCATTTTACTCGCCATTTCTTGCGCTTTGAGATGCCGCTTAGCCCAATACGCTATCTGAAATATCAGCGACGTAAATTGAACAAATGTGATAGAATTTCGCTGAATCCTTATATTGACCAAAATATAAAATGATCTAATCGGCTCTCTGATTGCCGTATCATAGAAGTTTAGTAGTGCATTTTACTCGCCGTTCCACGCGCTTTAAGATGCCGCCTAGCCCAGTACGCTATCTGAAATAGGAGCGACGTAAGTTGAACAAATGTGATAGAATTTCGCTGAATCCTTAAATTAACCCTAATATAAAATGATCTAATCGGGTCTCTGTTTGTCCTACCCTAGTAGTTTAATAGTGCATTTTGCTCGCCATTTCTTGCGCTTTGAGATGCCGCTTAGCCCAATACGCAATCTGAAATATCAGCGACGTAAATTGAACAAATGTGAGAGAATTTCGTTGAATTCTTATATTAACCTTAATGTAAAATGTTCTAATCGGGTCTCTGTTCGCCCTACCCAAGAAGATTAATAGTGCATTTCACTCGTCATTTCATGCGCTTTGAGATGCCGCATAGCCCAACACGCTATCTGAAATAGGAGCGACGTAAATTGAACAAATGTGATAGAATTTCGCTGAATTCTTATATTAACCAAAATATAAAATGATCTAATCGACTCTCTGATTGCCCTATCATAGAAGGTTACATAGTGCATTTTACTCGCCATTCCGCGCGCTTTATGATGCCGCCTAGCCCAGTACGCTATCTGAAATAGGAACAACGTAAATTGAACAATTGTGATAGAAATTTACTGAATTCTTTTATTAACTATAATGTAAAATGATCTAATCGGGTCTCTGTTCGCCCTAGCCTAGAACTTTAATAGTGGGTTTTATTCGCCATTTCATACGCTTTGAGATGCCGCCTAGCCCAGTACGCTATCTGAAATAGGAACAACGTAAATTGAACAATAGTGATAGAATTTTTCTGAATTCTTAAATTAACTATAATATAAAATGATATAATCGGGTCTCTATTTGCCCTACCCTAGAAGTGTAATAGTGCATTTTACTCGTCATTTCATGCGCTTTGAGATGCCGCTTAGCCCAATACGCTATCTGAAATAGGAGCAATGTAAATTGAACAAATGTGATAGAATTTCGCTGAATTCTTTTATTAACCATAATGTAAAATGATCTAATCGGGTCTCTGTTCGCCCTAGCCTAGAAGTTTAATAGTGCATTTTATTCGCCATTTCATCCGCTTAGTGATGCCGCTTAGCCCAATACGCTATCTGAAATAGGAGCGACGTAAATTGAACAAATGTGATAGAATTTCCTTGAAATCTTATATTAAACAAAATATAAAATGATCTAATCGGGTCTCTGATTGCCCTATCATAGAAGTTTAGTAGTGCATTTGACTCGCCCTTCCACGCGCTTTAAGATGCCGTCTAGCCCAGTACGCTATCTGAAATAGGAGAGACGTAAGTTGAACAAATGTGATAGAATTACGCTGAATTCTTATATTAACCGTAATATAAAATGATCTAATCGGGTCTCTGTTTGCCTTATCCTAGAAGTTTAATAGTGCATTTTACTCGCCATTTCATGCGCTTAGAGATGCCGCTTAGCCCAATACGCTATCTGAACTAGGAGCGACGTAATTTGAACAAATGTGAGAGAATTTCGCTGAATTCTGAAATTCACTATAATATAAACTGAACTAATCGGGTCTCTGTTTGCCCTACCCTAGAAGTTTAATAGTGCATTTTACTCGTCATTTCATGCGCTTTGACATGCCGCTTAGCCCAATACGCTATCTGAAATAGGAGCGACGTAAATTGAACAAATGTGATAGAATTTCAGTGAATTCATTTATTAACCATAATGTAAAATGTTCTAATCGGGTCTCTGTTTGCCCTACCCTAGAAGTTTAATAGTGCATTTTACTCGCCATTTCTTCCGCTTTGAGATGCCACTTAGCCCAATACGCTATCTGAAATATCAACGACGTAAATTGAACAAATGTGATAGAATTTCGCTGAATCCTTATATTAACCAAAATATAAAATGATCTAATCGGCTCTCTGATTGCCGTATCATAGAAGTTTAGTAGTGCATTTTACTCGCCATTCCACGCGCTTTAAGATGCCGCCTAGCCCAGTGCGCTATCTGAAATAGGAGCGACGTAAGTTGAACAAATGTGATAGAATTTCGCTGAATTCTTATATTAACCAAAATATAAAATGATGTAATCGACTCTCTGATTGCCCTATCATAGAAGTGTATATAGTGCATTTTACTCGCCATTCCGCGCGCTTTAAGATGCCACCTAGCCCAGTACGCTATCTGAAATAGGAACAAGGTAAATTGAACAATTGTGATAGAATTTTGCTGAATTCTTAAATTAACTATAATATAAAATGATCTAATCGGGTCTCTATTTGCCCTATCCAAGATGTTTAATAGTGCATTCTACTCGACATTTCATGCGCTTTGAGATGCCGCCTAGCCCAGTACGCTATCTGAAATAGGAACAACGTAAATTGAACAATTGTGATAGAATTTTTTCTGAATTCTTAAATTAACTATAATATAAAATGATCTAATCGGGTCTCTATTTGCCCTACCCAAGAAGTTTAATAGTGCATATTACTCGCCATTTCATGCGCTTTGAGATGCCGCTTAGCCCAGTACGCTATCTGAAATAGGAGCGACGTAACTTGAACAAATGTGATAGAATTACGCTGAATTCTTATATTAACCGTAATATAAAATGATCTAATCTGGTCTCTGTTTGCCTTATCCTAGAAGTTTAATAGCGCATTTTACTCGCCATTTCATGCGCTTTTAGATGCCGCTTAGCCCAATACGCTATCTGAAATAGGAGCGACGTAAGTTGAACAAATGTGATAGAATTTCGCTGAATTATTTTATTAACCATATGTAAAATGATCTGATCCGGTCTCTGTTCGCCCTAGCCTAGAAGTTTAATAGTGCATTTTATTCGCCATTTCATGCGCTTTGAGATGCCGCTTAGCCGAATGCGCTATCTGAAATAGGAGCGACGTAAATTGAACAAATGTGATAAAATTTCCCTGAAATCATATATTAAACAAAATATAAAATGATCTAATCGGGTCTCTGATTGCCCTATCATAGAAGTTTAATAGTGCATTTCACTCGACATTTCATGCGCTTTGAGATGCCGCTAAGCCCAATAAGCTATCTGTAATAGGAGCGACGTAAATTGAACAAATGTGATAGAATTTTGCTGAATTCTTAAATTAACCATAATATTAGATGATCTAATCGGGTCTCTGTTTGCCCTACCCTAGAAGTTTAATAGTGCATTTTACTCGCAATTTCATGCGCTTTGAGATGCCGCCTAGCCCAGTACGCTAACTGAAATAGGAGCGACGTAAGTTGAACAGATGTGATAGAATTACGCTGAATTCTTATATTAACCGTAATATAAAATCATCTAATCGGGTCTCTGTTTGCCTGATCCTAGAAGATAATAGTGCATTTTACTCGCCATTTCATGCGCTTTGAGATGCCGCGTAGCCCAGTACGCTATCTGAAATAGGAGCGACGTAAGTTGAACAGATGTGATAGAATTACGCTGAATTCTTATATTAACCGTAATATAAAATGATCTAATCAGGTCTCTGATTGCCCTATCATAGAATTTTAATAGTGCATTTTACTCGCCATTCCACGCGCTTTAAAATGCCGCCTAGCCCAGTACGCTATCTGAAATAGGAGCGACGTAAATTGAGCAAATGTGATAGAATTTCGCTGAATTCTTTTATTAACCATAATGTAAAATGATCTGATCGGGTCTCTGTTCGCCCTAGCCTAGAAGTTTAATAGTGCATTTTACCTGCCATTCCACGCGCTTTAAGATGACGCCTAGCCCAGTACGCTATCTGAAATAGGAGCGACGTAAATTGAACAAATGTGATAGAATTTCGCTGAATTCTTAAATTAACCATAATATAAAATGATCTAATCGGGTCTCTGTTCGCCCTAACGTAGAAGTTTAATAGGGAATTTTATTCGACATTTCATGCGCTTTGAGATGCCGCTTAGCCCAATACGCTATCTGAAACAGGAGCGACGTAAGTTGAACAAATGTAATAGAATTTCGCCGAATTATTTTATTAACCATAATCTAAAATGATCTGATCGGGTCTCAGTTCGCCCTAGCCTAGAAGTTTAATAGTGCATTTTATTCGCCATTTCATGCGCTTTGAGATGCCGCTTAGCCGAATGCGCTATCTGAAATAGGAGCGTCGTAAATTGAACAAATGTGATAAAATTTCCCTGAAATCATATATTAAACAAAATATAAAATGATCTAATCGGGTCTCTGATTGCCCTATCATAGAAGTTTAATAGTGCATTTCACTCGACATTTCATGCGCTTTGCGATGCCGCTAAGCCCAATAAGCTATCTGTAGTAGGAGCGACGTAAA
The DNA here is from genome assembly GCA_916610135.2 of Macropis europaea. Taxonomy (NCBI): domain Eukaryota; kingdom Metazoa; phylum Arthropoda; class Insecta; order Hymenoptera; family Melittidae; genus Macropis; species Macropis europaea. The sequence goes on along the minus strand of CAKAJE020001093.1, from coordinate 249,882 downwards.
TTGAACAAATGGGTTAGAATTTCGCTGAATTCTTATATTAACCAAAATATAAAATGATCTAATCGGGTCTCTGATTGCCCTATCATAGAAGTTTAATAGTGCATTTTACTTGCCATTCCACGCGCTTTGCGATGCCGCTAAGCCCAATAAGCTATCTGTAGTAGGAGCGACGTAAATTGAACAAATGTGATAGAATTACGCTGAATTCTTATATTAACCGTAATATAAAATGATCTAATCTGGTCTCTGTTTGCCTTATCCTAGAAGTTTAATAGCGCATTTTACTCGCCATTTCATGCGCTTTTAGATGCCGCTTAGCCCAATACGCTATCTGAAATAGGAGCGACGTAAGTTGAACAAATGTGATAGAATTTCGCTGAATTATTTTATTAACCATAATGTAAAATGATCTGATCCGGTCTCTGTTCGCCCTAGCCTAGAAGTTTAATAGTGCATTTTATTCGCCATTTCATGCGCTTTGAGATGCCGCTTAGCCGAATGCGCTATCTGAAATAGGAGCGTCGTAAATTGAACAAATGTGATAAAATTTCCCTGAAATCATATATTAAACAAAATATAAAATGATCTAATCGGGTCTCTGATTGCCCTATCATAGAAGTTTAATAGTGCATTTCACTCGACATTTCATGCGCTTTGAGATGCCGCTAAGCCCAATAAGCTATCTGTAATAGGAGCGACGTAAATTGAACAAATGTGATAGAATTTCGCTGAATTCTTATATTAACCAAAATATAAAATGATCTAATCGGGTCTCTGATTGCCCTGTCATAGAAGTTTAATAGTGCATTTTACTTGCCATTCCACGCGCTTTAAGATGCCGCCTAGCCCAGTACGCTATCTGAAATAGGTGCGACGTAAATTGAACAAATGTGATAGAATTTTGCTGAATTCTTAAATTAACCATAATATAAAATGATCTAATCGGGTCTCTGATTGCCCTATCCTAGAATATAATAGTGCATTTTACTCGCCATTCCACGCGCTTTAAGATGCCGCCTAGCCCAGTACGCTATCCAAAATAGGAGCGACGTAAGTTGAACAGATGTGATAGAATTATGCTGAATTCTTATATTAACCGTAATATAAAATGATCTAATCGGGTCTCTGTTTGCCTGATCCTAGAAGATAATAGTGCATTTTACTCGCCATTTCATGCGCTTTGAGATGCCGCCTAGCCCAGTACGCTATCTGAAATAGGAGCGACGTAAGTTGAACAGATGTGATAGAATTACGCTGAATTCTTATATTAACCGTAATATAAAATGATCTAATCGGGTCTCTGTTTGCCTGATCCTAGAAGATAATAGTGCATTTTACTCGCCATTTCATGCGCTTTGAGATGCCGCTTCGCCCAATATGCTATCTGAAATAGGTGCGACGTAAATTGAACAAATGTGATAGAATTTCGCTGAATTCTTAAATTAACCATAATATAAAATGATTTAATCGGGTCTTTGTTTGCCCTAGCCTAGAAGTTTAATAGTGCATTGTACTCGACATTTCATGCGCTTTCAGATGCCGGTTAGCCCAATACGCTATCTGAAATAGGAACGACGTAAATTGAACAAATGTGATAGAATTTCGCTGAATTCTTAAATTAACCATAATATAAAAGGATCTTATCGGGTCTCTGTTTGCCCTACCCTAGAAGTTTAATAGTGCATTTCACTCGCCATTTCATGCGCTTTGAGATGCCGCTTAGCCGAATACGCTAACTGAAATAGGAGCGACGTAAATTGAACAAATGTGATAGAATTTCGCTGAATTCTTATATTAACCAAAATATAAAATGATCTAATCGGGTCTCTGATTGCCCTATCATAGAATTTTAATAGTGCATTTTACTCGCCATTCCACCCGCTTTAAGTTGCTGCCTAGCCCAGTACGCTATCCGAAATAGGAGCGACGTAAATTGAACAAATGTGATAGAATTTTGCTGAATTCTTAAATTAACCATAATATTAGATGATCTAATCGGGTCTCTGTTTGCCCTACCCTAGAAGTTTAATAGTGCATTTTACTCGCAATTTCATGCGCTTTGAGATGCCGCATAGCCCAGTACGCTATCTGAAATAGGAGCGACGTAAGTTGAACAGATGTGATAGAATTACGCTGAATTCTTATATTAACCGTAATATAAAATGATCTAATCGGGTCTCTGTTTGCCTGATCCTAGAAGATAATAGTGCATTTTACTCGCCATTTCATGCGCTTTGAGATGCCGCGTAGCCCAGTACGCTATCTGAAATAGGAGCGACGTAAGTTGAACAGATGTGATAGAATTACGCTGAATTCATATATTAACCGTAATATAAAATGATCTAATCAGGTCTCTGATTGCCCTATCATAGAATTTTAATAGTGCATTTTACTCGCCATTCCACGCGCTTTAAAATGCCGCCTAGCCCAGTACGCTATCAGAAATAGGAGCGACGTAAATTGAGCAAATGTGATAGAATTTCGCTGAATTCTTTTATTAACCATAATGTAAAATGATCTGATCGGGTCTCTGTTCGCCCTAGCCTAGAAGTTTAATAGTGCATTTTACCTGCCATTCCACGCGCTTTAAGATGACGCCTAGCCCAGTACGCTATCTGAAATAGGAGCGACGTAAATTGAACAAATGTGATAGAATTTTGCTGAATTCTTAAATTAACCATAATATAAAATGATCTAATCGGGTCTCTGTTCGCCCTAACGTAGAAGTTTAATAGGGAATTTTATTCGACATTTCATGCGCTTTGAGATGCCGCTTAGCCCAATACGCTATCTGAAACAGGAGCGACGTAAGTTGAACAAATGTGATAGAATTTCGCCGAATTATTTTATTTACCATAATCTAAAATGATCTGATCGGGTCTCAGTTCGCCCTAGCCTAGAGTTTAATAGTGCTTTTATTGGCCATTTCATGCGCTTTGAGATGCCGCTTAGCCGAATGCGCTATCTGAAATAGGAGCGTCGTAAATTGAACAAATGTGATAAAATTTCCCTGAAATCATATATTAAACAAAATATAAAATGATCTAATCAGGTCTCTGATTGCCCTATCATAGAATTTTAATAGTGCATTTTACTCGCCATTCCACGCGCTTTAAGATGCCGCCTAGCCCAGTACGCTATCTGAATAGGAGCGACGTAAATTGAGCAAATGTGATAGAATTTCGCTGAATTCTTTTATTAACCATAATGTAAAATGATCTGATCGGGTCTCTGTTCGCCCTAGCCTAGAAGTTTAATAGTGCATTTTACCTGCCATTCCACGCGCTTTAAGATGACGCCTAGCCCAGTACGCTATCTGAAATAGGAGCGACGTAAATTGAACAAATGTGATAGAATTTTGCTGAATTCTTAAATTAACCATAATATAAAATGATCTAATCGGGTCTCTGTTCGCCCTAACGTAGACGTTTAATAGGGAATTTTATTCGACATTTCATGCGCTTTGAGATGCCGCTTAGCCCAATACGCTATCTGAAACAGGAGCGACGTAAGTTGAACAAATGTGATAGAATTCCGCCGAATTATTTTATTAACCATAATCTAAATGATCTGATCGGGTCTCAGTTCGCCCTAGCCTAGAAGTTTAATAGTGCATTTTATTCGCCATTTCATGCGCTTTGAGATGCCGCTTAGCCGAATGCGCTATCTGAAATAGGAGCGTCGTAAATTGAACAAATGTGATAAAATTTCCCTGAAATCATATATTAAACAAATATAAAAATGATCTAATCGGGTCTCTGATTGCCCTATCATAGAAGTTTAATAGTGCATTTTACTCGACATTTCATGCGCTTTGCGATGCCGCTAAGCCCAATAAGCTATCTGTAGTAGGAGCGACGTAAATTGAACAAATGTGATAGAATTTCGCTGAATTCTTATATTAACCAAAATATAAAATTATCTAATCGGGTCTCTGATTGCCTTATCATGGAAGTTTAATAGTGCATTTTACTCGCCATTCCACGCGCTTTAAGATGCCGCCTAGCCCAGTACGCTATCTGAAATAGGAGCGACGTAAATTGAACCAAATGTGATAGAATTTCCCTGAATTCTTAAATTGACCCTAATATAAAATGATCTAATCGGGTCTGTGTTTGCCCTACCCTAGTAGTTTAATAGTGCACTTTACTCGCCATTCTTGCGCTTTGAGATGCCGCTTAGCCCAATTCGCTATCTGAAATAGGAGCAACGTAAATTGGACAAATGTGATAGAATTTCGCTGAATTCTTATATTAACCGTAATATACAATGATCTAATCGGTTCTCTGTTTGCCTTATCTTAGAAGTTTAATAGTGGCATTTTACTCGCCATTTCATGCGCTTTGAGATGCCGCTTAGCCCAGTACGCTATCTGAAATAGGAGCGACGTAAATTGAACAAATGTGATAGAATTTCGATGAATTCTTAAATTAACCATAATATAAAATGATCTTATCGGGTCTCTGTTTGCCCTACCCTAGAAGTTTAGTAGTGCATTTTATTCGACATTTCTTGCGCTTTGAGATTCCGCTTAGCCCAATACGCTATCTGATATATCAGCGACGTAAATTCAACAAATGTGAGAGAATTTCCCTGGATTCTTATATTAACCTTAATGTAAAATGCTCTAATCGGGTCTCTGTTCGCCTTACCCTAGAAGTTTAATAGTGCATTTTACTCGCCATTTCATGCGATTTGAGATGCTGCTTAGCCCAATACGCTATCTGAAATAAGAGAGACGTAAATTGAACAAATGTGATAGAATTTCGCTGAATTCTTAAATTAACCATAATATAAAATGATCTAATCGGGTCTCTGATTGCCGTATCATAGAAGTTTAGTAGTGCATTTTACTCGCCGTGCCACGCGCTTTAAGATGCCGCCTAGCCCAGTACGCTATCTGAAATAGGAGAGACGTAAGATGAACAAATGTGATAGAATTTCGCTGAATTCTTAATTTATCCCTAATATAAAATGATCTAATCGGGTCTCTGTTTGCCCTACCCTAGTAGTTTAATAGTGCATTTTACTCGCCATTTCTTGCGCTTTGAGATGCCGCTTAGCCCAATTCGCTATCTGAAATAGGAGCAACGTAAATTGGACAAATGTGATAGAATTTCGCTGAATTCTTATATTAACCGTAATATAAAATGATCTAATCGGTTCTCTGTTTGCCTTATCCTAGAAGTTTAATAGTGCATTTTACTCGCCATTTCATGCGCATTGAGATGCCGCTTAGCCCAATACGCTATCTGAAATAGGAGCGACGTAAATTGAACAAATGTGATAGAATTTCGATGAATTCTTAAATTAACCATAATATAAAATGATCTTATCGGGTCTCTGTTTGCCCTACCCTAGAAGTTTAATAGTGCATTTTACTCGACATTTCTTGCGCTTTGAGATTCCGCTTAGCCCAATACGCTATCTGAAATATCAGCGATGTAAATTGAACAAATGTGAGAGAATTTCGCTGAATTCTTATATTAACCTTAATGTAGAATGTTCTAATCGGGTCTCTGTTCGCCCTACCCTAGAATATTAATAGTGCATTTCTGTTGTCATTTCATGCGCTTTGAGATGCCGCTTAGCCCAATACGCTATCTGAAATAGGAGCGACGTAAATTGAACAAATGTGATAGAATTTCGCTGAATTCTTATATTAATCTTAATGTAAAATTATCTAATCGGGTCTTTATTCGCCCTATCCTAGAAGTTTAATAGTGCATTTCACTCGTCATTTCATGCGCATTGAGATGCCGCTTAGCCCATACGCTATCTGAAATAGGAGCGACGTAAATTGAACAAATGTGATAGAATTTCGCTGAATCCTTATTTTAACCATAATATAAAATGATCTAATCGGGTCTCTGATTGCCCTACCCTAGAAGTTTAATAGTGCATTTTACTCGACATTTCATGCGCTTTGAGATGCCGCTTAGCCGAAGCCGCTATCTGAAATAGGAGCGATGTAAATTGAACAAATGTGATAGAATTTCCTTGAAATCTTATATTAAACAAAATATAAAATGATCTAATCGGGTCTCTGATTGCCCTATCATAGAAGTTTAGTAGTGCATTTGACTTGCCCTTCCACGCGCTTTAAGATGCCGTCTAGCCCAGTACGCTATCTGAAATAGGAGCGACGTAAGTTGAACAAATGTTATAGAATTACGCTGAATTCTTATATTAACCGTAATATAAAATGATCTAATCGGTTCTCTGTTTGCCTTATCCTAGAAGTTTAATAGTGCATTTTACTCGACATTTCATGCGCTTAGAGATGCCGCTTAGCCCAATACGCTGTCTGAACTAGGAGCGACGTAATTTGAACAAATGTGAGAGAATTTCGCTGAATTCTTAAATTCACTATAATATAAACTGAACTAATCGGGTCTCTGTTCGCCCTACCCTAGAAGTTTAATAGTGCATTTTCTCGTCATTTCATGCGCTTTGACATGCCGCTTAGCCCAATACGCTATCTGAAATAGGAGCGACGTAAATTGAACAAATGTGATAGAATTTCAGTGAATTCATTTATTAACCATAATGTAAAATGATCTAATCGGGTCTCTGTTTGCCCTACCCTAGAAGTTTAATAGTGCATTTTACACGCCATTTCTTGCGCTTTGAGATGCCGCTTAGCCCAATACGCTATCTGAAATATCAGCGACGTAAATTGAACAAATGTGATAGAATTTCGCTGAATCCTTATATTGACCAAAATATAAAATGATCTAATCGGCTCTCTGATTGCCGTATCATAGAAGTTTAGTAGTGCATTTTACTCGCCGTTCCACGCGCTTTAAGATGCCGCCTAGCCCAGTACGCTATCTGAAATAGGAGCGACGTAAGTTGAACAAATGTGATAGAATTTCGCTGAATTCTTATATTAACCTTAATGTGAAATGATCTAATCGGGTCTCTGTTCGCCCTACCCTAGAAGTTTAATAGTGCATTTCACTCGTCATTTCACGCGCTTTGAGATGCCGCTTAGCCCAATATGCTATCTGAAATAGGAGCGACGTAAATTGAACAAATGTGATAGAATTTCGCTGAATTCTTTTATTAACCAAAATGTAAAATGATCTAATCCGGTCTCCGTTCGCCCTAGCCTAGAAGTTTAATAGTGCATTTTAGTCGCCATTTCATACGCTTTGAGATGCCGCTTAGCCCAATACGCTATCTGAAATAGGAGCGACGTAAATTGAACAAATGTGAAAGAATTTCCCTGAAATCTTATATTAATCAAAATATAAAATGATCTAATCGGGTCTCTGATTGCCCTACCCTAGAAGTTTAATAGTGCATTTCACTCGACATTTCATACGCTTTGCGATGCCGCTAAGCCCAATAAGCTATCTGTAATAGGAGCGACGTAAATTGAACAAATGTGATAGAATTTCGCTGAATTCTTAAATTAACTATACTATAAAATTATCTAATCGGGTCTCTGTTTGCCCTACCCTAGAAGTTTAATAGTGCATTTTACTCGTCACTTCATGCGCTTTGAGATGCCGCTTAGCCCAATACGCTATCTGAAATAGGAGCGACGTAAATTGAACAAATGTGATAGAATTTCGCTGAATTCTTAAATTAACTATACTATAAAATTATCTAATCGGGTCTCTGTTTGCCCTACCCTAGAAGTTTAATAGTGCATTTTACTCGACATTTCATGCGCCTTGAGATGCCGCTTAGCCGAAGCCGCTATCTGAAATAGGAGCGATGTAAATTGAACAAATGTGATAGAATTTCCTCGAAATCTTATATTAAACAAAATATAAAATGATCTAATCGGGTCTCTGATTGCCCTATCATAGAAGTTTAGTAGTGCATTTGACTCGCCCTTCCACGCGCTTTAAGATGCCGTCTAGCCCAGTACGCTATCTGAAATAGGTGCGACGTAAATTGAACAAATATGATAGAATTTTGCTGAATTCTTAAATTAACCATAATATAAAATGGTCTAATCGGGTCTCTGATTGCCCTACCCTAGAAGTTTCATAGTGCATTTCACTCGCCATTTCATGCGCTTTGAGATGCCGCTTAGCCCAATACGCTATCTGAAATAGGAGCGACGTAAATTGAACAAATGTGATAGAATTTCCCTGAAATCTTATATTAAACAAAATATGAAATGATCTAATCGGGTCTCTGATTGCCCTATCGTAGAAGTTTAGCAGTGCATTTTACTCGCCCTTCCACGCGCTTTAAGATGCCGCCTAGCCCAATACGCTATCTGAAATTGGAGCGACGTAAGTTGAACAAATGTGATAGAATGTCGCTGAATTCTTATATTAACCTTAATGGAAAATGTTCTAATCGGGTCTCTGTTCGCCTTAGCCCAGAAGTTTAAGAGTGCATTTTATTCGCCATTTCATGCGCTTTGAGATGCCGCTTAGCGCAATACGCTATCTGAAATAGGAGCGACGTAAATTGAACAAATGTGATAGAATTTCGCTGAATTCTTATATTAACCAAAATGTGAAATGATCTAATCGGGTCTCTGTTCGCCCTACCCTAGAAGTTTAATAGTGCATTTCACTCGTCATTTCACGCGCTTTGAGGTGCCGCTTAGCCCAATAGGCTATCTGAAATAGGAGCGACGTAAATTGAACAAATGTGATAGAATTTCGCTGAATTCTTTTATTAACCAAAATGTAAAATGATCTAATCCGGTCTCCGTTCGCCCTAGCCTAGAAGTTTAATAGTGCATTTTAGTCGCCATGTCATACGCTTTGAGATGCCGCTTAGCCCAATACGCTATCTGAAATAGGAGCGACGTAAATTGAACAAATGTGATAGAATTTCCCTGAAATCTTATATTAACCAAAATATAAAATGATCTAATCGGGTCTCTGATTGACCTATCATAGAATTTTAATAGTGCATTTTACTCGCCATTCCACCCGCTTTAAGATGCCGCCTAGCCCAGTACGCTATCTGAAATAGGTGCGACGTAAATTGAACAAATGTAATAGAATTTTGCTGAATTCTTAAATTAACCATAATATAAAATTATCTAATCGGGTCTCTGATTGCCCTATCATAGAATTTTAATTTTGCATTTTACTCGCCATTCCACGGGCTTTAAAATGCCGCCTAGCCCAGTACGCTATCTGAAATAGGAGCGACGTAAATTGAACAAATGTGATAGAATTTCGCTGAATTCATATATTAACCCTAATATAAAATGATCTAATCGGGTCTCTGTTGCCCTACCCTACAAGTTTAATAGTGCATTTCACTCGTCATTTCAGGCGCATTGAGATGCCGCTTAGGCCAATTCGCTATCTGAAATAGGAGCGACGTAAATTGAACAAATGTGATAGAATTTCGCTGAATTCTTATATTAACCAAAATATAAAATGATATAATCAGGTCTCTAATTGCCCTATCATAGAAGTTTAACAATGCATTTTATTCGCCATTCCTCGCGTTTTCAGTTGCCGCCTAGCCCAGTACGCTAGCTGCAATAGGAACGACGTAAATTGAACAAATGTGATAGAATTTCGCTGAATTCTTAAATTAACCTTAATATAAAATGATCTAATCGGGTCTCTGTTTGCCTTACCCTAGAAGTTTAATAGTGCATTTTACTCGCCATTTCATGCGATTTGAGATACTGCTTAGCCCAATACGCTATCTGAAATAAGAGCGACGTAAATTGAACAAATGAGATAGAATTTCGCTGAATTCTTAAGTTAACCATAATATAAAATGATCTAATCGGGTCTCTGTTTGCCTTACCCTAGAAGTTTAATAGTTCATTTTACTCGTCATTTCATGCGCTTTGACATGCCGCATAGCCCAATACGCTATCTGAAATAGGAGCGACGTAAATTGAACAAATGTGATAGAACTTCAGTGAATTCATTTATTAACCATAATGTAAAATGATCTAATCGGGTCTCTGTTCGGCCTACTCTAGAAGTTTAATAGTGCATTTTATTCGCCATTTCATGCGCTTTGAGATGCCGCTTAGCCCAATACGCTATCGGAAATTGGAGCGACGTAAAGTGAACAAATGTGATAGAATTTGGCTGAATTCGTAAATTAACCATAATATAAAATGATCTAATCGGGTCTCTGTTCGCCCTAGCCTACAAGTTTAATAGAGCATTTTATTCGCCATTTCATGCGCTTTGAGATGCCGCGCAGCCCAGTACGCTATCTGAAATAGGAGCGACGTAAATTGAACAAATGTGGTAGAATTTCCCTGAATTCTTATATTAACCTTAATGGAAAATGATCTAATCGGGTCTCTGTTCGCCCTAGCCCAGAAGTTTAATAGTGCATTTTATTCGCCATTTCATGCGCTTTGAGATGCCGCTTAGCGCAGTACGCTATCTGAAATAGGAGCGACTTAAATTGAACAAATGTGATAGAATTTCGCTGAAATCTTATATTAAACAAAATATGAAATGATCTAATCGGGTCTCTGATTGCCCTATCGTAGAAGTTTAGTAGTGCATTTTGCTCGCCATTCCACGCGCTTTAAGATGCCGCCTAGCCCAGTACGCTATCTGAAATAGGAGCGACGTAAATTGAACAAATGTGATAGAATTTCGCTGAATTCTTAAATTAACCATAATACAAAATGATCGAATCGGGTCTCTGTTGCCCTACCCTAGAAGTTTAATAGTGCATTTCACTCGTCATTTCATGCGCATTGAGATGCCGCTTAGGCCAATTCGCTATCTGAAATAGGAGCGACGTAAATTGAACAAATGTGATAGAATTTCGCTGAATTCTTAAGTTAACCATAATATAAAATGATCTAATCGGGACTCTGTTTGCCTTACCTTAGAAGTTTAATAGTGCATTTTACTCGCCATTTCATGCGCGTTGAGATGCCGCTTAGCCCAATACGCTATCTGAAATAGGAGCGACGTAAATTGAACAAATGTGATAGAATTTCGGTGAATTCTTTTATTAACCATAATGTAAAATGATCTAATCGGGTCTCTGCTCGCCCTAGCCTAGAAGTTTAATAGTGCGTTTTATTCGCCATTGCATGCGCTTTGAGTTGCCGCTTAGCTGAATACGCTATCTGAAATAGGAGCGACGTAAATTGAACAAATGTGATAGAATTTCCCTGAAATCTTATATTAAACAAAATATAAAATGATCTAATCGGGTCTCTGATTGCCCTATCATAGAAGTTTCGTAGAGCATTTTACTCGCCATTCTACGCGCTTTAAGATGCCGCCTAGCCCAGTACGCTATCTGAAATAGTCACGACGTAAATTGAACAAATGTGATAGAATTTTGCTGAAATCTTAAATTAACCATAATATAAAATGATCTAATCGGGTCTCTGTTTGCCCTACCCTAGAAGTTTAACAGTGCATTTGACTCGCCATTTCATGCGCTTTGAGATGCCGCTTAGCTCAATACGCTATCTGAAATAGGAGCGACGTAAATTGAACAAATGTGATAGAATTTCCCTGAATTCTTATATTAACCTTAATGTAAAATGATCTAATCGGGTCTCTGTTTGCCCTATCATAGAAGTTTAATAGTGCATTTCACTCGTCATTTCATGCGCTTTGAGATGCCGCTTAGCCCAATACGCTATTTGGAATAGGAGCGACGTAACTTGAACAAATGTGATAGAATTTCGCTGAATTCTTATAATAACCAAAATATAAAATGATCTAGTCGGGTCTCTGATTGCCCTATCATAGAAGTTTAGTGGAGCATTTTACTCGCCCTTCCACGCGCTTTAAGATGCCGCCTAGCACAGTACGCTATCTGAAATAGGAGCGACGTAAGTTGAACGAATGTGATAGAATTACGCTGAATTCTTATATTAACCGTAATATAAAATGATCAAATCGGGTCTCTGTTTGCCTTACCCTAAAAGTTTAATAGTGCATTTTACTCGCCATTCCATGCGCTTTGAGATACCGCTTAGCCCAATACGCTATCTGAAATAGGAGCGACGTAAATTGAACAACTGTGATAGAATTTCGGTGAATTCTTAAATTAACCATAATATAAAATGATCTAATCGGGTCTCAGTTTGCCCTACCCTAGAAGTGTAATAGTGCATTTTACTCGCCATTTCTTGCGCTTTGAGATGCCGCTTAGCCCAATACGCTATCTGAAATATCAACGACGTAAATTGAACAAATGTGATAGAATTTCGCTGAATTCTTATATTAACCTTAATGTAAAATGATCTAATCGGGTCTCTGTTCGCCCTACCCTAGAAGTTTAATAGTGCATTTCACTCGCCATTTCATGCGCGTTGAGATGCCGCTTAGCCCAATACGCTATCTGAAATAGGAGCGACGTAAGTTGAACAAATGTGATAGAATTTCGCTGAATTCTTTTATTAACCATAATGTAAAATGAACTAATCGGGTCTCTGCTCGCCCTAGCCTAGAAGTTTAATAGTGCATTTTATTCGCCATTGCATGCGCTTTGAGATGCCGCTTAGCTGAATACGCTATCTGAAATAGGAGCGACGTAAATTGAACAAATGTGATAGAATTTACCTGAAATCTTATATTAAACAAAATATAAAATGATCTAGTCGGGTCTCTGATCGCCCTATCATAAAAGGTTAATAGTGCATTCTACTCGCCATTCCACGCGCTTTCAGATGCCGCCTAGCCCAATACGCTATCTGAAATAGGAGCGACGTAAGTTGAACAAATGTGATAGAATTTCGCTGAATTCTTTTATTAACCATAATGTAAAATGAACTAATCGGGTCTCTGCTCGCCCTAGCCTAGTAGTTTAATAGTGAATTTTATTCGCCATTGCATGCGCTTTGAGATGCCGCTTAGCCGAATACGCTATCTGAAATAGGAGCGACGTAAATTGAACAAATGTGATAGAATTACGCTGATTTCTTACATTAATCTTAATGAAAAATGATCTAATCGGGTCTCAGATTGCCTTATCATAGAAGTTTAATAGTGCATTTTACTCGCCATTTCTTGCGCTTTGAGATGCCGCTTAGCCCAATACGCTATCTGAAATAGGAGCGACGTAAATTGAACAAATGTGATAGAATTTCGCTGAATTCTTATATTAACCAAAATATAAAACGGTCTAATCGGCTCTCTGATTGCCCTATCATAGAAGTTTAGCAGTCCGTTTTACTCGCCCTTCCACGCGCTTTAAGATGCCGCCTAGCCCAATACGCTATCTGAAATTGGAGCGACGTAAGTTGAACAAATGTGATAGAATTTCGCTGAAATCTTTGATTAACCATAATGTAAAATGATCTAATCGGGTCTCTGTTCGCCCTAGCCTACAAGTTTAATAGAGCATTTTATTCGCCATTTCATGCGCTTTGAGATGCCGCGCAGCCCAATACGCTATCTGAAATAGGAGCGACGTAAATTGAACAAATGTGATAGAATTTCCCTGAATTCTTATATTAACCTTAATGTAAAATGTTCTAATCGGGTCTCTGTTCGCCCTACCCTAGAAGTTTAATAGTGCCTTTCACTCGTCATTTCATGCGTTTTGAGATGCCGCTTAGCCCAATACGCTATCTGAAATAGGAGCGACGTAAATTGAACAAATGTGATAGAATTTCGCTGAATTCTTATATTAACCAAAACATAAAATGATCTAGTCGGGTCTCTGATTGCCCTATCATAGAAGTTTAATAGTGCATTTTGCTCGCCTTTCCACGCGCTTTAAGATGCCGCCTAGCCCAGTACGCTATCTGAAATTGGAGCGACGAAAATTGAACAAATGTGATAGAATTTCGCTGAATTCTTAAATTAACCATAATGTAAAATGTTCTAACCGGGTCTCTTTTCGCCCTAGCCTAGAAGTTTAACAGTGCATTTTACTCGCCATTTCATGCGCTTAGGGATGCCGCTTAGCCCAATACGCTATCTGAACTAGTAGCGACGTAATTTGAACAAATGTGAGAGAATTTCGCTGAATTCTTAAATTCACTATAATATAAACTGAACTAATCGGGTCTCTGTTTGCGCTGCCCTAGAAGTTTGATAGTGCATTTTACTCGTCATTTCATGCACTTTGAGTTGCCGCTTATCCCAATACCCTATCTGAAATAGGAGCGATGTAAATTGAACAAATGTGATAGAATTTCGCTGATTTCTTATATTAACCAAAATATAAAATGACCTAGTCGGGACTCTGTTTGCCCTATCATAGAAGTTTAATCGTGCATTTCACTCGTCATTTCATGCGCTTTGAGATGCCGCTTAGCCCAATAAGCTATCTGAAATAGGAGCGACGTAAATTGAACAAATGTGATAGAATTTCGCTGAATTCTTACATTAATCTTAATGAAAAATGATCTAATCGGGTCTCTGTTCGCCTACCCTAGAAGTTTAATAGTGCATTTTACACGCCATTCCACGCGCTTTAATATGCCCCTAGCCCAGTACGCTATCTGAAATAGGAGCGACGTAAGTTGAACAAATGTGATAGAATTATGCTGAATTCTTATATTAACCGTAATATAAAATGGTCTAATCGGGTCTCCGTTTGCCCTACCCTAGAAGTTTAATAGTGCATTTTACTCATCATTCCACGCGCTTTAAGATGCCGCCTAGCCCAGTACGCTATCTGAAATAGGAGCGACGTAAATTGAACAAATCTGACAGAATTACGCTGAATTCTTAAATTAACCATAATATAAAATGATCTAATCAGGTCTCTGATTGCCCTACCCTAGAAGTTTAATAGTGCATTTTACTCGCCATTTCTTGCGCTTTGAGATGCAGTTTAGCCCAATACGCTGTTTGAAATAGGAGCGACGTAAATTAAACAAATGTGATAGAATTTCGCTGAATTCTTATATTAACCAAAATATAAAATGATCTAATCGGGTCTCTGATTGCCCTATCATAGAAGTTTAAGAGTGCATTTTACTCGCCATTCCACGCGCTTTAATATGCCGCCTAGCCCAGTACGCTATCTGAAATAGGAGCGACGTAAGTTGACCAAATGCGATAGAATTACGCTGAATTCTCGTATTAACCGTAATATGAAATGGTCTAATCGGGTCTCCGTTTGCCTTATCCTAGAAGTTTAACAGTGCATTTTACTCGCCATTTCATGCGCATTGAGATGCAGCTTAGCCCAATACGCTATTTGAAATAGGAGCGACGTAAATTAAACAAATGTGATAGAATTTCGCTGAATTCTTATATTAACCAAAATATAAAATGATCTAATCGGGTCTCTGATTGCCCTATCATAGAAGTTTAAGAGTGCATTTTACTCGCCATTCCACGCGCTTTAATATGCCGCCTAGCCCAGTACGCTATCTGAAATAGGAGCGACGTAAGTTGAACAAATGTGATAGAATTACGCTGAATTCTTATATTAACCGTAATATAAAATGGTCTAATCGGGTCTCCATTTGCCTTATCCTAGAAGTTTAACAGTGCATTTTACTCGCCATTTCATGCGCATTGAGATGCCGCTTAGCCCAATACGCTATCTGAAATAGGAGCGATGTAAATTGAACAAATGTGATAGAATTTCGGTGAATTCTTATATTAACCAAAATATAAAACGGTCTAATCGGCTCTCTGATTGCCCTATCATAGAAGTTTAGCAGTCCGTTTTACTCGCCCTTCCACGCGCTTTAAGATGCCGCCTAGCCCAATACGCTATCTGAAATTGGAGCGACGTAAGTTGAACAAATGTGATAGAATTTCGCTGAAATCTTTTATTAACCATAATGTAAAATGATCTAATGGGGTCTCTGTTCGCCCTAGCCTACAAGTTTAATAGAGCATTTTATTCGCCATTTCATGCGCTTTGAGATGCCGCGCAGCCCAATACGCTATCTGAAATAGGAGCGACGTAAATTGAACAAATGTGATAGAATTTCCCTGAATTCTTATATTAACCTTAATGTAAAATGATCTAATCGGGTCTCTGTTCGCCCTACCCTAGAAGTTTAATAGTGCCTTTCACTCGTCATTTCATGCGTTTTGAGATGCCGCTTAGCCCAATACGCTATCTGAAATAGGAGCGACGTAAATTGAACAAATGTGATAGAATTTCGCTGAATTCTTATGTTAACCAAAACATAAAATGATCTAGTCGGGTCTCTGATTGCCCTATCATAGAAGTTTAATAGTGCATTTTGCACGCCTTTCCACGCGCTTTAAGATGCCGCCTAGCCCAGTACGCTATCTGAAATTGGAGCGACGAAAATTGAACAAATGTGATAGAATTTTGCTGACATCTTAAATTAACCATAATATAAAATGATCTAATCGGGTCTCTGCTTGCCCTACCCTAGAAGTTTAATAGTGCATTTCCCTCGTCATTTCCTGCGCATTGAGATGCCGCTTAGGCCAATTCGCTATCTGAAATAGGAGCGACGTAAATTGAACAAATGTGATAGAATTTCGCTGAATTCTTAAATTAACCATAATGTAAAATGTTCTAATCGGGTCTCTTTTCGCCCAAGCCTAGAAGTTTAATAGTGCATTTTACTCGCCATTTCATGCGCTTAGGGATGCCACTTAGCCCAATACGCTATCTGAACTAGTAGCGACGTAATTTGAACAAATGTGAGAGAATTTCGCTGAATTCTTAAATTCACTATAATATAAACTGAACTAATCGGGTCTCTGTTTGCGCTGCCCTAGAAGTTTGATAGTGCATTTTACTCGTCATTTCATGCACTTTGAGTTGCCGCTTAGCCCAATACCCTATCTGAAATAGGAGCGATGTAAATTGAACAAATGTGATAGAATTTCGCTGAATTCTTTTATTAACCATAATGGAAAATGATCTAATCGGGTCTCTGTTCGCCCTACCCTAGAAGTTTAATAGTGCATTTCACTCGCTATTTCATACGCTTTCAGATGCCGGTTAGCCCAATACGCTATCTGAAATAGGAGCGACGTAAATTGAACAAATGTGATAGAATTTCCTTGAAATCTTATATTAAACAAAATATAAAATGATCTAATCGGGTCTCCGATTGCCCTATCATAGAAGTTTAGTAGTGCATTTTACTCGCCGTTCCACGCGCTTTAAGATGCCGTCAAGCCCAGTACGCTATCTGAAATAAGAGCGACGTGAGTTGAACAAATGTGATAGAATTACGCTGAATACTTAAATTAACCATAATATAAAATGATCTAATCAGCTCTCTGATTGCCCTATCATAGAAGTTTAGTAGTGCATTTTACTCACCCTTCCTCGCGCTTTAAGATGCCGCCTAGCCCAGTACGCTATCTGAAATAGGAGCGACGTAAGTTGAACAAATGTGCTAGAATTACGCTGAATTCTTATATTAACCGTAATATAAAATGATCTAATCGGGTCTCTGTTTGCCTTACCCTAGAAGATTAATAGTGCATTTTGCTCGCCATTTCATGCGCTTTGAGATGCCGCTTATCCCAATACGCTATCTGAAATAGGAGCGACGTAAATTGAACAAATGTGATAGAATTTCGCTGAATTCTTATATTAACCGTAATATACAATGATCTAATCGGTTCTCTGTTTGCCTTATCTTAGAAGTTTAATAGTGCATTTTACTCGCCATTTCATGCGCATTGAGATGCCGCTTAGCCCAGTACGCTATCTGAAATAGGAGCGACGTAAATTGAACAAATGTGATAGAATTTCGATGAATTCTTAAATTAACCATAATATAAAATGATCTTATCGGGTCTCTGTTTGCCCTACCCTAGAAGTTTAGTAGTGCATTTTACTCGACATTTCTTGCGCTTTGAGATTCCGCTTAGCCCAATACGCTATCTGATATATCAGCGACGTAAATTCAACAAATGTGAGAGAATTTCCCTGGATTCTTATATTAACCTTAATGTAAAATGCTCTAATCGGGTCTCTGTTCGCCTTACCCTAGAAGTTTAATAGTGCATTTTACTCGCCATTTCATGCGATTTGAGATGCTGCTTAGCCCAATACGCTATCTGAAATAAGAGAGACGTAAATTGAACAAATGTGATAGAATTTCGCTGAATTCTTAAATTAACCATAATATAAAATGATCTAATCGGGTCTCTGTTTGCCCTACCCTAGAAGTTTAATAGTGCATTTTACTCGGCATTTCTTGCGCTTTGAGATGCCGCTTAGCCCAATACGCTATCTGAAATATCAGCGACGTAAATTGAACAAATGTGATAGAATTTCGCTGAATCCTTATATTAACCAAAATATAAAATGATCTAATCGGCTCACTGATTGCCGTATCATAGAAGTTTAGTAGTGCATTTTACTCGCCGTGCCACGCGCTTTAAGATGCCGCCTAGCCCAGTACGCTATCTGAAATAGGAGAGACGTAAGATGAACAAATGTGATAGAATTTCGCTGAATTCTTAATTTATCCCTAATATAAAATGATCTAATCGGGTCTCTGTTTGCCCTACCCTAGTAGTTTAATAGTGCATTTTACTCGCCATTTCATGCGCTTTGAGATGCCGCTTAGCCCAATTCGCTATCTGAAATAGGAGCAACGTAAATTGGACAAATGTGATAGAATTTCGCTGAATTCTTATATTAACCGTAATATAAAATGATCTAATCGGTTCTCTGTTTGCCTTATCCTAGAAGTTTAATAGTGCATTTTACTCGCCATTTCATGCGCATTGAGATGCCGCTTAGCCCAATACGCTATCTGAAATAGGAGCGACGTAAATTGAACAAATGTGATAGAATTTCGATGAATTCTTAAATTAACCATAATATAAAATGATCTTATCGGGTCTCTGTTTGCCCTGCCCTAGAAGTTTAATAGTGCATTTTACTCGACATTTCTTGCGCTTTGAGATTCCGCTTAGCCCAATACGCTATCTGAAATATCAGCGATGTAAATTGAACAAATGTGAGAGAATTTCGCTGAATTCTTATATTAACCTTAATGTAGAATGTTCTAATCGGGTCTCTGTTCGCCCTACCCTAGAAGATTAATAGTGCATTTCTGTTGTCATTTCATGCGCTTTGAGATGCCGCTTAGCCCAATACGCTATCTGAAATAGGAGCGACGTAAATTGAACAAATGTGATAGAATTTCGCTGAATTCTTATATTAATCTTAATGTAAAATTATCTAATCGGGTCTTTATTCGCCCTATCCTAGAAGTTTAATAGTGCATTTCACTCGTCATTTCATGCGCATTGAGATGCCGCTTAGCCCAATTCGCTATCTGAAATAGGAGCGACGTAAATTGAACAAATGTGATAGAATTTCGCTGAATCCTTATATTAACCAAAATATAAAATGATCTAATCGGGTCTCTGATTGCCCTATCATAGAAGTTTAACAGTGCATTTTACTCGCCATTCCTCGCGATTTAAGTTGCCGCCTAGCCCAGTACGCTAGCTGAAATAGGAACGACGTAAATTGAACAAATGTGATAGAATTTCGCTGAATTCTTAAATTAACCTTAATATATAATGATCTAATCGGGTCTCTGTTTGCAATACCCTAGAAGTTTAATAGTGCATTTTACTCGTCACTTCATGTGCTTTGAGATGCCGCTTAGCCCAATACGCTATCTGAAATAGGAGCGACGTAAATTGAACAAATGTGATAGAATTTCGCTGAATTCTTAAATTAACTATACTATAAAATTATCTAATCGGGTCTCTGTTTGCCCTACCCTAGAAGTTTAATAGTGCATTTTACTCGACATTTCATGCGCTTTGAGATGCCGCTTAGCCGAAGCCGCTATCTGAAATAGGAGCGATGTAAATTGAACAAATGTGATAGAATTTCCTTGAAATCTTATATTAAACAAAATATAAAATGATCTAATCGGGTCTCTGATTGCCCTATCATAGAAGTTTAGTAGTGCATTTGACTCGCCCTTCCACGCGCTTTAAGATGCCGTCTAGCCCAGTACGCTATCTGAAATAGGAGCGACGTAAGTTGAACAAATGTGATAGAATTACGCTGAATTCTTATATTAACCGTAATATAAAATGATCTAATCGGTTCTCTGTTTGCCTTATCCTAGAAGTTTAATAGTGCATTTTACTCGACATTTCATGCGCTTTGAGATGCCGCTTAGCCCAATACGCTGTCTGAACTAGGAGCGACGTAATTTGAACAAATGTGAGAGAATTTCGCTGAATTCTTAAATTCACTATAATATAAACTGAACTAATCGGGTCTCTGTTCGCCCTACCCTAGAAGTTTAATAGTGCATTTTCTCGTCATTTCATGCGCTTTGACATGCCGCTTAGCCCAATACGCTATCTGAAATAGGAGCGACGTAAATTGAACAAATGTGATAGAATTTCAGTGAATTCATTTATTAACCATAATGTAAAATGATCTAATCGGGTCTCTGTTTGCCCTACCCTATAAGTTTAATAGTGCATTTTGCTCGCCATTTCTTGCGCTTTGAGATGCCGCTTAGCCCAATACGCAATCTGAAATAGGAACGACGTAAATTGCACAAATGTGATAGAATTTCAGTGAATTCATTTATTAACCATAATTTAAAATGATCTAATCGGGTCTCTGTTTGCCCTACCCTAGAAGTTTAATAGTGCATTTTACTCGCCATTTCTTGCGCTTTGAGATGCCGCTTAGCCCAATACGCTATCTGAAATATCAGCGACGTAAATTGAACAAATGTGATAGAATTTCGCTGAATCCTTATATTAACCAAAATATAAAATGATCTAATCGGCTCTCTGATTGCCGTATCATAGAAGTTTAGTAGTGCATTTTACTCGCCGTGCCACGCGCTTTAAGATGCCGCCTAGCCCAGTACGCTATCTGAAATAGGAGAGACGTAAGATGAACAAATGTGATAGAATTTCGCTGAATTCTTAATTTATCCCTAATATAAAATGATCTAATCGGGTCTCTGTTTGCCCTACCCTAGTAGTTTAATAGTGCATTTTACTCGCCATTTCTTGCGCTTTGAGATGCCGCTTAGCCCAATTCGCTATCTGAAATAGGAGCGACGTAAATTGGACAAATGTGATAGAATTTCGCTGAATTCTTATATTAACCGTAATATAAAATGATCTAATCGGTTCTCTGTTTGCCTTATCCTAGAAGTTTAATAGTGCATTTTACTCGCCATTTCATGCGCATTGAGATGCCGCTTAGCCCAATACGCTATCTGAAATAGGAGCGACGTAAATTGAACAAATGTGATAGAATTTCGATGAATTCTTAAATTAACCATAATATAAAATGATCTTATCGGGTCTCTGTTTGCCCTGCCCTAGAAGTTTAATAGTGCATTTTACTCGACATTTCTTGCGCTTTGAGATTCCGCTTAGCCGAAGCCGCTATCTGAAATAGGAGCGATGTAAATTGAACAAATGTGATAGAATTTCCTTGAAATCTTATATTAAACAAAATATAAAATGATCTAATCGGGTCTCTGATTGCCCTATCATAGAAGTTTAGTAGTGCATTTGACTCGCCCTTCCACGCGCTTTAAGATGCCGTCTAGCCCAGTACGCTATCTGAAATAGGAGCGACGTAAGTTGAACAAATGTGATAGAATTACGCTGAATTCTTATATTAACCGTAATATAAAATGATCTAATCGGTTCTCTGTTTGCCTTATCCTAGAAGTTTAATAGTGCATTTTACTCGACATTTCATGCGCTTAGAGATGCCGCTTAGCCCAATACGCTGTCTGAACTAGGAGCGACGTAATTTGAACAAATGTGAGAGAATTTCGCTGAATTCTTAAATTCACTATAATATAAACTGAACTAATCGGGTCTCTGTTCGCCCTACCCTAGAAGTTTAATAGTGCATTTTCTCGTCATTTCATGCGCTTTGACATGCCGCTTAGCCCAATACGCTATCTGAAATAGGAGCGACGTAAATTGAACAAATGTGATAGAATTTCAGTGAATTCATTTATTAACCATAATGTAAAATGATCTAATCGGGTCTCTGTTTGCCCTACCCTATAAGTTTAATAGTGCATTTTGCTCGCCATTTCTTGCGCTTTGAGATGCCGCTTAGCCCAATACGCAATCTGAAATAGGAACGACGTAAATTGCACAAATGTGATAGAATTTCAGTGAATTCATTTATTAACCATAATTTAAAATGATCTAATCGGGTCTCTGTTTGCCCTACCCTAGAAGTTTAATAGTGCATTTTACTCGCCATTTCTTGCGCTTTGAGATGCCGCTTAGCCCAATACGCTATCTGAAATATCAGCGACGTAAATTGAACAAATGTGATAGAATTTCGCTGAATCCTTATATTAACCAAAATATAAAATGATCTAATCGGCTCTCTGATTGCCGTATCATAGAAGTTTAGTAGTGCATTTTACTCGCCGTTCCACGCGCTTTAAGATGCCGCCTAGCCCAGTACGCTATCTGAAATAGGAGAGACGTAAGATGAACAAATGTGATAGAATTTCGCTGAATTCTTAATTTATCCCTAATATAAAATGATCTAATCGGGTCTCTGTTTGCCCTACCCTAGTAGTTTAATAGTGCATTTTACTCGCCATTTCTTGCGCTTTGAGATGCCGCTTAGCCCAATTCGCTATCTGAAATAGGAGCAACGTAAATTGGACAAATGTGATAGAATTTCGCTGAATTCTTATATTAACCGTAATATAAAATGATCTAATCGGTTCTCTGTTTGCCTTATCCTAGAAGTTTAATAGTGCATTTTACTCGCCATTTCATGCGCATTGAGATGCCGCTTAGCCCAATACGCTATCTGAAATAGGAGCGACGTAAATTGAACAAATGTGATAGAATTTCGATGAATTCTTAAATTAACCATAATATAAAATGATCTTATCGGGTCTCTGTTTGCCCTACCCTAGAAGTTTAATAGTGCATTTTACTCGACATTTCTTGCGCTTTGAGATTCCGCTTAGCCCAATACGCTATCTGAAATATCAGCGATGTAAATTGAACAAATGTGAGAGAATTTCGCTGAATTCTTATATTAACCTTAATGTAGAATGTTCTAATCGGGTCTCTGTTCGCCCTACCCTAGAATATTAATAGTGCATTTCTGTTGTCATTTCATGCGCTTTGAGATGCCGCTTAGCCCAATACGCTATCTGAAATAGGAGCGACGTAAATTGAACAAATGTGATAGAATTTCGCTGAATTCTTATATTAATCTTAATGTAAAATTATCTAATCGGGTCTTTATTCGCCCTATCCTAGAAGTTTAATAGTGCATTTCACTCGTCATTTCATGCGCATTGAGATGCCGCTTAGCCCAATTCGCTATCTGAAATAGGAGCGACGTAAATTGAACAAATGTGATAGAATTTCGCTGAATCCTTATTTTAACCAAAATATAAAATGATCTAATCGGGTCTCTGATTGCCCTATCATAGAAGTTTAACAGTGCATTTTACTCGCCATTCCTCGCGATTTAAGTTGCCGCCTAGCCCAGTACGCTAGCTGAAATAGGAACGACGTAAATTGAACAAATGTGATAGAATTTCGCTGAATTCTTAAATTAACCTTAATATATAATGATCTAATCGGGTCTCTGTTTGCAATACCCTAGAAGTTTAATAGTGCATTTTACTCGTCACTTCATGCGCTTTGAGATGCCGCTTAGCCCAATACGCTATCTGAAATAGGAGCGACGTAAATTGAACAAATGTGATAGAATTTCGCTGAAGTCTTAAATTAACTATACTATAAAATTATCTAATCGGGTCTCTGTTTGCCCTACCCTAGAAGTTTAATAGTGCATTTTACTCGACATTTCATGCGCTTTGAGATGCCGCTTAGCCGAAGCCGCTATCTGAAATAGGAGCGATGTAAATTGAACAAATGTGATAGAATTTCCTTGAAATCTTATATTAAACAAAATATAAAATGATCTAATCGGGTCTCTGATTGCCCTATCATAGAAGTTTAGTAGTGCATTTGACTCGCCCTTCCACGCGCTTTAAGATGCCGTCTAGCCCAGTACGCTATCTGAAATAGGAGCGACGTAAGTTGAACAAATGTTATAGAATTACGCTGAATTCTTATATTAACCGTAATATAAAATGATCTAATCGGTTCTCTGTTTGCCTTATCCTAGAAGTTTAATAGTGCATTTTACTCGACATTTCATGCGCTTAGAGATGCCGCTTAGCCCAATACGCTGTCTGAACTAGGAGCGACGTAATTTGAACAAATGTGAGAGAATTTCGCTGAATTCTTAAATTCACTATAATATAAACTGAACTAATCGGGTCTCTGTTCGCCCTACCCTAGAAGTTTAATAGTGCATTTTCTCGTCATTTCATGCGCTTTGACATGCCGCTTAGCCCAATACGCTATCTGAAATAGGAGCGACGTAAATTGAACAAATGTGATAGAATTTCAGTGAATTCATTTATTAACCATAATGTAAAATGATCTAATCGGGTCTCTGTTTGCCCTACCCTAGAAGTTTAATAGTGCATTTTACACGCCATTTCTTGCGCTTTGAGATGCCGCTTAGCCCAATACGCTATCTGAAATATCAGCGACGTAAATTGAACAAATGTGATAGAATTTCGCTGAATCCTTATATTAACCAAAATATAAAATGATCTAATCGGCTCTCTGATTGCCGTATCATAGAAGTTTAGTAGTGCATTTTACTCGCCGTTCCACGCGCTTTAAGATGCCGCCTAGCCCAGTACGCTATCTGAAATAGGAGCGACGTAAGTTGAACAAATGTGATAGAATTTCGCTGAATCCTTAAATTAACACTAATATAAAATGATCTAATCGGGTCTCTGTTTGTCCTACCCTAGTAGTTTAATAGTGCATTTTGCTCGCCATTTCTTGCGCTTTGAGATGCCGCTTAGCCCAATACGCAATCTGAAATATCAGCGACGTAAATTGAACAAATGTGATAGAATTTCGCTGAATTCTTATATTAACCTTAATGTAAAATGTTCTAATCGGGTCTCTGTTCGCCCTACCCAAGAAGATTAATAGTGCATTTCACTCGTCATTTCATGCGCTTTGAGATGCCGCATAGCCCAACACGCTATCTGAAATAGGAGCGACGTAAATTGAACAAATGTGATAGAATTTCGCTGAATTCTTATATTAACCAAAATATAAAATGATCTAATCGACTCTCTGATTGCCCTATCATAGAAGGTTACATAGTGCATTTTACTCGCCATTCCGCGCGCTTTATGATGCCGCCTAGCCCAGTACGCTATCTGAAATAGGAACAACGTAAATTGAACAATTGTGATAGAATTTTACTGAATTCTTAAATTAACTATAATATAAAATGATCTAATCGGGTCTCTATTTGCCCTACCCAAGAAGTTTAATAGTGCATTCTACTCGACATTTCATGCGCTTTGAGATGCCGCCTAGCCCAGTACGCTATCTGAAATAGGAACAACGTAAATTGAACAATTGTGATAGAATTTTTCTGAATTCTTAAATTAACTATAATATAAAATGATCTAATCGGGTCTCTGTTTGCCCTACCCTAGAAGTTTAATAGTGCATTTTACTCGCCATTTCATGCGCTTTGAGATGCCGCTTAGCCCAATACGCTATCTGAGATAGGAGTAATGTAAATTGAACAAATGTGATAGAATTTCGCTGAATTCTTTTATTAACCATAATGTAAAATCACCTAATCGGGTCTCTGTTCGCCCTAGCCTAGAAGTTTAATAGTGCATTTTATTCGCCATTTCATCCGCTTAGTGATGCCGCTTAGCCCAATACGCTATCTGAAATAGGAGCGACGTAAATTGAACAAATGTGATAGACATTCGCTGATTTCTTATATTAAACAAAATATAAAATGATCTAATCGGGTCTCTGATTGCCTATCATAGAAGTTTAGTAGTGCATTTTGCTCGCCATTCCACGCGCTTTAACATGCCGCCTAGCCCAGTACGCTATCTGAAATAGGAGCGACGTAAATTGAACAAATGTGATAGAATTTCCCCGAATTCTTATATTAACCTTAATGTAAAATGATCTGATCGGGTCTCTGTTCGCCCTACCCTAGAAGTTTAATCGTGCATTTTACTCGTCGTTTCATGCGCTTTGAGATGCCGCTTAGCCCAGAACGCTATCTGAAATAGGAGCGATATAAATTGAACAAATGTGATAGAATTTCGCTGAATTCTTTTATTAACCATAATGTAAAATTATCTAATCGGGTCTCTGTTCGCCCTAGCCTAGAACTGTAATAGTGGGTTTTATTCGCCATTTCATACGCTTTGAGATGCCGCCTAGCCCAGTACGCTATCTGAAATAGGAACAACGTAAATTGAACAATAGTGATAGAATTTTTCTGAATTCTTAAATTAACTATAATATAAAATGATATAATCGGGTCTCTATTTGCCCTACCCTAGAAGTGTAATAGTGCATTTTACTCGTCATTTCATGCGCTTTGAGATGCCGCTTAGCCCAATACGCTATCTGAAATAGGAGCAATGTAAATTGAACAAATGTGATAGAATTTCGCTGAATTCTTTTATTAACCATAATGTAAAATGATCTAATCGGGTCTCTGTTCGCCCTAGCCTAGAAGTTTAATAGTGCATTTTATTCGCCATTTCATCCGCTTAGTGATGCCGCTTAGCCCAATACGCTATCTGAAATAGGAGCGACGTAAATTGAACAAATGTGATAGATTTTTCCTTGAAATCTTATATTAAACAAAATATAAAATGATCTAATCGGGTCTCTGATTGCCCTATCATACAAGTTTAGTAGTGCATTTGACTCGCCCTTCCACGCGCTTTAAGATGCCGTCTAGCCCAGTACGCTATCTGAAATAGGAGCGACGTAAGTTGAACAAATGTGATAGAATTACGCTGAATTCTTATATTAACCGTAATATAAAATGATCTAATCGGTTCTCTGTTTGCCTTATCCTAGAAGTTTAATAGTGCATTTTACTCGACATTTCATGCGCTTAGAGATGCCGCTTAGCCCAAAACGCTGTCTGAACTAGGAGCGACGTAATTTGAACAAATGTGAGAGAATTTCGCTGAATTCTTAAATTCACTATAATATAAACTGAACTAATCGGGTCTCTGTTCGCCCTACCCTAGAAGTTTAATAGTGCATTTTCTCGTCATTTCATGCGCTTTGATATGCCGCTTAGCCCAATACGCTATCTGAAATAGGAGCGACGTAAATTGAACAAATGTGATAGAATTTCAGTGAATTCATTTATTAACCATAATGTAAAATGATCTAATCGGGTCTCTGTTTGCCCTACCCTAGAAGTTTAATAGTGCATTTTACACGCCATTTCTTGCGCTTTGAGATGCCGCTTAGCCCAATACGCTATCTGAAATATCAGCGACGTAAATTGAACAAATGTGATAGAATTTCGCTGAATCCTTATATTGACCAAAATATAAAATGATCTAATCGGCTCTCTGATTGCCGTATCATAGAAGTTTAGTAGTGCATTTTACTCGCCGTTCCACGCGCTTTAAGATGCCGCCTAGCCCAGTACGCTATCTGAAATAGGAGCGACGTAAGTTGAACAAATGTGATAGAATTTCGCTGAATCCTTAAATTAACACTAATATAAAATGATCTAATCGGGTCTCTGTTTGTCCTACCCTAGTAGTTTAATAGTGCATTTTGCTCGCCATTTCTTGCGCTTTGAGATGCCGCTTAGCCCAATACGCAATCTGAAATATCAGCGACGTAAATTGAACAAATGTGAGAGAATTTCGTTGAATTCTTATATTAACCTTAATGTAAAATGTTCTAATCGGGTCTCTGTTCGCCCTACCCAAGAAGATTAATAGTGCATTTCACTCGTCATTTCATGCGCTTTGAGATGCCGCATAGCCCAATACGCTATCTGAAATAGGAGCGACGTAAATTGAACAAATGTGATAGAATTTCGCTGAATTCTTATATTAACCAAAATATAAAATGATCTAATCGACTCTCTGATTGCCCTATCATAGAAGGTTACATAGTGCATTTTACTCGCCATTCCGCGCGCTTTATGATGCCGCCTAGCCCAGTACGCTATCTGAAATAGGAACAACGTAAATTGAACAATTGTGATAGAAATTTACTGAATTCTTTTATTAACTATAATGTAAAATGATCTAATCGGGTCTCTGTTCGCCCTAGCCTAGAACTTTAATAGTGGGTTTTATTCGCCATTTCATACGCTTTGAGATGCCGCCTAGCCCAGTACGCTATCTGAAATAGGAACAACGTAAATTGAACAATAGTGATAGAATTTTTCTGAATTCTTAAATTAACTATAATATAAAATGATATAATCGGGTCTCTATTTGCCCTACCCTAGAAGTGTAATAGTGCATTTTACTCGTCATTTCATGCGCTTTGAGATGCCGCTTAGCCCAATACGCTATCTGAAATAGGAGCAATGTAAATTGAACAAATGTGATAGAATTTCGCTGAATTCTTTTATTAACCATAATGTAAAATGATCTAATCGGGTCTCTGTTCGCCCTAGCCTAGAAGTTTAATAGTGCATTTTATTCGCCATTTCATCCGCTTAGTGATGCCGCTTAGCCCAATACGCTATCTGAAATAGGAGCGACGTAAATTGAACAAATGTGATAGAATTTCCTTGAAATCTTATATTAAACAAAATATAAAATGATCTAATCGGGTCTCTGATTGCCCTATCATAGAAGTATAGTAGTGCATTTGACTCGCCATTCCACGCGCTTTAAGATGCCGTCTAGCCCAGTACGCTATCTGAAATAGGAGAGACGTAAGTTGAACAAATGTGATAGAATTACGCTGAATTCTTATATTAACCGTAATATAAAATGATCTAATCGGGTCTCTGTTTGCCTTATCCTAGAAGTTTAATAGTGCATTTTACTCGCCATTTCATGCGCTTAGAGATGCCGCTTAGCCCAATACGCTATCTGAACTAGGAGCGACGTAATTTGAACAAATGTGAGAGAATTTCGCTGAATTCTGAAATTCACTATAATATAAACTGAACTAATCGGGTCTCTGTTTGCCCTACCCTAGAAGTTTAATAGTGCATTTTACTCGTCATTTCATGCGCTTTGACATGCCGCTTAGCACAATACGCTATCTGAAATAGGAGCGACGTAAATTGAACAAATGTGATAGAATTTCAGTGAATTCATTTATTAACCATAATGTAAAATGTTCTAATCGGGTCTCTGTTTGCCCTACCCTAGAAGTTTAATAGTGCATTTTACTCGCCATTTCTTCCGCTTTGAGGTGCCACTTAGCCCAATACGCTATCTGAAATATCAACGACGTAAATTGAACAAATGTGATAGAATTTCGCTGAATCCTTACATTAACCAAAATATAAAATGATCTAATCGGCTCTCTGATTGCCGTATCATAGAAGTTTAGTAGTGCATTTTACTCGCCGTTCCACGCGCTTTAAGATGCCGCCTAGCCCAGTGCGCTATCTGAAATAGGAGCGACGTAAGTTGAACAAATGTGATAGAATTTCGCTGAATTCTTATATTAACCAAAATATAAAATGATGTAATCGACTCTCTGATTGCCCTATCATAGAAGGTTATATAGTGCATTTTACTCGCCATTCCGCGCGCTTTATGATGCCGCCTAGCCCAGTACGCTATCTGAAATAGGAACAACGTAAATTGAACAATTGTGATAGAATTTTACTGAATTCTTAAATTAACTATAATATAAAATGATCTAATCGGGTCTCTATTTGCCCTATCCAAGATGTTTAATAGTGCATTCTACTCGACATTTCATGCGCTTTGAGATGCCGCCTAGCCCAGTACGCTATCTGAAATAGGAACAACGTAAATTGAACAATTGTGATAGAATTTTTCTGAATTCTTAAATTAACTATAATATAAAATGATCTAATCGGGTCTCTATTTGCCCTACCCAAGAAGTTTAATAGTGCATTTTACTCGCCATTTCATGCGCTTTGAGATGCCGCTTAGCCCAGTACGCTGTCTGAAATAGGAGCGACGTAACTTGAACAAATGTGATAGAATTACGCTGAATTCTTATATTAACCGTAATATAAAATGATCTAATCTGGTCTCTGTTTGCCTTATCCTAGAAGTTTAATAGCGCATTTTACTCGCCATTTCATGCGCTTTTAGATGCCGCTTAGCCCAATACGCTATCTGAAATAGGAGCGACGTAAGTTGAACAAATGTGATAGAATTTCGCTGAATTATTTTATTAACCATAATGTAAAATGATCTGATCCGGTCTCTGTTCGCCCTAGCCTAGAAGTTTAATAGTGCATTTTATTCGCCATTTCATGCGCTTTGAGATGCCGCTTAGCCGAATGCGCTATCTGAAATAGGAGCGTCGTAAATTGAACAAATGTGATAAAATTTCCCTGAAATCATATATTAAACAAAATATAAAATGATCTAATCGGGTCTCTGATTGCCCTATCATAGAAGTTTAATAGTGCATTTCACTCGTCATTTCATGCGCTTTGAGATGCCGCTAAGCCCAATAAGCTATCTGTAATAGGAGCGACGTAAATTGAACAAATGTGATAGAATTTTGCTGAATTCTTAAATTAACCATAATATTAGATGATCTAATCGGGTTTCTGTTTGCCCTACCCTAGAAGTTTAATAGTGCATTTTACTCGTCATTTCATGCGCTTTGAGATGCCGCCTAGCCCAGTACGCTAACTGAAATAGGAGCGACGTAAGTTGAAGAAATGAGATAGAATTACGCTGAATTCTTATATTAACCGTAATATAAAATGATCTAATCGGGTCTCTGTTTGCCTGATCCTAGAAGATAATAGTGCATTTTACTCGCCATTTCATGCGCTTTGAGATGCCGCCTTGCCCAGTACGCTATCTGAAATAGGAGCGACGTAAGTTGAACAGATGTGATAGAATTACGCTGAATTCTTATATTAACCGTAATATAAAATGATCTAATCAGGTCTCTGATTGCCCTATCATAGAATTTTA
The DNA here is from genome assembly GCA_916610135.2 of Macropis europaea. Classification (NCBI taxonomy): domain Eukaryota; kingdom Metazoa; phylum Arthropoda; class Insecta; order Hymenoptera; family Melittidae; genus Macropis; species Macropis europaea. Next base: position 219,002 of record CAKAJE020001093.1, on the reverse strand, counting down.
ATAGTGCATTTTACTCGCCATTCCACGCGCTTTAAAATGCCGCCTAGCCCAGTACGCTATCTGAAATAGGAGCGACGTAAATTGAGCAAATGTGATAGAATTTCGCTGAATTCTTTTATTAACCATAATGTAAAATGATCTGATCGGGTCTCTGTTCGCCCTAGCCTAGAAGTTTAATAGTGCATTTTACCTGCCATTCCACGCGCTTTAAGATGACGCCTAGCCCAGTACGCTATCTGAAATAGGAGCGACGTAAATTGAACAAATGTGATAGAATTTTGCTGAATTCTTAAATTAACCATAATATAAAATGATCTAATCGGGTCTCTGTTCGCCCTAACGTAGAAGTTTAATAGGGAATTTTATTCGACATTTCATGCGCTTTGAGATGCCGCTTAGCCCAATACGCTATCTGAAACAGGAGCGACGTAAGTTGAACAAATGTAATAGAATTTCGCCGAATTATTTTATTAACCATAATCTAAAATGATCTGATCGGGTCTCAGTTCGCCCTAGCCTAGAAGTTTAATAGTGCATTTTATTCGCCATTTCATGCGCTTTGAGATGCCGCTTAGCCGAATGCGCTATCTGAAATAGGAGCGTCGTAAATTGAACAAATGTGATAAAATTTCCCTGAAATCATATATTAAACAAAATATAAAATGATCTAATCGGGTCTCTGATTGCCCTATCATAGAAGTTTAATAGTGCATTTCACTCGACATTTCATGCGCTTTGCGATGCCGCTAAGCCCAATAAGCTATCTGTAGTAGGAGCGACGTAAATTGAACAAATGTGATAGAATTTCGCTGAATTCTTATATTAACCAAAATATAAAATGATCTAATCGGGTCTCTGATTGCCCTATCATAGAAGTTTAATAGTGCATTTTACTTGCCATTCCACGCGCTTTGCGATGCCGCTAAGCCCAATAAGCTATCTGTAGTAGGAGCGACGTAAATTGAACAAATGTGATAGAATTACGCTGAATTCTTATATTAACCGTAATATAAAATGATCTAATCGGGTCTCTGTTTGCCTTATCCTAGAAGTTTAATAGCGCATTTTACTCGCCATTTCATGCGCTTTTAGATGCCGCTTAGCCCAATACGCTATCTGAAATAGGAGCGACGTAAGTTGAACAAATGTGATAGAATTTCGCTGAATTCTTTTATTAACCATAATGTAAAATGATCTAATCCGGTCTCTGTTCGCCCTAGCCTAGAAGTTTAATAGTGCATTTTATTCGCCATTTCATGCGCTTTGAGATGCCGCTTAGCCGAATGCGCTATCTGAAATAGGAGCGTCGTAAATTGAACAAATGTGATAAAATTTCCCTGAAATCCTATATTAACCAAAATATAAAATGATCTAATCGGGTCTCTGATTGCCCTATCATAGAAGTTTAATAGTGCATTTCACTCGACATTTCATGCGCTTTGAGATGCCGCTAAGCCCAATAAGCTATCTGAAATAGGAGCGACGTAAATTGAACAAATGTGATAGAATTTCGCTGAATTCTTATATTAACCAAAATATAAAATGATCGAATCGGGTCTCTGATTGCCCTGTCATAGAAGTTTAATAGTGCATTTTACTTGCCATTCCACGCGCTTTAAGGTGGCGCCTAGCCCAGTACGCTACCTGAAATAGGTGCGACGTAAATTGAACAAATGTGATAGAATTTTGCTGAATTCTTAAATTAACCATAATATAAAATGATCTAATCGGGTCTCTGATTGCCCTATCCTAGAATATAATAGTGCATTTTACTCGCCATTCCACGCGCTTTAAGATGCCGCCTAGCCCAGTACGCTATCCAAAATAGGAGCGACGTAAGTTGAACAGATGTGATAGAATTATGCTGAATTCTTATATTAACCGTAATATAAAATGATCTAATCGGGTCTCTGTTTGCCTGATCCTAGAAGATAATAGTGCATTTTACTCGCCATTTCATGCGCTTTGAGATGCCGCCTAGCCCAGTACGCTATCTGAAATAGGAGCGACGTAAGTTGAACAGATGTGATAGAATTACGCTGAATTCTTATATTAACCGTAATATAAAATGATCTAATCGGGTCTCTGTTTGCCTGATCCTAGAAGATAATAGTGCATTTTACTCGCCATTTCATGCGATTTGAGATGCCGCTTCGCCCAATATGCTATCTGAAATAGGTGCGACGTAAATTGAACAAATGTGATAGAATTTCGCTGAATTCTTAAATTAACCATAATATAAAATGATTTAATCGGGTCTTTGTTTGCCCTAGCCTAGAAGTTTAATAGTGCATTGTACTCGACATTTCATGCGCTTTCAGATGCCGGTTAGCCCAATACGCTATCTGAAATAGGAACGACGTAAATTGAACAAATGTGATAGAATTTCGCTGAATTCTTAAATTAACCATAATATAAAAGGATCTTATCGGGTCTCTGTTTGCCCTACCCTAGAAGTTTAATAGTGCATTTCACTCGCCATTTCATGCGCTTTGAGATGCCGCTTAGCCGAATACGCTAACTGAAATAGGAGCGACGTAAATTGAACAAATGTGATAGAATTTCGCTGAATTCTTATATTAACCAAAATATAAAATGATCTAATCGGGTCTCTGATTGCCCTATCATAGAATTTTAATAGTGCATTTTACTCGCCATTCCACCCGCTTTAAGTTGCTGCCTAGCCCAGTACGCTATCTGAAATAGGAGCGACGTAAATTGAACAAATGTGATAGAATTTTGCTGAATTCTTAAATTAACCATAATATAAAATGATCTAATCGGGTCTCTGTTTGCCCTACCCTAGAAGTTTAATAGTGCATTTTACTCGCAATTTCATGCGCTTTGAGATGCCGCATAGCCCAGTACGCTATCTGAAATAGGAGCGACGTAAGTTGAACAAATGTGATAGAATTACGCTGAATTCTTATATTAACCGTAATATAAAATCATCTAATCGGGTCTCTGTTTGCCTGATCCTAGAAGATAATAGTGCATTTTACTCGCCATTTCATGCGCTTTGAGATGCCGCGTAGCCCAGTACGCTATCTGAAATAGGAGCGACGTAAGTTGAACAGATGTGATAGAATTACGCTGAATTCATATATTAACCGTAATATAAAATGATCTAATCAGGTCTCTGATTGCCCTATCATAGAATTTTAATAGTGCATTTTACTCGCCATTCCACGCGCTTTAAAATGCCGCCTAGCCCAGTACGCTATCTGAAATAGGAGCGACGTAAATTGAGCAAATGTGATAGAATTTCGCTGAATTCTTTTATTAACCATAATGTAAAATGATCTGATCGGGTCTCTGTTCGCCCTAGCCTAGAAGTTTAATAGTGCATTTTACCTGCCATTCCACGCGCTTTAAGATGACGCCTAGCCCAGTACGCTATCTGAAATAGGAGCGACGTAAATTGAACAAATGTGATAGAATTTTGCTGAATTCTTAAATTAACCATAATATAAAATGATCTAATCGGGTCTCTGTTCGCCCTAACGTAGAAGTTTAATAGGGAATTTTATTCGACATTTCATGCGCTTTGAGATGCCGCTTAGCCCAATACGCTATCTGAAACAGGAGCGACGTAAGTTGAACAAATGTGATAGAATTTCGCCGAATTATTTTATTTACCATAATCTAAAATGATCTGATCGGGTCTCAGTTCGCCCTAGCCTAGAAGTTTAATAGTGCATTTTATTGGCCATTTCATGCGCTTTGAGATGCCGCTTAGCCGAATGCGCTATCTGAAATAGGAGCGTCGTAAATTGAACAAATGTGATAAAATTTCCCTGAAATCATATATTAAACAAAATATAAAATGATCTAATCAGGTCTCTGATTGCCCTATCATAGAATTTTAATAGTGCATTTTACTCGCCATTCCACGCGCTTTAAAATGCCGCCTAGCCCAGTACGCTATCTGAAATAGGAGCGACGTAAATTGAGCAAATGTGATAGAATTTCGCTGAATTCTTTTATTAACCATAATGTAAAATGATCTGATCGGGTCTCTGTTTGCCCTAGCCTAGAAGTTTAATAGTGCATTTTACCTGCCATTCCACGCGCTTTAAGATGACGCCTAGCCCAGTACGCTATCTGAAATAGGAGCGACGTAAATTGAACAAATGTGATAGAATTTTGCTGAATTCTTAAATTAACCATAATATAAAATGATCTAATCGGGTCTCTGTTCGCCCTAACGTAGAAGTTTAATAGGGAATTTTATTCGACATTTCATGCGCTTTGAGATGCCGCTTAGCCCAATACGCTATCTGAAACAGGAGCGACGTAAGTTGAACAAATGTGATAGAATTTCGCCGAATTATTTTATTAACCATAATCTAAAATGATCTGATCGGGTCTCAGTTCGCCCTAGCCTAGAAGTTTAATAGTGCATTTTATTCGCCATTTCATGCGCTTTGAGATGCCGCTTAGCCGAATGCGCTATCTGAAATAGGAGCGTCGTAAATTGAACAAATGTGATAAAATTTCCCTGAAATCATATATTAAACAAAATATAAAATGATCTAATCGGGTCTCTGATTGCCCTATCATAGAAGTTTAATAGTGCATTTCACTCGACATTTCATGCGCTTTGCGATGCCGCTAAGCCCAATAAGCTATCTGTAGTAGGAGCGACGTAAATTGAACAAATGTGATAGAATTTCGCTGAATTCTTATATTAACCAAAATATAAAATTATCTAATCGGGTCTCTGATTGCCTTATCATGGAAGTTTAATAGTGCATTTTACTCGCCATTCCACGCGCTTTAAGGTGCCGCCTAGCCCAGTACGCTATCTGAAATAGGAGCGACGTAAATTGAACAAATGTGATAGAATTTCCCTGAATTCTTAAATTGACCCTAATATAAAATGATCTAATCGGGTCTGTGTTTGCCCTACCCTAGTAGTTTAATAGTGCACTTTACTCGCCATTTCTTGCGCTTTGAGATGCCGCTTAGCCCAATTCGCTATCTGAAATAGGAGCAACGTAAATTGGACAAATGTGATAGAATTTCGCTGAATTCTTATATTAACCGTAATATACAATGATCTAATCGGTTCTCTGTTTGCCTTATCTTAGAAGTTTAATAGTGCATTTTACTCGCCATTTCATGCGCATTGAGATGCCGCTTAGCCCAGTACGCTATCTGAAATAGGAGCGACGTAAATTGAACAAATGTGATAGAATTTCGATGAATTCTTAAATTAACCATAATATAAAATGATCTTATCGGGTCTCTGTTTGCCCTACCCTAGAAGTTTAGTAGTGCATTTTATTCGACATTTCTTGCGCTTTGAGATTCCGCTTAGCCCAATACGCTATCTGATATATCAGCGACGTAAATTCAACAAATGTGAGAGAATTTCCCTGGATTCTTATATTAACCTTAATGTAAAATGCTCTAATCGGGTCTCTGTTCGCCTTACCCTAGAAGTTTAATAGTGCATTTTACTCGCCATTTCATGCGATTTGAGATGCTGCTTAGCCCAATACGCTATCTGAAATAAGAGAGACGTAAATTGAACAAATGTGATAGAATTTCGCTGAATTCTTAAATTAACCATAATATAAAATGATCTAATCGGGTCTCTGTTTGCCCTACCCTAGAAGTTTAATAGTGCATTTTACTCGGCATTTCATGCGCTTTGACATGCCGCTTAGCCCAATACGCTATCTGAAATAGGAACGACGTAAATTGCACAAATGTGATAGAATTTCAGTGAATTCGTTTATTAACCATAATTTAAAATGATCTAATCGGGTCTCTGTTTGCCCTACCCTAGAATTTTAATAGTGCATTTTACTCGCCATTTCTTGCGCTTTGAGATGCCGCTTAGCCCAATACGCTATCTGAAATAGGAGCGACGTAAATTGAACAAATGTGATAGAATTTCGCTGAATTCTTATATTAATCTTAATGTAAAATTATCTAATCGGGTCTTTATTCGCCCTATCCTAGAAGTTTAATAGTGCATTTCACTCGTCATTTCATGCGCATTGAGATGCCGCTTAGCCCAATTCGCTATCTGAAATAGGAGCGACGTAAATTGAACAATGTGATAGAATTTCGCTGAATCCTTATATTAACCAAAATATAAAATGATCTAATCGGGTCTCTGATTGCCCTATCATAGAAGTTTAACAGTGCATTTTACTCGCCATTCCTCGCGATTTAAGTTGCCGCCTAGCCCAGTACGCTAGCTGAAATAGGAACGACGTAAATTGAACAAATGTGATAGAATTTCGCTGAATTCTTAAATTAACCTTAATATATAATGATCTAATCGGGTCTCTGTTTGCAATACCCTAGAAGTTTAATAGTGCATTTTACTCGTCACTTCATGTGCTTTGAGATGCCGCTTAGCCCAATACGCTATCTGAAATAGGAGCGACGTAAATTGAACAAATGTGATAGAATTTCGCTGAATTCTTAAATTAACTATACTATAAAATTATCTAATCGGGTCTCTGTTTGCCCTACCCTAGAAGTTTAATAGTGCATTTTACTCGACATTTCATGCGCTTTGAGATGCCGCTTAGCCGAAGCCGCTATCTGAAATAGGAGCGATGTAAATTGAACAAATGTGATAGAATTTCCTTGAAATCTTATATTAAACAAAATATAAAATGATCTAATCGGGTCTCTGATTGCCCTATCATAGAAGTTTAGTAGTGCATTTGACTCGCCCTTCCACGCGCTTTAAGATGCCGTCTAGCCCCAGTACGCTATCTGAAATAGGAGCGACGTAAGATGAACAAATGTGATAGAATTACGCTGAATTCTTATATTAACCGTAATATAAAATGATCTAATCGGGTCTCTGTTTGCCTTATCCTAGAAGTTTAATAGTGCATTTTACTCGACATTTCATGCGCTTAGAGATGCCGCTTAGCCCAATACGCTGTCTGAACTAGGAGCGACGTAATTTGAACAAATGTGAGAGAATTTCGCTGAATTCTTAAATTCACTATAATATAAACTGAACTAATCGGGTCTCTGTTCGCCCTACCCTAGAAGTTTAATAGTGCATTTTCTCGTCATTTCATGCGCTTTGAGATGCCGCTTAGCCCAATACGCTATCTGAAATAGGAGCGACGTAATTGAACAAATGTGATAGAATTTCAGTGAATTCATTTATTAACCATAATGTAAAATGATCTAATCGGGTCTCTGTTTGCCCTACCCTATAAGTTTAATAGTGCATTTTGCTCGCCATTTCTTGCGCTTTGAGATGCCGCTTAGCCCAATTACGCAATCTGAAATAGGAACGACGTAAATTGCACAAATGTGATAGAATTTCAGTGAATTCATTTATTAACCATAATTAAAATGATCTATCGGGTCTCTGTTTGCCCTACCCTAGAAGTTTAATAGTGCATTTTACTCGCCATTTCTTGCGCTTTGAGATGCCGCTTAGCCCAATACGCTATCTGAAATATCAGCGACGTAAATTGAACAAATGTGATAGAATTTCGCTGAATCCTTATATTAACCAAATATAAAATGATCTAATCGGCTCTCTGATTGCCGTATCATAGAAGTTTAGTAGTGCATTTTACTCGCCGTGCCACGCGCTTTAAGATGCCGCCTAGCCCAGTACGCTATCTGAAATAGGAGAGACGTAAGATGAACAAATGTGATAGAATTTCGCTGAATTCTTAATTATCCCTAATATAAAATGATCTAATCGGGTCTCTGTTTGCCCTACCCTAGTAGTTTAATAGTGCATTTTACTCGCCATTTCTTGCGCTTTGAGATGCCGCTTAGCCCAATTCGCTATCTGAAATAGGAGCAACGTAAATTGGACAAATGTGATAGAATTTCGCTGAATTCTTATATTAACCGTAATATAAAATGATCTAATCGGTTTCTCTGTTTGCCTTATCCTAGAGTTTAATAGTGCATTTTACTCGCCATTTCATGCGCATTGAGATGCCGCTTAGCCCAATACGCTATCTGAAATAGGAGCGACGTAAATTGAACAAATGTGATAGAATTTCGATGAATTCTTAAATTAACCATAATATAAAATGATCTTATCGGGTCTCTGTTTGCCCTGCCCTAGAAGTTTAATAGTGCATTTTACTCGACATTTCTTGCGCTTTGAGATTCCGCTTAGCCGAAGCCGCTATCTGAAATTAGGAGCGATGTAAATTGAACAAATGTGATAGAATTTCCTTGAAATCTTATATTAAACAAAATATAAAATGATCTATCGGGTCTCTGATTGCCCTATCATAGAAGTTTAGTAGTGCATTTGACTCGCCCTTCCACGCGCTTTAAGATGCCGTCTAGCCCAGTACGCTATCTGAAATAGGAGCGACGTAAGTTGAACAAATGTGATAGAATTACGCTGAATTCTTATATTAACCGTAATATAAAATGATCTAATCGGTACTCTGGTTGCCTTATCCTAGAAGTTTAATAGTGCATTTTTACTCGACATTTCATGCGCTTAGAGATGCCGCTTAGCCCAATACGCTGTCTGAACTAGGAGCGACGTAATTTGAACAAATGTGAGAGAATTTCGCTGAATTCTTAAATTCACTATAATATAAACTGAACTAATGATCGGGTCTCTGTTCGCCCCTACCCTAGAAGTTATAATAGTGCATTTTCTCGTCATTTCATGCGCTTTGACATGCCGCTTAGCCCAATACGCTATCTGAAATACGAGCGACGTAAATTGAACAAATGTGATAGAATTTCAGTGAATTCATTTATTAACCATAATGTAAAATGATCTAATCGGGTCTCTGTTTGCCCTACCCTATAAGTTTAATAGTGCATTTTGCTCGCCATTTCTTGCGCTTTGAGATGCCGCTTAGCCCAATACGCAATCTGAAATAGGAACGACGTAAATTGCACAAATGTGATAGAATTTCAGTGAATTCATTTATTAACCATAATTTAAAATGATCTAATCGGGTCTCTGTTTGCCCTACCCTAGAAGTTTAATAGTGCATTTTACTCGCCATTTCTTGCGCTTTGAGATGCCGCTTAGCCCAATACGCTATCTGAAATATCAGCGACGTAAATTGAACAAATGTGATAGAATTTCGCTGAATCCTTATATTAACCAAAATATAAAATGATCTAATCGGCTCTCTGATTGCCGTATCATAGAAGTTTAGTAGTGCATTTTACTCGCCGTGCCACGCGCTTTAAGATGCCGCCTAGCCCAGTACGCTATCTGAAATAGGAGAGACGTAAGATGAACAAATGTGATAGAATTTCGCTGAATTCTTAATTTATCCCTAATATAAAATGATCTAATCGGGTCTCTGTTTGCCCTACCCTAGTAGTTTAATAGTGCATTTTACTCGCCATTTCTTGCGCTTTGAGATGCCGCTTAGCCCAATTCGCTATCTGAAATAGGAGCAACGTAAATTGGACAAATGTGATAGAATTTCGCTGAATTCTTATATTAACCGTAATATAAAATGATCTAATCGGTTCTCTGTTTGCCTTATCCTAGAAGTTTAATAGTGCATTTTACTCGCCATTTCATGCGCATTGAGATGCCGCTTAGCCCAATACGCTATCTGAAATAGGAGCGACGTAAATTGAACAAATGTGATAGAATTTCGATGAATTCTTAAATTAACCATAATATAAAATGATCTTATCGGGTCTCTGTTTGCCCTGCCCTAGAAGTTTAATAGTGCATTTTACTCGACATTTCTTGCGCTTTGAGATTCCGCTTAGCCCAATACGCTATCTGAAATATCAGCGATGTAAATTGAACAAATGTGAGAGAATTTCGCTGAATTCTTATATTAACCTTAATGTAGAATGTTCTAATCGGGTCTCTGTTCGCCCTACCCTAGAATATTAATAGTGCATTTCTGTTGTCATTTCATGCGCTTTGAGATGCCGCTTAGCCCAATACGCTATCTGAAATAGGAGCGACGTAAATTGAACAAATGTGATAGAATTTCGCTGAATTCTTATATTAATCTTAATGTAAAATTATCTAATCGGGTCTTTATTCGCCCTATCCTAGAAGTTTAATAGTGCATTTCACTCGTCATTTCATGCGCATTGAGATGCCGCTTAGCCCAATACGCTATCTGAAATAGGAGCGACGTAAATTGAACAAATGTGATAGAATTTCGCTGAATCCTTATTTTAACCAAAATATAAAATGATCTAATCGGGTCTCTGATTGCCCTACCCTAGAAGTTTAATAGTGCATTTTACTCGACATTTCATGCGCTTTGAGATGCCGCTTAGCCGAAGCCGCTATCTGAAATAGGAGCGATGTAAATTGAACAAATGTGATAGAATTTCCTTGAAATCTTATATTAAACAAAATATAAAATGATCTAATCGGGTCTCTGATTGCCCTATCATAGAAGTTTAGTAGTGCATTTGACTCGCCCTTCCACGCGCTTTAAGATGCCGTCTAGCCCAGTACGCTATCTGAAATAGGAGCGACGTAAGTTGAACAAATGTTATAGAATTACGCTGAATTCTTATATTAACCGTAATATAAAATGATCTAATCGGTTCTCTGTTTGCCTTATCCTAGAAGTTTAATAGTGCATTTTACTCGACATTTCATGCGCTTAGAGATGCCGCTTAGCCCAATACGCTGTCTGAACTAGGAGCGACGTAATTTGAACAAATGTGAGAGAATTTCGCTGAATTCTTAAATTCACTATAATATAAACTGAACTAATCGGGTCTCTGTTCGCCCTACCCTAGAAGTTTAATAGTGCATTTTCTCGTCATTTCATGCGCTTTGACATGCCGCTTAGCCCAATACGCTATCTGAAATAGGAGCGACGTAAATTGAACAAATGTGATAGAATTTCAGTGAATTCTTTTATTAACCATAATGTAAAATGATCTAATCGGGTCTCTGTTTGCCCTACCCTAGAAGTTTAATAGTGCATTTTACACGCCATTTCTTGCGCTTTGAGATGCCGCTTAGCCCAATACGCTATCTGAAATATCAGCGACGTAAATTGAACAAATGTGATAGAATTTCGCTGAATCCTTATATTAACCAAAATATAAAATGATCTAATCGGCTCTCTGATTGCCGTATCATAGAGGTTTAGTAGTGCATTTTACTCGCCCTTCCACGCGCTTTAAGATGCCGCCTAGCCCAGTACGCTAACTGAAATAGGAGCGACGTAAGTTGAACAAATGTGATAGAATTTCGCTGAATCCTTAAATTAACACTAATATAAAATGATCTAATCGGGTCTCTGTTTGTCCTACCCTAGTAGTTTAATAGTGCATTTTGCTCGCCATTTCTTGCGCTTTGAGATGCCGCTTAGCCCAATACGCAATCTGAAATATCAGCGACGTAAATTGAACAAATGTGAGAGAATTTCGTTGAATTCTTATATTAACCTTAATGTAAAATGTTCTAATCGGGTCTCTGTTCGCCCTACCCAAGAAGATTAATAGTGCATTTCACTCGTCATTTCATGCGCTTTGAGATGCCGCATAGCCCAACACGCTATCTGAAATAGGAGCGACGTAAATTGAACAAATGTGATAGAATTTCGCTGAATTCTTATATTAACCAAAATATAAAATGATCTAATCGACTCTCTGATTGCCCTATCATAGAAGGTTACATAGTGCATTTTACTCGCCATTCCGCGCGCTTTAAGATGCCGCCTAGCCCAGTACGCTATCTGAAATAGGAACAACGTAAATTGAACAATTGTGATAGAAATTTACTGAATTCTTAAATTAACTATAATATAAAATGATCTAATCGGGTCTCTATTTGCCCTACCCAAGAAGTTTAATAGTGCATTTTACTCGACATTTCATGCGCTTTGAGATGCCGCCTAGCCCAGTACGCTATCTGAAATAGGAACAACGTAAATTGAACAATTGTGATAGAATTTTTCTGAATTCTTAAATTAACTATAATATAAAATGATCTAATCGGGTCTCTATTTGCCCTACCCTAGAAGTGTAATAGTGCATTTTACTCGCCATTTCATGCGCTTTGAGATGCCGCTTAGCCCAATACGCTATCTGAGATAGGAGTAATGTAAATTGAACAAATGTGATAGAATTTCGCTGAATTCTTTTATTAACCATAATGTAAAATGATCTAATCGGGTCTCTGTTCGCCCTAGCCTAGAAGTTTAATAGTGCATTTTATTCGCCATTTCATCCGCTTAGTGATGCCGCTTAGCCCAATACGCTACCTGAAATAGGAGCGACGTAAATTGAACAAATGTGATAGACTTTCGCTGATTTCTTATATTAAACAAAATATAAAATGATCTAATCGGGTCTCTGATTGCCTATCATAGAAGTTTAGTAGTGCATTTTGCTCGCCATTCCACGCGCTTTAACATGCCGCCTAGCCCAGTACGCTATCTGAAATAGGAGCGACGTAAATTGAACAAATGTGATAGAATTTCCCCGAATTCTTATATTAACCTTAATGTAAAATGATCTGATCGGGTCTCTGTTCGCCCTACCCTAGAAGTTTAATCGTGCATTTTACTCGTCGTTTCATGCGCTTTGAGATGCCGCTTAGCCCAGAACGCTATCTGAAATAGGAGCGATATAAATTGAACAAATGTGATAGAATTTCGCTGAATTCTTTTATTAACCATAATGTAAAATTATCTAATCGGGTCTCTGTTCGCCCTAGCCTAGAACTTTAATAGTGGGTTTTATTCGCCATTTCATACGCTTTGAGATGCCGCCTAGCCCAGTACGCTATCTGAAATAGGAACAACGTAAATTGAACAATAGTGATAGAATTTTTCTGAATTCTTAAATTAACTATAATATAAAATGATATAATCGGGTCTCTATTTGCCCTACCCTAGAAGTGTAATAGTGCATTTTACTCGTCATTTCATGCGCTTTGAGATGCCGCTTAGCCCAATACGCTATCTGAAATAGGAGCAATGTAAATTGAACAAATGTGATAGAATTTCGCTGAATTCTTTTATTAACCATAATGTAAAATGATCTAATCGGGTCTCTGTTCGCCCTAGCCTAGAAGTTTAATAGTGCATTTTATTCGCCATTTCATCCGCTTAGTGATGCCGCTTAGCCCAATACGCTATCTGAAATAGGAGCGACGTAAATTGAACAAATGTGATAGATTTTTCCTTGAAATCTTATATTAAACAAAATATAAAATGATCTAATCGGGTCTCTGATTGCCCTATCATAGAAGTTTAGTAGTGCATTTGACTCGCCCTTCCACGCGCTTTAAGATGCCGTCTAGCCCAGTACGCTATCTGAAATAGGAGCGACGTAAGTTGAACAAATGTGATAGAATTACGCTGAATTCTTATATTAACCGTAATATAAAATGATCTAATCGGTTCTCTGTTTGCCTTACCCTAGAAGTTTAATAGTGCATTTTACTCGACATTTCATGCGCTTAGAGATGCCGCTTAGCCCAAAACGCTGTCTGAACTAGGAGCGACGTAATTTGAACAAATGTGAGAGAATTTCGCTGAATTCTTAAATTCACTATAATATAAACTGAACTAATCGGGTCTCTGTTCGCCCTACCCTAGAAGTTTAATAGTGCATTTTCTCGTCATTTCATGCGCTTTGATATGCCGCTTAGCCCAATACGCTATCTGAAATAGGAGCGACGTAAATTGAACAAATGTGATAGAATTTCAGTGAATTCATTTATTAACCATAATGTAAAATGATCTAATCGGGTCTCTGTTTGCCCTACCCTAGAAGTTTAATAGTGCATTTTACACGCCATTTCTTGCGCTTTGAGATGCCGCTTAGCCCAATACGCTATCTGAAATATCAGCGACGTAAATTGAACAAATGTGATAGAATTTCGCTGAATCCTTATATTGACCAAAATATAAAATGATCTAATCGGCTCTCTGATTGCCGTATCATAGAAGTTTAGTAGTGCATTTTACTCGCCGTTCCACGCGCTTTAAGATGCCGCCTAGCCCAGTACGCTATCTGAAATAGGAGCGACGTAAGTTGAACAAATGTGATAGAATTTCGCTGAATCCTTAAATTAACACTAATATAAAATGATCTAATCGGGTCTCTGTTTGTCCTACCCTAGTAGTTTAATAGTGCATTTTTCTCGCCATTTCTTGCGCTTTGAGATGCCGCTTAGCCCAATACGCAATCTGAAATATCAGCGACGTAAATTGAACAAATGTGAGAGAATTTCGTTGAATTCTTATATTAACCTTAATGTAAAATGTTCTAATCGGGTCTCTGTTCGCCCTACCCAAGAAGATTAATAGTGCATTTCACTCGTCATTTCATGCGCTTTGAGATGCCGCATAGCCCAATACGCTATCTGAAATAGGAGCGACGTAAATTGAACAAATGTGATAGAATTACGCTGAATTCTTATATTAACCAAAATATAAAATGATCTAATCGACTCTCTGATTGCCCTATCATAGAAGGTTACATAGTGCATTTTACTCGCCATTCCGCGCGCTTTATGATGCCGCCTAGCCCAGTACGCTATCTGAAATAGGAACAACGTAAATTGAACAATTGTGATAGAAATTTACTGAATTCTTTTATTAACTATAATGTAAAATGATCTAATCGGGTCTCTGTTCGCCCTAGCCTAGAACTTTAATAGTGGGTTTTATTCGCCATTTCATACGCTTTGAGATGCCGCCTAGCCCAGTACGCTATCTGAAATAGGAACAACGTAAATTGAACAATAGTGATAGAATTTTTCTGAATTCTTAAATTAACTATAATATAAAATGATATAATCGGGTCTCTATTTGCCCTACCCTAGAAGTGTAATAGTGCATTTTACTCGTCATTTCATGCGCTTTGAGATGCCGCTTAGCCCAATACGCTATCTGAAATAGGAGCAATGTAAATTGAACAAATGTGATAGAATTTCGCTGAATTCTTTTATTAACCATAATGTAAAATGATCTAATCGGGTCTCTGTTCGCCCTAGCCTAGAAGTTTAATAGTGCATTTTATTCGCCATTTCATGCGCTTAGTGATGCCGCTTAGCCCAATACGCTATCTGAAATAGGAGCGACGTAAATTGAACAAATGTGATAGAATTTCCTTGAAATCTTATATTAAACAAAATATAAAATGATCTAATCGGGTCTCTGATTGCCCTATCATAGAAGTTTAGTAGTGCATTTGACTCGCCCTTCCACGCGCTTTAAGATGCCGTCTAGCCCAGTACGCTATCTGAAATAGGAGAGACGTAAGTTGAACAAATGTGATAGAATTACGCTGAATTCTTATATTAACCGTAATATAAAATGATCTAATCGGGTCTCTGTTTGCCTTATCCTAGAAGTTTAATAGTGCATTTTACTCGCCATTTCATGCGCTTAGAGATGCCGCTTAGCCCAATACGCTATCTGAACTAGGAGCGACGTAATTTGAACAAATGTGAGAGAATTTCGCTGAATTCTGAAATTCACTATAATATAAACTGAACTAATCGGGTCTCTGTTTGCCCTACCCTAGAAGTTTAATAGTGCATTTTACTCGTCATTTCATGCGCTTTGACATGCCGCTTAGCACAATACGCTATCTGAAATAGGAGCGACGTAAATTGAACAAATGTGATAGAATTTCAGTGAATTCATTTATTAACCATAATGTAAAATGATCTAATCGGGTCTCTGTTTGCCCTACCCTAGAAGTTTAATAGTGCATTTTACTCGCCATTTCTTCCGCTTTGAGATGCCACTTAGCCCAATACGCTATCTGAAATATCAACGACGTAAATTGAACAAATGTGATAGAATTTCGCTGAATCCTTATATTAACCAAAATATAAAATGATCTAATCGGCTCTCTGATTGCCGTATCATAGAAGTTTAGTAGTGCATTTTACTCGCCGTTCCACGCGCTTTAAGATGCCGCCTAGCCCAGTGCGCTATCTGAAATAGGAGCGACGTAAGTTGAACAAATGTGATAGAATTTCGCTGAATTCTTATATTAACCAAAATATAAAATGATGTAATCGACTCTCTGATTGCCCTATCATAGAAGGTTATATAGTGCATTTTACTCGCCATTCCGCGCGCTTTAAGATGCCGCCTAGCCCAGTACGCTATCTGAAATAGGAACAACGTAAATTGAACAATTGTGATAGAATTTTACTGAATTCTTAAATTAACTATAATATAAAATGATCTAATCGGGTCTCTATTTGCCCTATCCAAGATGTTTAATAGTGCATTCTACTCGACATTTCATGCGCTTTGAGATGCCGCCTAGCCCAGTACGCTATCTGAAATAGGAACAACGTAAATTGAACAATTGTGATAGAATTTTTCTGAATTCTTAAATTAACTATAATATAAAATGATCTAATCGGGTCTCTATTTGCCCTACCCAAGAAGTTTAATAGTGCATATTACTCGCCATTTCATGCGCTTTGAGATGCCGCTTAGCCCAGTACGCTGTCTGAAATAGGAGCGACGTAACTTGAACAAATGTGATAGAATTACGCTGAATTCTTATATTAACCGTAATATAAAATGATCTAATCGGGTCTCTGTTTGCCTTATCCTAGAAGTTTAATAGCGCATTTTACTCGCCATTTCATGCGCTTTTAGATGCCGCTTAGCCCAATACGCTATCTGAAATAGGAGCGACGTAAGTTGAACAAATGTGATAGAATTTCGCTGAATTATTTTATTAACCATAATGTAAAATGATCTGATCCGGTCTCTGTTCGCCCTAGCCTAGAAGTTTAATAGTGCATTTTATTCGCCATTTCATGCGCTTTGAGATGCCGCTTAGCCGAATGCGCTATCTGAAATAGGAGCGTCGTAAATTGAACAAATGTGATAAAATTTCGCTGAAATCTTATATTAAACAAAATATAAAATGATCTAATCGGGTCTCTGATTGCCCTATCATAGAAGTTTAATAGTGCATTTCACTCGACATTTCATGCGCTTTGAGATGCCGCTAAGCCCAATAAGCTATCTGTAATAGGAGCGACGTAAATTGAACAAATGTGATAGAATTTTGCTGAATTCTTAAATTAACCATAATATTAGATGATCTAATCGGGTTTCTGTTTGCCCTACCCTAGAAGTTTAATAGTGCATTTTACTCGCAATTTCATGCGCTTTGAGATGCCGCCTAGCCCAGTACGCTAACTGAAATAGGAGCGACGTAAGTTGAACAGATGTGATAGAATTACGCTGAATTCTTATATTAACCGTAATATAAAATCATCTAATCGGGTCTCTGTTTGCCTGATCCTAGAAGATAATAGTGCATTTTACTCGCCATTTCATGCGCTTTGAGATGCCGCCTTGCCCAGTACGCTATCTGAAATAGGAGCGACGTAAGTTGAACAGATGTGATAGAATTACGCTGAATTCTTATATTAACCGTAATATAAAATGATCTAATCAGGTCTCTGATTGCCCTATCATAGAATTTTAATAGTGCATTTTACTCGCCATTCCACGCGCTTTAAAATGCCGCCTAGCCCAGTACGCTATCTGAAATAGGAGCGACGTAAATTGAGCAAATGTGATAGAATTTCGCTGAATTCTTTTATTAACCATAATGTAAAATGATCTGATCGGGTCTCTGTTCGCCCTAGCCTAGAAGTTTAATAGTGCATTTTACCTGCCATTCCACGCGCTTTAAGATGACGCCTAGCCCAGTACGCTATCTGAAATAGGAGCGACGTAAATTGAACAAATGTGATAGAATTTTGCTGAATTCTTAAATTAACCATAATATAAAATGATCTAATCGGGTCTCTGTTCGCCCTAACGTAGAAGTTTAATAGGGAATTTTATTCGACATTTCATGCGCTTTGAGATGCCGCTTAGCCCAATACGCTATCTGAAACAGGAGCGACGTAAGTTGAACAAATGTAATAGAATTTCGCCGAATTATTTTATTAACCATAATCTAAAATGATCTGATCGGGTCTCAGTTCGCCCTAGCCTAGAAGTTTAATAGTGCATTTTATTCGCCATTTCATGCGCTTTGAGATGCCGCTTAGCCGAATGCGCTATCTGAAATAGGAGCGTCGTAAATTGAACAAATGTGATAAAATTTCCCTGAAATCATATATTAAACAAAATATAAAATGATCTAATCGGGTCTCTGATTGCCCTATCATAGAAGTTTAATAGTGCATTTCACTCGACATTTCATGCGCTTTGCGATGCCGCTAAGCCCAATAAGCTATCTGTAGTAGGAGCGACGTAAATTGAACAAATGTGATAGAATTTCGCTGAATTCTTATATTAACCAAAATATAAAATGATCTAATCGGGTCTCTGATTGCCCTATCATAGAAGTTTAATAGTGCATTTTACTTGCCATTCCACGCGCTTTGCGATGCCGCTAAGCCCAATAAGCTATCTGTAGTAGGAGCGACGTAAATTGAACAAATGTGATAGAATTACGCTGAATTCTTATATTAACCGTAATATAAAATGATCTAATCTGGTCTCTGTTTGCCTTATCCTAGAAGTTTAATAGCGCATTTTACTCGCCATTTCATGCGCTTTTAGATGCCGCTTAGCCCAATACGCTATCTGAAATAGGAGCGACGTAAGTTGAACAAATGTGATAGAATTTCGCTGAATTATTTTATTAACCATAATGTAAAATGATCTGATCCGGTCTCTGTTCGCCCTAGCCTAGAAGTTTAATAGTGCATTTTATTCGCCATTTCATGCGCTTTGAGATGCCGCTTAGCCGAATGCGCTATCTGAAATAGGAGCGTCGTAAATTGAACAAATGTGATAAAATTTCCCTGAAATCATATATTAAACAAAATATAAAATGATCTAATCGGGTCTCTGATTGCCCTATCATAGAAGTTTAATAGTGCATTTCACTCGACATTTCATGCGCTTTGCGATGCCGCTAAGCCCAATAAGCTATCTGTAATAGGAGCGACGTAAATTGAACAAATGTGATAGAATTTCGCTGAATTCTTATATTAACCAAAATATAAAATGATCGAATCGGGTCTCTGATTGCCCTGTCATAGAAGTTTAATAGTGCATTTTACTTGCCATTCCACGCGCTTTAAGATGCCGCCTAGCCCAGTACGCTATCTGAAATAGGTGCGACGTAAATTGAACAAATGTGATAGAATTTTGCTGAATTCTTAAATTAACCATAATATAAAATGATCTAATCGGGTCTCTGATTGCCCTATCCTAGAATATAATAGTGCATTTTACTCGCCATTCCACGCGCTTTAAGATGCCGCCTAGCCCAGTACGCTATCCAAAATAGGAGCGACGTAAGTTGAACAGATGTGATAGAATTATGCTGAATTCTTATATTAACCGTAATATAAAATGATCTAATCGGGTCTCTGTTTGCCTGATCCTAGAAGATAATAGTGCATTTTACTCGCCATTTCATGCGCTTTGAGATGCCGCCTAGCCCAGTACGCTATCTGAAATAGGAGCGACGTAAATTGAACAAATGTGATAGAATTACGCTGAATTCTTATATTAACCGTAATATAAAAAGATCTAATCGGGTCTCTGTTTGCCTGATCCTAGAAGATAATAGTGCATTTTACTCGCCATTTCATGCGATTTGAGATGCCGCTTCGCCCAATATGCTATCTGAAATTGGTGCGACGTAAATTGAACAAATGTGATAGAATTTCGCTGAATTCTTAAATTAACCATAATATAAAATGATTTAATCGGGTCTTTGTTTGCCCTAGCCTAGAAGTTTAATAGTGCATTGTACTCGACATTTCATGCGCTTTCAGATGCCGGTTAGCCCAATACGCTATCTGAAATAGGAACGACGTAAATTGAACAAATGTGATAGAATTTCGCTGAATTCTTAAATTAACCATAATATAAAAGGATCTTATCGGGTCTCTGTTTGCCCTACCCTAGAAGTTTAATAGTGCATTTTACTCGCCATTTCATGCGCTTTGAGATGCCGCTTAGCCGAATACGCTAACTGAAATAGGAGCGACGTAAATTGAACAAATGTGATAGAATTTCGCTGAATTCTTATATTAACCAAAATATAAAATGATCTAATCGGGTCTCTGATTGCCCTATCATAGAATTTTAATAGTGCATTTTACTCGCCATTCCACCCGCTTTAAGTTGCT
This sequence comes from Macropis europaea, assembly GCA_916610135.2. NCBI lineage: Eukaryota > Metazoa > Arthropoda > Insecta > Hymenoptera > Melittidae > Macropis > Macropis europaea. The sequence goes on along the minus strand of CAKAJE020001093.1, from coordinate 198,904 downwards.
GCCTAGCCCAGTACGCTATCCGAAATAGGAGCGACGTAAATTGAACAAATGTGATAGAATTTTGCTGAATTCTTAAATTAACCATAATATTAGATGATCTAATCGGGTCTCTGTTTGCCCTACCCTAGAAGTTTAATAGTGCATTTTACTCGCAATTTCATGCGCTTTGAGATGCCGCATAGCCCAGTACGCTATCTGAAATAGGAGCGACGTAAGTTGAACAGATGTGATAGAATTACGCTGAATTCTTATATTAACCGTAATATAAAATCATCTAATCGGGTCTCTGTTTGCCTGATCCTAGAAGATAATAGTGCATTTTACTCGCCATTTCATGCGCTTTGAGATGCCGCGTAGCCCAGTACGCTATCTGAAATAGGAGCGACGTAAGTTGAACAGATGTGATAGAATTACGCTGAATTCATATATTAACCGTAATATAAAATGATCTAATCAGGTCTCTGATTGCCCTATCATAGAATTTTAATAGTGCATTTTACTCGCCATTCCACGCGCTTTAAAATGCCGCCTAGCCCAGTACGCTATCTGAAATAGGAGCGACGTAAATTGAGCAAATGTGATAGAATTTCGCTGAATTCTTTTATTAACCATAATGTAAAATGATCTGATCGGGTCTCTGTTCGCCCTAGCCTAGAAGTTTAATAGTGCATTTTACCTGCCATTCCACGCGCTTTAAGATGACGCCTAGCCCAGTACGCTATCTGAAATAGGAGCGACGTAAATTGAACAAATGTGATAGAATTTTGCTGAATTCTTAAATTAACCATAATATAAAATGATCTAATCGGGTCTCTGTTCGCCCTAACGTAGAAGTTTAATAGGGAATTTTATTCGACATTTCATGCGCTTTGAGATGCCGCTTAGCCCAATACGCTATCTGAAACAGGAGCGACGTAAGTTGAACAAATGTGATAGAATTTCGCCGAATTATTTTATTTACCATAATCTAAAATGATCTGATCGGGTCTCAGTTCGCCCTAGCCTAGAAGTTTAATAGTGCATTTTATTGGCCATTTCATGCGCTTTGAGATGCCGCTTAGCCGAATGCGCTATCTGAAATAGGAGCGTCGTAAATTGAACAAATGTGATAAAATTTCCCTGAAATCATATATTAAACAAAATATAAAATGATCTAATCAGGTCTCTGATTGCCCTATCATAGAATTTTAATAGTGCATTTTACTCGCCATTCCACGCGCTTTAAAATGCCGCCTAGCCCAGTACGCTATCTGAAATAGGAGCGACGTAAATTGAGCAAATGTGATAGAATTTCGCTGAATTCTTTTATTAACCATAATGTAAAATGATCTGATCGGGTCTCTGTTCGCCCTAGCCTAGAAGTTTAATAGTGCATTTTACCTGCCATTCCACGCGCTTTAAGATGACGCCTAGCCCAGTACGCTATCTGAAATAGGAGCGACGTAAATTGAACAAATGTGATAGAATTTTGCTGAATTCTTAAATTAACCATAATATAAAATGATCTAATCGGGTCTCTGTTCGCCCTAACGTAGAAGTTTAATAGGGAATTTTATTCGACATTTCATGCGCTTTGAGATGCCGCTTAGCCCAATACGCTATCTGAAATAGGAGCGACGTAAGTTGAACAAATGTGATAGAATTTCGCTGAATTATTTTATTAACCATAATCTAAAATGATCTGATCGGGTCTCAGTTCGCCCTAGCCTAGAAGTTTAATAGAGCATTTTATTCGCCATTTCATGCGCTTTGAGATGCCGCTTAGCCGAATGCGCTATCTGAAATAGGAGCGTCGTAAATTGAACAAATGTGATAAAATTTCCCTGAAATCTTATATTAAACAAAATATAAAATGATCTAATCGGGTCTCTGATTGCCCTATCATAGAAGTTTAATAGTGCATTTCACTCGCCATTTCATGCGCTTTGAGATGCCGCTAAGCCCAATAAGCTATCTGTAATAGGAGCGACGTAAATTGAACAAATGTGATAGAATTTCGCTGAATTCTTATATTGACCAAAATATAAAATGATCTAATCGGGTCTCTGATTGACCTATCATAGAATTTTAATAGTGCATTTTACTCATCATGCCACCCGCTTTAAGATGCCGCCTAGCCCAGTACGCTATCTGAAATAGGTGCGACGTAAATTGAACAAATGTGATAGAATTTTGCTGAATTCTTAAATTAACCATAATATAAAATGATCTAATCGGGTCTCTGTTTGCCCTACCCTAGAAGTTTAATAGTGCATTTTACCCGCCATTTCATGCGCTTTGAGATGCCGCATAGCCCAATACGCTATCTGAAATAGGAGCGACGTAAATTGAACAAATGTGATAGAATTTCGCTGAATTCTTTTATTAACCATAATGTAAAATGATCTGATCGGGTCTCTGTTCGCCCTAGCCTAGAAGTTTAATAGTGCATTGTATTCGCCATTTCATGCGCTTTGAGATGCCGCTTAGCCCAATACGCTATCTGTAATAGGAGCGACGTAATTTGAATAAATGTGATAGAATTTCGCTGAATTCTTTTATTAGCCATAATGTAAAATGATCTAATCGGGTCTCTGATTGACCTATCATAGAATTTTAATAGTGCATTTTACTCGCCATTCCACCCGCTTTAAGATGCCGCCTAGCCCAGTACGCTATCTGAAATAGGTGCGACGTAAATTGAACAAATGTGATAGAATTTTGCTGAATTCTTAAATTAACCATAATATAAAATGATCTAATCGGGTCTCTGTTTGCCTTATCCTAGAAGTATAATAGTGCATTATACTCGTCATTTCATGCGCTTTTAGATGCCGCTTAGCCCAGGACGCTATCTGAAATAGGAGCGACGTAAGTTGAACAAATGTGAGAGAATTTCGCTGAATTCTTAAATTAACCCTAATATAAAATGATCTAATCGGGTCTCTGATTGCCCTACCCTAGAAGATTAATGGTGCATTGTACTCGTCATTTCATGCGCTTTGATATGCCGCTTAGCCCAATACGCTATCTGAAATAGGAGCGATGTAAATTGAACAAATGTGATGCAATTTCGGTGAATTCTTTTATTAATCATAATGTAAAATGATCTAATCGGGTCTTTGTTCGCCCTAGCCTAGAACTGTAATAGTGCATTTTATTCGCCATTCCACGCGCTTTAAGATGCCGCCTAGGCCAGTACGCTATCTGAAATAGGAGCGACGTAAATTGAACAAATGTGATAGAATTTTGCTGCATTCTTAAATTAACCATAATATAAAATGATCTAATCGGGTCTCTGATTGACCTATCATAGAATTTTAATAGTGCATTTTCCTCGCCATTTCATGCGCTTTGAGATGCCGCTTAGACCAATACGCTATCTGAAATAGGAGCGACGTAAGTTGAACAAATGTGAGAGAATTTCGCTGAACTCTTAAATTCACTATAATATAAAATGATCTAATCGGGTCTCTGTTTGCCCTACCCTAGAAGTTTAATAGTGCATTTTACTCGCCATTTCATGCGCTTTGAGATGCCGCTTAGCCCAATACGCTATCTGAAATACGAGTGACGTAAATTGAACAAATGTGATAGAATTTCCATGAATTCTTATATTAACCAAAATATAAAATGATCTCTTCGGCTCTCTGATTGCCCTATCATAGGAGTTTAGTAGTGCATTTTACTCGCCCTTCCACGCGCTTTAAGATGCCGCCTAGCCCAGTACGCTATCTGAAATAGGAGCGACGTAAGTTGAACAAATGTGATAGAATTACGCTGAATTCTTATATTAACCGCAATATAAAATTATCTAATCGGGTCTCTGTTTGCCCTACCCTAGAACTTTAATAGTGCATTTTACTCGCCATTTCTTGCGCTTTGAGATGCCGCTTAGCCCAATACGCTATCTGAAATATCAGCGACGTAAATTGAACAAATGTGATAGAATTTCGCTGAATCGTTATATTAACCAAAATATAAAATGATCTAATAGGCTCTCTGATTGCCGTATCATCGAAGTTTAGTAGTGCATTTTACTCGCCGTTCCACGCGCTTTAAGATGCCGGCTAGCCCAGTACGCTATCTGAAATAGGAGCGACGTAAGTTGAACAAATGTGATAGAATTTCGCTGAATTCTTAAATTAACCCTAATATAAAATGATCTAATCGGGTCTCTGTTTGCCCTACCCTTGTAGTTTAATAGTGCATTTTACTTGCCATTTCTTGCGCTTTGAGATGCCGCTTAGCCCAATTCGCTATCTGAAATAGGAGCGATGTAAATTGGACAAATGTGATAGAATTTCGCTGAATTCTTATATTAACCGTAATATAAAATGACCTAATCGGGTCTCTGATTGCCCTATCATAGAAGTTTAAAAGTGCATTTTACTCGCCATTCCACGCGCTTTAGGATGCCGCTTAGCCCAATACGCTATCTAAAATAGGAGCGACGTAAATTGAACAAATGTGATAGAATTTTGCTGAATTCTTAAATTAACCATAATATAAAATGATCTAATCGGGTCTCTGTTTGCCCTACCCTAGAAGTTTAATAGTGCATTTCACTCGTCATTTCATGCGCTTTGCGATGCCGCTTAGCCCAATAAGCTATCTAAAATAGGAGCGACGTAAATTGAACAAATGTGATAGAATTTCGCTGAATTCATATATTAACCTTAATGTAAAATGATCTAATCGGGTCTTTGTTCGCCCAACCCTAGAAGTTTAATAGTGCATGTCACTCGTCATTTCATGCGCTTTGAGGTGCCGCTTAGCCCAATACGCTATCTGAAATAGGAGCAACGTAAATTGAACAAATGTGATAGAATTTCTCTGAATTCTTATATTAACCAAAATATAAAATGATCTAATCGGGTCTCTGATTGCCCTATCATAGAAGATTAACAGTGCATTTTACTCGCCATTCCTCGCGTTTTAAGATGCCGCCTAGCCCAGTACGCTAGCTGAAATAGGAACGACGTAAATTGAAAAAATGTGAAAGAATTTCGCTGAATTCTTATTTTAACCTTAATGTAAAATGATCTAATCGGGTCTTTGTTCGCCCTACCCTAGAAGTTTAATAGTGCATTTCACTCGTCATTTCATGCGGTTTGACATGCCGCTTAGCCCAATAAGCTATCTAAAATAGGAGCGACGTAAATTGAACAAATGTGATAGAATTTCGCTGAATTCATATATTAACCATAATGTAAAATGATCTAATCGGGTCTTTGTTCGCCCAACCCTAGAAGTTTAATAGTGCATGTCACTCGTCATTTCATGCGCTTTGAGGTGCCGCTTAGCCCAATACGCTATCTGAAATAGGAGCAACGTAAATTGAACAAATGTGATAGAATTTCTCTGAATTCTTATATTAACCAAAATATAAAATGATCTAATCGGGTCTCTGATTGCCCTATCATAGAAGATTAACAGTGCATTTTACTCGCCATTCCTCGCGTTTTAAGATGCCGCCTAGCCCAGTACGCTAGCTGAAATAGGAACGACGTAAATTGAAAAAATGTGAAAGAATTTCGCTGAATTCTTATTTTAACCTTAATGTAAAATGATCTAATCGGGTCTTTGTTCGCCCTACCCTAGAAGTTTAATAGTGCATTTCACTCGTCATTTCATGCGGTTTGACATGCCGCTTAGCCCAATAAGCTATCTGAAATAGGAGCGACGTAAATTGAACAAATGTGATAGAATTTCGCTGAATTCTTATATTAACCATAATATAAAATGATCTAATCGGGTCTCTGATTGCCCTACCCTAGAAGATTAATGGTGCATTGTACTCGTCATTTCATACGCTTTGAGATGCCGCTTAGCCCAATAGGCTATCTGAAATAGGAGCGATGTAAATTGAACAAATGTGATAGAATTTCGCTGAATTCTTTTATTAACCATAATGTTAAATGATCTAATCGGGTCTCTGTTCGCACTAGCGTAGAAGCTTAATAGTGCATTTTATTCGCCATTTCATGCGCGTTGAGATACCGCTTAACCCAATACGCTATCTGAAATAGGAGCGACGTAAATTGAACAAATGTGATAGAATTTCGCTGAATTCTTATATTAACCAAAATATAAAATGATCTAATCGGGTCTCTGATAGCCCTATCATAGAAGTTTAATAGTGCATTTTACTCGCCATTCCACGCGCTTTAAGATGCCGCCTAGCACAGTACGCTATCTGAAATAGGAGCGACGTAAGTTGAACAAATGTGATAGAATTACGCTGAATTCTTATATTAACCGTAATTTAAAATGATCTAATCGGGTCTCTGTTTGCCTTATCCTAGAAGTTTAATAGTGCATTTTACTCGCCATTTCATGCGCATTGAGCTGCCGCTTAGCACAACACGCTATCTGAAATAGGAGCGACGTAAATTGAACAAATGTGATAGAGTCTCGCTGAATTCTAAAATTAACCATAATATAAAATGATCTAATCGGGTCTCTGTTTGCCCTACCCTAGAAGTTTAACAGTGCATTTTACTCGCCATTTCATGCGCTTTGAGATACCGCTTAGCCCAATACGCTCTCTGAAATAGGAGCGACGTAAGTTGAACAAATGTGATAGAATTACGCTGAATTCTTATATTAACCGAAATATAAAATGATCTAATCCGGTCTCTGTTTGCCTTACCCTAGAAGTTTAATAGTGCATTTTACTCGCCATTTCATGCGCTTTGAGATGCCGCTTAGCCCAATACGCTATCTGAAATAGGAGCGACGTAAATTGAACAAATGTGATAGAATTTCCCTGAATTCTTATATTAACCTTAATGTAAAATGATCTAATCGGTTCTCTGTTCGCCCTACCCTAGAAGTTTAATAGTGCCTTTCACTCGTCATTTCATGCGCTTTGAGATGCCGCTTAGCCCAATACGCTATCTGAAATAGGAGCGACGTAAATTGAACAAATGTGATAGAATTGCGCTGAATTCTTATATTAACCAAAATATGAAATGATCTAATCGGCTCTCTGATTGCCCTATCATAGAAGTTTTGTAGTGCATTTTACTCGCCCTTCCACGCGCTTTAAGATGCCGGCCAGTCCTGTACGCTATCTGAAATAGCAGCGACGTAAGTTGAACAAATGCGATAGAATTACGCTGAATTCTTATATTAACCGTATTATAAAATGATCTAATCGGATCTCTGTTTGCCTTACCCTAGAAGTTTAATTGTGCATTTTACTCGGCATTTCATGCGCTTTGAGATGCCGCTTAGCCCAATACGCTATCCGAAATTGGACCGACGTAAATTGAACAAATGTGATAGAATTTGGCTGAATTCTCAAATTAACCATAATATAAACTGATCTAATCGGGTCTCTGGTTGCCCTACCCTAGAAGTTTAATAGTGCATTTCACTCGACATTTCATGCGCTTTGAGATGCCGCTTACCCCAATACACTATCTGAAATAGGAGCGACGTAAATTGAACAAATGTGATAGAATTTCGCTAAATCCTTATATTAGCCTTAATGTAAAATGATCTAGTCGGGTCTTTGTTCGCGCTACCCTAGAAGTTTAATAGTGCATTTCACTTGTCATTTCATGCGCTTTGTGATGCCGCTTACCCCAATACGCTATCTGAAATAGGAGCGACGTAAATTGAACAAATGTGATAGAATTACGCTGAATTCTTATATTAACCGTAATATAAAATGATCTAATCAAGTCTCTGTTTGCTTTACCCTAGAAGTTTAATAGTGCATTTTCCTCGCCATTTCCTGCGCTTTGAGATTCCGCTTATCCCAATACGCTATCTGAAATAGGAGCGATGTAAGTTGAACAAATGTGTTAGAATTTCGCTGTATTCTTAAATTAACCATAATATAAAATGATCTAATCGGGTCTCTGTTTGCCCTATCATAGAAGTTTAATAGTGCATTTCACTCGTCATTTCATGCGCTTCGAGATGCCGCCTAGCCCAGTACGCTAACTGAAATAGGAGCGACGTAAATTGAACCAATGTGATAGTATTTCGCTGAATTCTTATATTAACCAAAATATAAAATGATTTAATCGGGTCTCTGATTGCCCTATCATAGAAGTTTATATAGTGCATTTTACTCGCCATTCCACGCGCTTTAAGATGCCGCCTAGCCCAGTACGCTATCTGAAATATGAGCAACGTAAGTTGAACAAATGTGATAGAATTACGCTGAATTCTTATATTAACCGTAATATAAAATGATCTAGTCAAGTCTCTGTTTGCCCTACCCTAGAAGTTTAATAGTGCATTTCACTCGTCATTTCATGCGCCTTGCGATGCCGCTTAGCCCAATAAGCTCTCTGAAATAGGAGCGACGTAAATTGAACAAATGTGATAGAATTTCCCTGAAATCTTATATTAAACAAAATATAAAATGATCTAATCGGGTCTCTGATTGCCCTATCATAGAAGATTAGCAGTGCATTTTTCTCGCCATTCCACGCGCTTTAATATGCCGCCTAGCCCAGTACGCTATCTGAAATAAGAGCGACGTAAATTGAACAAATGTGATAGAATTTTGCCGAATTCTTAAATTAACATTAATGTAAAATGATGTAATCGGGTGTTTGTTCGGCCAACCCTAGAAGTTTAATAGTGCATTTCACTCGTCATTCCATGCGCTTTGAGATGCCGCTTAGCCCAATCCGCTATCTGAAATAGGAGCAACGTAAATTGAACAAACGTGATAGAATTTCGCTGAATTCTTAAATTAACCATAATATGAAATGATCTAATCGGGTCTCTGTTTGCCCTACCCTAGAAGTTTAATAGAGCATTTTACTCGTCATTTCATGCGCCTTAAGATGCCGCTTAGCCCAATACGCTATCTGAAATAGGAGCGACGTGAATTGAACAAATGTGACAGAATTACGCTAAATTCTTATATTAACCGTAATATAAAATGATCTAATCGGGTCTCTGTTTGCCTTATCCTAGAAGTTTAATAGTGCATTTCTCTCGTCATTTCATGCGCTTTGAGATGCCGCTTAGCCCAATACGCTATCTGAAATAGGAGCGACGTAAATTCAACAAATGCGATAGAATTTCCCTGACATCTCATATTAAACAAAATATAAAATGATCTAAACGGGACTCTGATTGCCCTATCATAGAAGTTTAGTAGTGCATTTTACTCGCCCTTCCACGCGCTTTAAGATGCCGCCCAGCCCAGTACGCTATCTGAAATAGGAGCGACGTAAGTTGAACAAATGTGATACAATTACGCTGAATTCTTATATTAACCGTATTATAAAATGATCTAATCGGATCTCTGTTTGCCTTACCCTAGAAGTTTAATTGTGCATTTTACTCGGCATTTCATGCGCTTTGAGATGCCGCTTAGCCCAATACGCTATCCGAAATTGGACCGACGTAAATTGAACAAATGTGATAGAATTTGGCTGAATTCTTAAATTAACCATAATATAAACTGATCTAATCGGGTCTCTGGTTGCCCTACCCTAGAAGTTTAATAGTGCATTTCACTCGACATTTCATGCGCTTTGAGATGCCGCTTACCCCAATACACTATCTGAAATAGGAGCGACGTAAATTGAACAAATGTGATAGAATTTCGCTAAATCCTTATATTAGCCTTAATGTAAAATGATCTAGTCGGGTCTTTGTTCGCGCTACCCTAGAAGTTTAATAGTGCATTTCACTTGTCATTTCATGCGCTTTGTGATGCCGCTTACCCCAATACGCTATCTGAAATAGGAGCGACGTAAATTGAACAAATGTGATAGAATTACGCTGAATTCTTATATTAACCGTAATATAAAATGATCTAATCAAGTCTCTGTTTGCTTTACCCTAGAAGTTTAATAGTGCATTTTCCTCGCCATTTCCTGCGCTTTGAGATTCCGCTTATCCCAATACGCTATCTGAAATAGGAGCGATGTAAGTTGAACAAATGTGTTAGAATTTCGCTGTATTCTTAAATTAACCATAATATAAAATGATCTAATCGGGTCTCTGTTTGCCCTATCATAGAAGTTTAATAGTGCATTTCACTCGTCATTTCATGCGCTTCGAGATGCCGCCTAGCCCAGTACGCTAACTGAAATAGGAGCGACGTAAATTGAACCAATGTGATAGTATTTCGCTGAATTCTTATATTAACCAAAATATAAAATGATTTAATCGGGTCTCTGATTGCCCTATCATAGAAGTTTATATAGTGCATTTTACTCGCCATTCCACGCGCTTTAAGATGCCGCCTAGCCCAGTACGCTATCTGAAATATGAGCGACGTAAGTTGAACAAATGTGATAGAATTACGCTGAATTCTTATATTAACCGTAATATAAAATGATCTAGTCAAGTCTCTGTTTGCCCTACCCTAAAAGTTTAATAGTGCATTTCACTCGTCATTTCATGCGCCTTGCGATGCCGCTTAGCCCAATAAGCTCTCTGAAATAGGAGCGACGTAAATTGAACAAATGTGATAGAATTTCCCTGAAATCTTATATTAAACAAAATATAAAATGATCTAATCGGGTCTCTGATTGCCCTATCATAGAAGATTAGCAGTGCATTTTACTCGCCCTTCCACGCGCTTTAAGATGCCGCCCAGCCCAGTACGCTATCTGAAATAGGAGCGACGTAAGTTGAACAAATGTGATACAATTACGCTGAATTCTTATATTAACCGTATTATAAAATGATCTAATCGGGTCTCTGTTTGCCTTACCCTAGAAGTTTAATTGTGCATTTTACTCGGCATTTCATGCGCTTTGAGATGCCGCTTAGCCCAATACGCTATCCGAAATTGGACCGACGTAAATTGAACAAATGTGAGAGAATTTCACTGAATTCTTATATTAACCTTAATGTAAAATGTTCTAATCGGATCTCTGTTGGCCCTACCCTAGAAGATTAATAGTGCATTTTACTCGCCATTTCACGCGCTTTAAGATTCCGCCTAGCCCAGTACGCTATCTGAAATAGGAGCGACGTAAATTGAACAAATGTGACAGAATTTTGCTGAATTCTTAAATTAACCATAATATAAAATCATCTAATCGGGTCTCTGTTTGCCATACCCTAGAAGCTTAATAGTGCATTTTACTCGCCATTTCATGCGCTTTGAGATGCCGCATTGCCCAATACGCTATCTGAAGTACGAGTGACGTAAATTGAACAAATGTGATAGAATTCCCTGAATTCTTGTATTAACCTTAATGTAAAATGATCTAATCGGGTCTCTGTTCGCCCTACCCTAGAAGTTTAATAGTGCCTTTCACTCTTCATTTCATGCGCTTTGAGATGCCGCTTAGCCCAATACGCTACCTGAAATAGGAGCGACGTAAATTGAACAAGTGTGATAGAATTTCCCTGAATTCTTATATTAACCTTAATGTAAAATGATCTAATCGAGTCTCTGTTCGCCCTACCCTAGAAGTTTAATAGTGCATCTTACTCGCCATTTCTTGCGCTTTGAGATGCCGCTTAGCCCAATACGCTATCTGAAATATGAGCGACGTAAATTGAACAAATGTGATAGAATTTCGCTGAATTCTTATATTAACCAAAATATAAAATGATCTAGTCGGGTCTCTGTTTGCCTTATCCTAGAAGTTCAATAGTGCATTTTACTCGCCATTTCATGCGCATTGAGATGCCGCTTAGCCCAATACGCTATCTGAAATAGGAGCGACCCAAATTGAACAAATGTGAGAGAATTTACCTGAATTCTTATATTAACCTTAATGTAAAATGATCTAATCGGGTCTCTGTTCGCCCTACCCTAGAAGTTTAATAGTGCATTTTACTCGTCATTTCTTGCGCTTTGAGATGCCGCTTAGCCCAATACGCTATCTGAAATATGAGCGACGTAAATTGAACAAATGTGATAGAATTTCGCTGAATTCTTATATTAACCAAAATATAAAATGATCTAGTCGGGTCTCTGTTTGCCTTATCCTAGAAGTTTAATAGTGCATTTTACTCGCCATTTCGTGCGCATTGAGATGCCGCATTGCCCAATACGCTGTCTGAAGTACGAGTGACGTAAATTGAACAAATGTGATAGAATTCCCTGAATTCTTATATTAACCTTAATGTAAAATGATCTAATCGGGTCTCTGTTCGCCCTACCCTAGAAGTTTAATAGTGCCTTTCACTCCTCATTTCATGCGCTTTGAGATGCTGCTCAGCCCTGTACGCTATCTGAAATAGGAACGACGTAAATTGAACAAATGTGATAGAATTTTGCTGAATTCTTAAATTAACCATAATATAAAATGATCTAATCGGGTCTCTGTTTGCCATACCCTAGAAGTTTAATAGTGCATTTTGCTCGCCATTTCATGCGCTTTAAGATGCGGCCTAGCCCAGTACGCTATCTGAAATAGGAGCGACGTAAGTTGAACAAATGTGATAGAATTACGCTGAATTCTTATATTAACCGAAATATAAAATGATCTAATTGGGTCTCTGTTCACCCTACCATAGAAGTCTAATAGTGCATCTCACTCGTCATTTCATGCGCTTTGAGATGCCGCTTAGCTCAAGACGCTATCTGAAATAGCAGCGACGTAAATTGAACAAATGTGATAGAATTTCGCTGAAATCTTATATTAAACAAAATATAAAATGATCTAATCGGGTCTCTGATTGCCCTATCATAGAAGTTTAGTAGTGCATTTTACTCGCCATTCCACGCGCTTTAAGATGCGGCCTAGCCCAGTACGCTATCTGAAATAGGAGCGACGAAAGTTGAACAAATGTGATAGAATTACGCTGAATTCTTATATTAACCGAAATATAAAATGATCTAATTGGGTCTCTGTTTGCCTTATCCTTGAAGTTTAATAGTGCATTTTAATCGTTATTTCATGCGCTTTGAGATGCCGCTTAGCCCAATACGCTATCTGAAATAGGAGCGACCCAAATTGAACAAATGTGAGAGAATTTCGCTGAATTCTTAAATTCACTATAATATAAAATGATCTAATCGGGTATCTGTTTGCCGTACCCTAGAAGTTTAATAGTGCATTTTACTCGTCATTTCATGCGCTTTGAGATGCCGCTTAGCCCAATACGCTATCTGAAATAGGAGCGACGTAAATTGAACAAATGTGATAGAATTTCGCTGAATTCTTATATAAACCAAAATATAAAATGATCTAATCGGGTCTCCGATTGCCCTATCATAGAAGTTTAGTAGTGCACTTTACTCGCCCTTCCACGGGCTTTAAGATGCGGTCTAGCCCAGTACGCTATCTGAAATAGGAGCGACGTAAATTTAACAAATGTGACAGAATTTGGCTGAATTCCTTTATTAACCATAATGTGAAATGATCAAATCGGGTCTCTGTTCGCCCTAGCCTAGAAGTTTAATAGTGCATTTTATTCGCCATTTCATGCGCTTTGAGATGCCGCTTAGCCCAATACGTTGTCTGAAATATCAGCGACGTAAATTGAACAAATGTGATAGAATTTCGCTGAATTCTTATAATAACCTTAATGTAAAATGATCTAATCGGGTCTCTGTTCGCCCTACCCTAGAAGTTTAATAGTGCCTTTCACTCCTCATTTCATGCGCTATGAGATGCCGCTCAGCCCAGTACGCTATCTGAAATAGGAACGACGAAAATTGAACAAATGTGATAGAATTTTGCTGAATTCTTAAATTAACCATAATATAAAATGATCTAATGGGGTCTCTGTTTGCCATACCCTAGAAGTTTAATATTGCATTCTATTCGCCATTTCATGCTCTTTGAGAAGCCGCTTAGCCCAATACGCTATCTGGAATAGGAGCGACGTAAATTGAACAAATGTGATAGAATTTCGCTGAATCCTTATATTAACCAAAATATAAAATGATCTAATCGGGTCTCTGTTTGCCCTAGCCTAGAAGTTTAATAGTGCATTTTGCTCGCCATTTCATGCGCTTTGAGATGCCGCTTAGCCCACTACGCTATCTGAAATAGGAGCGACGTAAATGGAACAAATGTGATAGAATTTCGTTGAATTCTTAAATTAACCATAATATACAATGATCTAATCGGGTCTCTGTTCGCCCTAGCGTAGAAGTTTAATAGTGCATTTCACTCGCCCTTCCACGCGCTGTAAGATGCCGCCTAGCCCAGTACGCTATCTGAAATACGAGCGACGTAAGTTTAACAAATGTGATAGAATTACGCTGAATCCTTATATGAACCGTAATATAAAATGATCTAATCGGGTCCCTGTTTGCCTTACCCTAGAAGTTTAATAGTGCATTTTACTCGCCATTTCATGCGCTTTGAGATGACGCTTAGCCCAATACGCTATCTGAAATAGGAGCGACGTAAATTGAACAGGTGTGATAGAATTTCGTTGAATTCTTAAATTAACGATAATATAAAATGATCTAATCGGGTCTCTGTTTGCCATACCCTAGAAGTTTAATAGTGCATTTTGCTCGCCATTTAATGCGCTTTGAGATGCCGCTTAGCCCAATACGCTATCTGAAATAGGAGCGACGTAAATTGAACAAATGTGACAGAATTTCGCTGAATTCTTATATTAACCTTAATGTAAAATGATCTAATCGGGTCTCTGTTTGCCCTGGCCTAGAAGTTTAATAGTGCATTTTACTCGCCATTTCATGCGCTTTGAGATGCCGCTTATGCCAATACGCTATCTGAAATAGGAGTGACGTAAATCGAACAAATGGGATAGAATTTCGTTGAATTCTTAAATTAACCATAATATACAATGATCTAATCGGGTCTCTGTTCGCCCTAGCCTAGAAGTTTAATAGTGCATTTTACTCGCCCTTCCACGCGCTTTAAGGTGCCGCATAGCCCAGTAGGCTATCTCAAGCAGGAGCGGCGTAAGTTGAACAAATGTGATAGAATTACGCTGAATCCTTATATTAACCGTAATATAAAATGATCTAATCGGTTCTCTGTTTGCCTTATCCTAGAAGTTTAGAGTACATCTTACTCGACATTTCATGCGCTTTGAGATGCCGCCTAGCCCAATACGCTATCTGAAATGGGAGCGACGTAAATTGAACAAATGTGATAGAATTCCCTGAATTCTTGTATTAACCTTAATGTAAAATGATCTAATCGGGTCTCTGTTCGCCCTACCCTAGAAGTTTAATAGTGCCTTTCACTCTTCATTTCATGCGCTTTGAGATGCCGCTTAGCCCAATACGCTACCTGAAATAGGAGCGACGTAAATTGAACAAGTGTGATAGAATTTCCCTGAATTCTTATATTAACCTTAATGTAAAATGATCTAATCGAGTCTCTGTTCGCCCTACCCTAGAAGTTTAATAGTGCATCTTACTCGCCATTTCTTGCGCTTTGAGATGCCGCTTAGCCCAATACGCTATCTGAAATATGAGCGACGTAAATTGAACAAATGTGATAGAATTTCGCTCAATTCTTATATTAACCAAAATATAAAATGATCTAGTCGGGTCTCTGTTTGCCTTATCCTAGAAGTTCAATAGTGCATTTTACTCGCCATTTCATGCGCATTGAGATGCCGCTTAGCCCAATACGCTATCTGAAATAGGAGCGACCCAAATTGAACAAATGTGAGAGAATTTACCTGAATCCTTATATTAACCTTAATGTAAAATGATCTAATCGGGTCTCTGTTCGCCCTACCCTAGAAGTTTAATAGTGCATTTTACTCGTCATTTCTTGCGCTTTGAGATGCCGCTTAGCCCAATACGCTATCTGAAATATGAGCGACGTAAATTGAACAAATGTGATAGAATTTCGCTGAATTCTTATATTAACCAAAATATAAAATGATCTAGTCGGGGTCTCTGTTTGCCTTATCCTAGAAGTTTAATAGTGCATTTTACTCGCCATTTCGTTCGCATTGAGATGCCGCATTGCCCAATACGCTGTCTGAAGTACGAGTGACGTAAATTGAACAAATGTGATAGAATTCCCTGAATTCTTATATTAACCTTAATGTAAAATGATCTAATCGGGTCTCTGTTCGCCCTACCCTAGAAGTTTAATAGTGCCTTTCACTCCTCATTTCATGCGCTTTGAGATGCTGCTCAGCCCTGTACGCTATCTGAAATAGGAACGACGTAAATTGAACAAATGTGATAGAATTTTGCTGAATTCTTAAATTAACCATAATATAAAATGATCTAATCGGGTCTCTGTTTGCCATACCCTAGAAGTTTAATAGTGCATTTTGCTCGCCATTTCATGCGCTTTAAGATGCGGCCTAGCCCAGTACGCTATCTGAAATAGGAGCGACGTAAGTTGAACAAATGTGATAGAATTACGCTGAATTCTTATATTAACCGAAATATAAAATGATCTAATTGGGTCTCTGTTCACCCTACCATAGAAGTCTAATAGTGCATCTCACTCGTCATTTCATGCGCTTTGAGATGCCGCTTAGCTCAAGACGCTATCTGAAATAGCAGCGACGTAAATTGAACAAATGTGATAGAATTTCGCTGAAATCTTATATTAAACAAAATATAAAATGTTCTAATCGGGTCTCTGATTGCCCTATCATAGAAGTTTAGTAGTGCATTTTACTCGCCATTCCACGCGCTTTAAGATGCGGCCTAGCCCAGTACGCTATCTGAAATAGGAGCGACGAAAGTTGAACAAATGTGATAGAATTACGCTGAATTCTTATATTAACCGAAATATAAAATGATCTAATCGGGTCTCTGTTTGCCTTATCCTTGAAGTTTAATAGTGCATTTTAATCGTTATTTCATGCGCTTTGAGATGCCGCTTAGCCCAATACGCTATCTGAAATAGGAGCGACCCAAATTGAACAAATGTGAGAGAATTTCGCTGAATTCTTAAATTCACTATAATATAAAATGATCTAATCGGGTATCTGTTTGCCGTACCCTAGAAGTTTAATAGTGCATTTTACTCGTCATTTCATGCGCTTCGAGATGCCGCTTAGCCCAATACGCTATCTGAAATAGGAGCGACGTAAATTGAACAAATGTGATAGAATTTCGCTGAATTCTTATATAAACCAAAATATAAAATGATCTAATCGGGTCTCCGATTGCCCTATCATAGAAGTTTAGTAGTGCACTTTACTCGCCCTTCCACGGGCTTTAAGATGCGGTCTAGCCCAGTACGCTATCTGAAATAGGAGCGACGTAAATTTAACAAATGTGACAGAATTTGGCTGAATTCCTTTATTAACCATAATGTGAAATGATCAAATCGGGTCTCTGTTCGCCCTAGCCTAGAAGTTTAATAGTGCATTTTATTCGCCATTTCATGCGCTTTGAGATGCCGCTTAGCCCAATACGTTGTCTGAAATATCAGCGACGTAAATTGAACAAATGTGATAGAATTTCGCTGAATTCTTATAATAACCTTAATGTAAAATGATCTAATCGGGTCTCTGTTCGCCCTACCCTAGAAGTTTAATAGTGCCTTTCACTCCTCATTTCATGCGCTATGAGATGCCGCTCAGCCCAGTACGCTATCTGAAATAGGAACGACGTAAATTGAACAAATGTGATAGAATTTTGCTGAATTCTTAAATTAACCATAATATAAAATGATCTAATGGGGTCTCTGTTTGCCATACCCTAGAAGTTTAATATTGCATTCTATTCGCCATTTCATGCGCTTTGAGAAGCCGCTTAGCCCAATACGCTATCTGGAATAGGAGCGACGTAAATTGAACAAATGTGATAGAATTTCGCTGAATCCTTATATTAACCAAAATATAAAATGATCTAATCGGGTCTCTGTTTGCCCTAGCCTAGAAGTTTAATAGTGCATTTTGCTCGCCATTTCATGCGCTTTGAGATGCCGCTTAGCCCACTACGCTATCTGAGATAGGAGCGACGTAAATGGAACAAATGTGATAGAATTTCGTTGAATTCTTAAATTAACCATAATATACAATGATCTAATCGGGTCTCTGTTCGCCCTAGCGTAGAAGTTTAATAGTGCATTTCACTCGCCCTTCCACGCGCTGTAAGATGCCGCCTAGCCCAGTACGCTATCTGAAATACGAGCGACGTATGTTTAACAAATGTGATAGAATTACGCTGAATCCTTATATGAACCGTAATATAAAATGATCTAATCGGGTCCCTGTTTGCCTTACCCTAGAAGTTTAATAGTGCATTTTACTCGCCATTTCATGCGCTTTGAGATGACGCTTAGCCCAATACGCTATCTGAAATAGGAGCGACGTAAATTGAACAGGTGTGATAGAATTTCGTTGAATTCTTAAATTAACGATAATATAAAATGATCTAATCGGGTCTCTGTTTGCCATACCCTAGAAGTTTAATAGTGCATTTTGCTCGCCATTTAATGCGCTTTGAGATGCCGCTTAGCCCAATACGCTATCTGAAATAGGAGCGACGTAAATTGAACAAATGTGACAGAATTTCGCTGAATTCTTATATTAACCTTAATGTAAAATGATCTAATCGGGTCTCTGTTTGCCCTAGCCTAGAAGTTTAATAGTGCATTTTACTCGCCATTTCATGCGCTTTGAGATGCCGCTTATGCCAATACGCTATCTGAAATAGGAGTGACGTAAATCGAACAAATGGGATAGAATTTCGTTGAATTCTTAAATTAACCATAATATACAATGATCTAATCGGGTCTCTGTTCGCCCTAGCCTAGAAGTTTAATAGTGCATTTTACTCGCCCTTCCACGCGCTTTAAGGTGCCGCCTAGCCCAGTAGGCTATCTCAAGCAGGAGCGGCGTAAGTTGAACAAATGTGATAGAATTACGCTGAATCCTTATATTAACCGTAATATAAAATGATCTAATCGGGTCTCATTGCCCTATTATAGAAGCTTAGTAGTGCATTTTATTCGCCCTTCCACGCGCTTTAAGGTGCCTCCTAGCCCAGTACGCTATCTGACATAGGAAGTGACGTAAGTTGAACAAATGTGATAGAATTGCGCTGAATTCTTATATTAACCAAAATATAAAATGATCTAAGAGGGTCTCTGATTGCCCTATCATCGAAGTTCAATAGTGAATTTCACTCGCCATTCCACGGGCGTTAAGATGCCTCCTAGCCCAGTACCCTATCTGAAATAGGAGCGACGTAAATTGAAAAAATGTGATAGAATTTTGCTGAATTCTTAAATTAACCATAATATAAATTGATCTAATCGGGTCTCTGTTTGCCCTACCCTAGAAGTTTAATAGTGCATTTTACTCTCGATTTCTTGCGCTTTGAGATGCCGCTTAGCCCAATACGCAATCTGAAATTGGAGCGACGTAAATTGAACAAATGTGATAGAATTTCCCTGAAATCTTATATTAACCAAAATATAAAATGATATAATCGGGTCTCTCATTGCCCTATTATAGAAGCTTAGTAGTGCATTTTATTCGCCCTTCCACGCGCTTTAAGGTGCCTCCTAGCCCAGTACGCTATCTGACATAGGAAGTGACGTAAGTTGAACGAATGTGATAGAATTGCGCTGAATTCTTATATTAACCAAAATATAAAATGATCTAAGAGGGTCTCTGATTGCCCTATCATCGAAGTTCAATAGTGAATTTCACTCGCCATTCCACGGGCGTTAAGATGCCTCCTAGCCCAGTACCCTATCTGAAATAGGAGCGACGTAAATTGAACAAATGTGATAGAATTTTGCTGAATTCTTAAATTAACCATAATTTAAAATGATCTAATCGGGTCTCTGTTCGCCCTAGCCGAGAAGTTTAATAGTGCATTTTATTCGCCATTTCATGCGCTTTGAGATGCCGCTTAGCCCAATACGCTATCTGAAATAGGAGCGACGTAAATTGAACAAACGTGATAGGATTTCGCTGAATTCGTATATTAACCAAAATATAAAATGATCTAATCGGGTCTCTGATTGCCCTATCATAGAAGGCTAATAGTGCATTTTACTCGCTATTCCACGCGCTTTAAGATGCCGGCTAGCCCAGTAGGCTATCTGAAATAGGAGTGACGTAAATTGAACAAATGTGATAGAATTACGCTTAATTCTTATATTAACCGTAATATAAAATGATCTAATCGGATCTCTCTTTCCCTTACCCAAGAAGTTTAATAGTGCCTTTCACTCTTCATTTCATGCGCTTTGAGATGCCGCTTAGCCCAATACGCTACCTGAAATAGGAGCGACGTAACTTTAACAAATGTGACAGAATTTCGCTGAATTCTTTTATTAACCATAATGTAAAATGATCTAATCGGGTCTCTGTTCGCCCTAGCCTAGAAGTTTAATAGTGCATTTCATTCGCCGTTTCATGCGCTTTGAGATGCCGCTTAGCCCAATACGCTATCTGAAATATCAGCGACGTAAATTGAACAAATGTGATAGAATTTCGCTGAATTCTTATATTAACCTTAATGTAAAATGATCTAATCGGGTCTCTGTTCGCCCTACCCTAGAAGTTTAATAGTGCATTTCTCTCGTCATTTCATGCGCTTTGAGGTGCCGCTTAGCCCTGTAAGCTATCTGAAATAGGAGCGACGTAAATTGAACAAATGTGATGGAATTTCGCTGAATTCTTTTATTAACCATAATGTAAATTGATCTAATCGGGTCTCTGTTCGTCCTAGCCTAGAAGTTTAATAGTGCATTTTATTCGCCATTTCATGCGCTTTGAGAAGCCGCTTAGCCCAATACGCTATCTGGAATAGGAGCGACATAAATTTATCAAATGTGATAGAATTTCGCTGAATTCTTTCATTAACCATAATGTAATATGATCTAATCGGGTCTCTGTTTGCCTTACCCTAGAAGTTTAATAGTGCATTTTACTCGCCATTTCATGCGCTTTGAGATGCCGCTTAGCCCAATACGCTATCTGAAATAGGAGCGACGTAAATCGAACAAATGTGATAGAATTTCGTTGAATTCTTAAATTAACCATAATATACAATGATCTAATCGGGTCTCTGTTCGCCCTAGCCTAGAAGTTTAATAGTGCATTTTACTCGCCCTTCCACGCGCTTTAAGATGGCGCCTAGCCCAGTACGCTATCTGAAATACGAGCGACGTAAGTTTAACAAATGTGATAGAATTTTGCTGAATTCTTAAATTAACCATAATATAAAATGATCTAATCGGGTCCCTGTTTGCCTTACCCTAGAAGTTTAATAGTGCATTTTACTCGCCATTTCATGCGCTTTGAGATGCCGCATAGCCCAATACGCTATCTGAAATAGGAGCGACGTAAATTGAACAAATGTGATAGAATTTCCGTGAATTCTTATATTAACCTTAATGTAAAATGATCTAATCGGGTCTCTGTTCGCCCTACCATAGAAGTCTAATAGTGCATTTCACTCGCCATTTCATGCGCTTTGAGATGCCGCTTAGCCCAATACGCTATCTGAAATAGGAGCTACCTAAATTGAACAAATGTGAGAGAATTTCGCTGAATTCATAAATTCACTATAATATAAAATGATCTAATCGGGTCCCCGTTTGCCTTACCCTAGAAGTTTAATAGTGCATTTTACTCGCCATTTCATGCGCTTTGAGATGCCGCATAGCCCAATACGCTATCTGAAATAGGAGCGACGTAAATTGAACAAATGTGATAGAATTTCCGTGAATTCTTATATTAACCCAAATATAAAATGATCTAATCGGGTCTCTGATTGCCCTATCATCGAAGTTAAATAGTGAATTTCACTCGCCATTCCACGCGCTTTAAGATGCCTCCTAGCCCAGTACCCTATCTGAAATAAGAGCGACGTAAATTGAACAAATGTGATAGAATTTTGCTGAATTCTTAAATTAACCATAATTTAAAATGATCTAATCGGGTCTCTGTTCGCCCTAGCCGAGAAGTTTAATA
The DNA here is from genome assembly GCA_916610135.2 of Macropis europaea. Classification (NCBI taxonomy): domain Eukaryota; kingdom Metazoa; phylum Arthropoda; class Insecta; order Hymenoptera; family Melittidae; genus Macropis; species Macropis europaea. The sequence continues at coordinate 177,121 of CAKAJE020001093.1, read as the reverse complement.
GTGCATTTTATTCGCCATTTCATGCGCTTTGAGATGCCGCTTAGCCGAATACGCTATCTGAAATAGGAGCGACGTAAATTGAACAAACGTGATAGGATTTCGCTGAATTCTTATATTAACCAAAATATAAAATGATCTAATCGGGTCTTTGATTGCCCTATCATAGAAGGCTAATAGTGCATTTTACTCGCCATTTCATGCGCTTTGAGATGCCGCTTAGCCGAATGCGCTATCTGAAATAGGAGCGTCGTAAATTGAACAAATGTGATAAAATTTCCCTGAAATCTTATATTAAACAAAATATAAAATGATCTAATCGGGTCTCTGATTGCCCTATCATAGAAGTTTAATAGTGCATTTCACTCGCCATTTCATGCGCTTTGAGATGCCGCTAAGCCCAATAAGCTATCTGTAATAGGAGCGACGTAAATTGAACAAATGTGATAGAATTTCGCTGAATTCTTATATTGACCAAAATATAAAATGATCTAATCGGGTCTCTGATTGCCCTATCCTAGAAGTTTAATAGTGCATTTTACCTGCCATTCCACGCGCTTTAAGATGACGCCTAGCCCAGTACGCTATCTGAAATAGGAGCGACGTAAATTGATCAAATGCGATAAAATTTTGCTGACATCTTAAATTGACCATAATATAAAATGATATAATCGGGTCTCTGATTGACCTATCATAGAATTTTAATAGTGCATTTTACTCATCATGCCACCCGCTTTAAGATGCCGCCTAGCCCAGTACGCTATCTGAAATAGGTGCGACGTAAATTGAACAAATGTGATAGAATTTCGCTGAATTCATATATTAACCTTAATGTAAAATGATCTAATCGGGTCTTTGTTCGCCCAACCCTAGAAGTTTAATAGTGCATGTCACTCGTCATTTCATGCGCTTTGAGGTGCCGCTTAGCCCAATACGCTATCTGAAATAGGAGCAACGTAAATTGAACAAATGTGATAGAATTTCTCTGAATTCTTATATTAACCAAAATATAAAATGATCTAATCGGGTCTCTGATTGCCCTATCATAGACGATTAACCGTGCATTTTACTCGCCATTCCTCGCGTTTTAAGATGCCGCCTAGCCCAGTACGCTAGCTGAAATAGGAACGACGTAAATTGAAAAAATGTGAAAGAATTTCGCTGAATTCTTATTTTAACCTTAATGTAAAATGATCTAATCGGGTCTTTGTTCGCCCTACCCTAGAAGTTTAATAGTGCATTTCACTCGTCATTTCATGCGGTTTGACATGCCGCGTAGCCCAATAAGCTATCTGAAATAGGAGCGACGTAAATTGAACAAATGTGATAGAATTTCGCTGAATTCTTATATTAACCATAATATAAAATGATCTAATCGGGTCTCTGATTGCCCTACCCTAGAAGATTAATGGTGCATTGTACTCGTCATTTCATACGCTTTGAGATGCCGCTTAGCCCAATACGCTATCTGAAATAGGAGCGATGTAAATTGAACAAATGTGATAGAATTTCGCTGAATTCTTTTATTAACCATAATGTTAAATGATCTAATCGGGTCTCTGTTCGCACTAGCGTAGAAGCTTAATAGCGCATTTTATTCGCCATTTCATGCGCGTTGAGATACCGCTTAGCCCAATACGCTATCTGAAATAGGAGCGACGTAAATTGAACAAATGTGATAGAATTTCGCTGAATTCTTATATTAACCAAAATATAAAATGATCTAATCGGGTCTCTGATAGCCCTATCATAGAAGTTTAATAGTGCATTTTACTCGCCATTCCACGCGCTTTAAGATGCCGCCTAGCCCAGTACGCTATCTGAAATAGGAGCGACGTAAGTTGAACAAATGTGATCGAATTTCCCTGAATACTTATATTAACCTTAATGTAAAATGATCTAATCGGGTCTCTGTTCGCCTTATCCTAGAAGTTTAATAGTGCATTTTACTCGCCATTTCATGCGCATTGAGCTGCCGCTTAGCACAACACGCTATCTGAAATAGGAGCGACGTAAATTGACCAAATGTGATAGAGTCTCGCTGAATTCTAAAATTAACCATAATATAAAATGATCTAATCGGGTCTCTGTTTGCCCTACCCTAGAAGTTTAACAGTGCATTTTACTCGCCATTTCATGCGCTTTGAGATACCGCTTAGCCCAATACGCTATCTGAAATAGGAGCGACGTAAATTGAACAAATGTGATCGAATTTCCCTGAATACTTATATTAACCTTAATGTAAAATGATCTAATCGGGTCTCTGTTCGCCGTACCCTAGAAGTTTAATAGTGCATTTCACTCGCCATTCCACGCGCTTTAAGATGCCGCCTAGCCCAGTATGCTATCTGAAATAGGAACGACGTAAATTGAACAAATGTGATAGAATTTTGCTGAATTCTTAAATTAACCATAATATGAAATGATCTAATCGGGTCTCTGTTTGCCCTACCCTAGAAGTTTAGTAGTGCATTTTACTCGCCATTTCATGCGGTTTGACATGCCGCTTAGCCCAATAAGCTATCTGAAATAGGAGCGACGTAAATTGAACAAATGTGATAGAATTTCGCTGAATTCTTATATTAACCATAATATAAAATGGTCTAATCGGGTCTCTGAGTGCCCTACCCTAGAAGATTAATGGTGCATTGTACTCGTCATTTCATACGCTTTGAGATGCCGCTTAGCCCAATACGCTATCTGAAATAGGAGCGATGTAAATTGAACAAATGTGATAGAATTTCGCTGAATTCTTTTATTAACCATAATGTTAAATGATCTAACCGGGTCTCTGTTCGCACTAGCGTAGAAGCTTAATAGTGCATTTTATTCGCCATTTCATGCGCGTTGAGATGCCGCTTAGCCCAATACGCTATCTGAAATAGGAGCGACGTAAATTGAACAAATGTGATAGAATTTCGCTGAATTCTTATATTAACCAAAATATAAAATGATCTAATCGGGTCTCTGATAGCCCTATCATAGAAGTTTAATAGTGCATTTTACTCGCCATTCCACGCGCTTTAAGATGCCGCCTAGCCCAGTACGCTATCTGAAATAGGAGCGACGTAAGTTGAAAAAATGTGATAGAATTACGCTGAATTCTTATATTAACCGGAATATAAAATGATCTAATCGGGTCTCTGTTTGCCTTATCCTAGAAGTTTAATAGTGCATTTTACTCGCCATTTCATGCGCATTGAGCTGCCGCTTAGCACAATACGCTATCTGAAATAGGAGCGACGTAAATTGAACAAATGTGATAGAGTTTCGCTGAATTCTTAAATTAACCATAATATAAAATGATCTAATCGGGTCTCTGATTGCCCTATCATAGAAGTTTAACAGTGCATTTTACTCGCCATTCCTCGCGTTTTATGGTGCCGGCTAGCCCAGTACGCTATCTGAAATAGGAGCGACGTAAGTTGAACAAATGTGATAGAATTTCGCTGAATGCTTATATTAATCTTAATGTAAAATGATCTAATCGGGTCTTTGTTCGCCCTACCCTAGAAGTTTAATAGTGCATTTCACTCGTCATTTCATGCGCATTGAGATGCCGCTTAGCCCAATACGCTATCTGAAATAGGAGCGACGTAAATTGAACAAATGTGATAGCATTTCGCTGAATTCTTATATTAACCAAAATATAAAATGATCTAATCGGCTCTCTGATTGCCCTATCATAGGAGTTTAGTAGTGCATTTTACTCGCCCTTCCACGCGCTTTAAGATGCCGCCTAGCCCAGTAGCTATCTGAAATAGGCGCGACGTAAGTTGAACAAATGTGATAGAATTACGCTGAATTCTTACATTAACCGTACTATAAAATTATCTAATCGGGTCTCTGTTTGCCTTACCCTAGAAGTTTAATAGTGCATTTTACTCGCCATTTCATGCGCTTTGAGATGCCGCTTATCCCAATACGCTATCTGAAATAGGAGCGACGTAAATCGAACAAATGTGATAGAATTTCGCTGAATTCTTATATTAACCAAAATATAAAATGATCTAATCGGGTCTCTGATAGCCCTATCCTAGAAGTTTAATAGTGCATTTTACTCGCCATTTCATGCGCATTGAGATGCCGCTTAGCCCAATACGCTATCTGAAATAGGAGCGACGTAAATTGAACAAATGTGATAGAATTTCGATGAATTCTTAAATTAACCATAATATAAAATGATCTAATCGGGTCTCTGTTTGCCCTACCCTAGAAGTTTAACAGTGCATTTTACTCGCCATTTCGTGCGCTTTGAGATGCCGCATAGCCCAATACGGTATCTGAAATATCAGCGACGTAAATTGAACAAATGTGATAGAATTTCGCTGAATTCTTAAATTAACCCTAATATAAAATGATCTAACCGGGTCTCTGTTTGCCCTGCCCTAGAAGTTTAATAGTGCATTTTACTCGCCATTTCGTGCGCTTTCAGATGCCCCTTAGCCCAATACGCTATCTGAAATATGAGCGACGTAAATTGAACAAATGTGATAGAATTTCGCTGAATTCTTATATTAACCAAAATATAAAATGATCTAATCGGGTCTCTGATAGCCCTATCCTAGAAGTTTAATAGTACATTTTACTCGCCATTTTATGCGCATTGAGATGCCGCTTAGCCCAATACGCTATCTGAAATAGGAGGGACGTAAATTGAATAAATGTGATAGAATTTCGCTGAATTCTTAAATTAACCATAATATAAAATGATCTTATCGGGTCTCTGTTTGCCCTACCATCGAAGTTTTATAGTGCATTTTACTCGTCATTTCATGCGCTTTGACATGCCGCTTAGCCCAATATGCTATCTGAAATAGGAGCGACGTAAATTGAACAAATGTGATAGGATTTCAGTGAATTCATTTATAAATCATAATGTAAAATGATCTAATCGGGTCTCTGTTCGGCCTAGTCTAGAAGTTTAATAGTGCATTTTATTCGCTATTTTATGCGCTTTGAGATGCCGCTTAGCCGAATACGCTATCTGAAATAGGAGCGACGTAAATTGAACAAATGTGATAGTATTTCGCTGAATTCTTATATTAACCAAAATATAAAATGATTTAATCGGGTCTCTGATTGCCCTATCATAGAAGTTTATATAGTGCATTTTACTCGCCATTCCACGCGCTTTAAGATGCCGATTAGCCCAGTACGCTCTCTGAAATAGGAGCGACGTAAGTTGAACAAATGTGATAGAATTACGCTGAATTCTTATATTAACCGTAATATAAAATGATCTAATCAAGTCTCTGTTTGCATTACCCTAGAAGTTTAATAGTGCATTTTACTCGCCATTTCATGCGCTTTGAGATGCCGCTTAGCCCAACACGCTATCTGAAATAGGAGCAACGTAAATTGAACAAATGTGATAGAATTTCTCTGAATTCTTATATTAACCAAAATATAAAATGATCTAATCGGGTCTCTGATTGCTCTATCATAGAAGATTAGCAGTGCATTTTACTCGCCATTCCTCGCGTTTTAAGATGCCGCCTAGCCCAGTACGCTAGCTGAAATAGGAACGACGTAAATTGAAAAAATGAGATAGAATTTTGCTGAATTCTTAAATTAACCATAATATAAATTGATCTAATCGGGTCTCTGTTTGCCCTACCCTAGAAGTTTAATAGTGCATTTTCCTCGCCATTTCCTGCGCTTTGAGATTCCGCTTATCCTAATACGCTATCTGAAATTGGAGCGACGTAAGTTGAACAAATGTGGTAGAATTTCGCTGAATTCTTAAATTAATCAAAATATAAAATGATCTAATCGGGTCTCTGTTTGCCCTATGATAGAAGTTTAATAGTGCATTTCACTCGTCATTTCATGCGCTTTGAGATGCCGCCTAGCCCAGTACGCTCTCTGAAATAGGAGCGACGTAAGTTGAACAAATGTGATAGAATTACGCTGAATTCTTATATTAACCGAAATATAAAATGATCTAATCCGGTCTCTGTTTGCCTTACCCTAGAAGTTTAATAGTGCATTTTACTCGCCATTTCATGCGCTTTGAGATGCCGCTTAGCCCAATACGGTATCTGAAATAGGAGCGACGTAAATTGAACAAATGTGATAGAATTTCCCTGAATTCTTATTTTAACCTTAATGTAAAATGATCTAATCGGTTCTCTGTTCGCCCTACCCTAGAAGTTTAATAGTGCCTTTCACTCGTCATTTCATGCGCTTTGAGATGCCGCTTAGCCCAATACGCTATCTGAAATAGGAGCGACGTAAATTGAACAAATGTGATAGAATTGCGCTGAATTCTTATATTAACCAAAATATGAAATGATCTAATCGGCTCTCTGATTGCCCTATCATAGAAGTTTTGTAGTGCATTTTACTCGCCCTTCCACGCGCTTTAAGATGCCGGCCAGTCCTGTACGCTATCTGAAATAGCAGCGACGTAAGTTGAACAAATGCGATAGAATTACGCTGAATTCTTATATTAACCGTATTATAAAATGATCTAATCGGATCTCTGTTTGCCTTACCCTAGAAGTTTAATTGTGCATTTTACTCGGCATTTCATGCGCTTTGAGATGCCGCTTAGCCCAATACGCTATCCGAAATTGGACCGACGTAAATTGAACAAATGTGATAGAATTTGGCTGAATTCTTAAATTAACCATAATATAAACTGATCTAATCGGGTCTCTGTTTGCCCTACCCTAGAAGTTTAATAGTGCATTTCACTCGACATTTCATGCGCTTTGAGATGCCGCTTACCCCAATACACTATCTGAAATAGGAGCGACGTAAATTGAACAAATGTGATAGAATTTCGCTAAATCCTTATATTAGCCTTAATGTAAAATGATCTAGTCGGGTCTTTGTTCGCGCTACCCTAGAAGTTTAATAGTGCATTTCACTTGCCATTTCATGCGCTTTGTGATGCCGCTTACCCCAATACGCTATCTGAAATAGGAGCGACGTAAATTGAACAAATGTGATAGAATTACGCTGAATTCTTATATTAACCGTAATATAAAATGATCTAATCAAGTCTCTGTTTGCTTTACCCTAGAAGTTTAATAGTGCATTTTCCTCGCCATTTCCTGCGCTTTGAGATTCCGCTTATCCCAATACGCTATCTGAAATAGGAGCGACGTAAGTTGAACAAATGTGTTAGAATTTCGCTGTATTCTTAAATTAACCATAATATAAAATGATCTAATCGGGTCTCTGTTTGCCCTATCATAGAAGTTTAATAGTGCATTTCACTCGTCATTTCATGCGCTTCGAGATGCCGCCTAGCCCAGTACGCTAACTGAAATAGGAGCGACGTAAATTGAACCAATGTGATAGTATTTCGCTGAATTCTTATATTAACCAAAATATAAAATGATTTAATCGGGTCTCTGATTGCCCTATCATAGAAGTTTATATAGTGCATTTTACTCGCCATTCCACGCGCTTTAAGATGCCGCCTAGCCCAGTACGCTATCTGAAATATGAGCGACGTAAGTTGAACAAATGTGATAGAATTACGCTGAATTCTTATATTAACCGTAATATAAAATGATCTAGTCAAGTCTCTGTTTGCCCTACCCTAGAAGTTTAATAGTGCATTTCACTCGTCATTTCATGCGCCTTGCGATGCCGCTTAGCCCAATAAGCTCTCTGAAATAGGAGCGACGTAAATTGAACAAATGTGATAGAATTTCCCTGAAATCTTATATTAAACAAAATATAAAATGATCTAATCGGGTCTCTGATTGCCCTATCATAGAAGATTAGCAGTGCATTTTTCTCGCCATTCCACGCGCTTTAATATGCCGCCTAGCCCAGTACGCTATCTGAAATAAGAGCGTCGTAAATTGAACAAATGTGATAGAATTTTGCCGAATTCTTAAATTAACATTAATGTAAAATGATGTAATCGGGTGTTTGTTCGGCCAACCCTAGAAGTTTAATAGTGCATTTCACTCGTCATTCCATGCGCTTTGAGAGGCCGCTTAGCCCAATCCGCTATCTGAAATAGGAGCAACGTAAATTGAACAAACGTGATAGAATTTCGCTGAATTCTTAAATTAACCATAATATGAAATGATCTAATCGGGTCTCTGTTTGCCCTACCCTAGAAGTTTAATAGAGCATTTTACTCGTCATTTCATGCGCCTTAAGATGCCGCTTAGCCCAATACGCTATCTGAAATAGGAGCGACGTGAATTGAACAAATGTGACAGAATTACGCTAAATTCTTATATTAACCGTAATATAAAATGATCTAATCGGGTCTCTGTTTGCCTTATCCTAGAAGTTTAATAGTGCATTTCTCTCGTCATTTCATGCGCTTTGAGATGCCGCTTAGGCCAATACACTATCTGAAATAGGAGCGACGTAAATTCAACAAATGCGATAGAATTTCCCTGACATCTCATATTAAACAAAATATAAAATGATCTAAACGGGACTCTCATTGCCCTATCATAGAAGTTTAGTAGTGCATTTTACTCGCCCTTCCACGCGCTTTAAGATGCCGCCCAGCCCAGTACGCTATCTGAAATAGGAGCGACGTAAGTTGAACAAATGTGATACAATTACGCTGAATTCTTATATTAACCGTATTATAAAATGATCTAATCGGGTCTCTGTTTGCCTTACCCTAGAAGTTTAATTGTGCATTTTACTCGGCATTTCATGCGCTTTGAGATGCCGCTTAGCCCAATACGCTATCCGAAATTGGACCGACGTAAATTGAACAAATGTGAGAGAATTTCACTGAATTCTTATATTAACCTTAATGTAAAATGTTCTAATCGGATCTCTGTTGGCCCTACCCTAGAAGATTAATAGTGCATTTTACTCGCCATTTCACGCGCTTTAAGATTCCGCCTAGCCCAGTACGCTATCTGAAATAGGAGCGACGTAAATTGAACAAATGTGACAGAATTTTGCTGAATTCTTAAATTAACCATAATATAAAATGATCTAATCGGGTCTCTGTTTGCCATACCCTAGAAGTTTAATAGTGCATTTTACTCGCCATTTCATGCGCTTTGAGATGCCGCATTGCCCAATACGCTATCTGAAGTACGAGTGACGTAAATTGAACAAATGTGATAGAATTCCCTGAATTCTTGTATTAACCTTAATGTAAAATGATCTAATCGGGTCTCTGTTCGCCCTACCCTAGAAGTTTAATAGTGCCTTTCACTCTTCATTTCATGCGCTTTGAGATGCCGCTTAGCCCAATACGCTATCTGAAATAGGAGCGACGTAAATTGAACAAGTGTGATAGAATTTCCCTGAATTCTTATATTAACCTTAATGTAAAATGATCTAATCGAGTCTCTGTTCGCCCTACCCTAGAAGTTTAATAGTGCATCTTACTCGCCATTTCTTGCGCTTTGAGATGCCGCTTAGCCCAATACGCTATCTGAAATATGAGCGACGTAAATTGAACAAATGTGATAGAATTTCGCTGAATTCTTATATTAACCAAAATATAAAATGATCTAGTCGGGTCTCTGTTTGCCTTATCCTAGAAGTTCAATAGTGCATTTTACTCGCCATTTCATGCGCATTGAGATGCCGCTTAGCCCAATACGCTATCTGAAATAGGAGCGACCCAAATTGAACAAATGTGAGAGAATTTACCTGAATTCTTATATTAACCTTAATGTAAAATGATCTAATCGGGTCTCTGTTCGCCCTACCCGAGAAGTTTAATAGTGCATTTTACTCGTCATTTCTTGCGCTTTGAGATGCCGCTTAGCCCAATACGCTATCTGAAATATGAGCGACGTAAATTGAACAAATGTGATAGAATTTCGCTGAATTCTTATATTAACCAAAATATAAAATGATCTAGTCGGGTCTCTGTTTGCCTTATCCTAGAAGTTTAATAGTGCATTTTACTCGCCCTTCCACGGGCTTTAAGATGCGGTCTAGCCCAGTACGCTATCTGAAATAGGAGCGACGTAAATTTAACAAATGTGACAGAATTTGGCTGAATTCCTTTATTAACCATAATGTGAAATGATCAAATCGGGTCTCTGTTCGCCCTAGCCTAGAAGTTTAATAGTGCATTTTATTCGCCATTTCATGCGCTTTGAGATGCCGCTTAGCCCAATACGTTGTCTGAAATATCAGCGACGTAAATTGAACAAATGTGATAGAATTTCGCTGAATTCTTATATTAACCATAATATAAAATGATCTAATGGGGTCTCTGTTTGCCATACCCTAGAAGTTTAATATTGCATTCTATTCGCCATTTCATGCGCTTTGAGAAGCCGCTTAGCCCAATACGCTATCTGGAATAGGAGCGACGTAAATTGAACAAATGTGATAGAATTTCGCTGAATCCTTATATTAACCAAAATATAAAATGATCTAATCGGGTCTCTGTTTGCCCTAGCCTAGAAGTTTAATAGTGCATTTTGCTCGCCATTTCATGCGCTTTGAGATGCCGCTTAGCCCACTACGCTATCTGAAATAGGAGCGACGTAAATGGAACAAATGTGATAGAATTTCGTTGAATTCTTAAATTAACCATAATATACAATGATCTAATCGGGTCTCTGTTCGCCCTAGCGTAGAAGTTTAATAGTGCATTTCACTCGCCCTTCCACGCGCTGTAAGATGCCGCCTAGCCCAGTACGCTATCTGAAATACGAGCGACGTATGTTTAACAAATGTGATAGAATTACGCTGAATCCTTATATGAACCGTAATATAAAATGATCTAATCGGGTCCCTGTTTGCCTTACCCTAGAAGTTTAATAGTGCATTTTACTCGCCATTTCATGCGCTTTGAGATGACGCTTAGCCCAATACGCTATCTGAAATAGGAGCGACGTAAATTGAACAGGTGTGATAGAATTTCGTTGAATTCTTAAATTAACGATAATATACAATGATCTAATCGGGTCTCTGTTCGCCCTAGCCTAGAAGTTTAATAGTGCATTTTACTCGCCCTTCCACGCGCTTTAAGGTGCCGCCTAGCCCAGTACGCTATCTCAAGCAGGAGCGGCGTAAGTTGAACAAATGTGATAGAATTACGCTGAACCCTTATATTAACCGTAATATAAAATGATCTAATCGGTTCTCTGTTTGCCTTATCCTAGAAGTTTAGAGTACATCTTACTCGACATTTCATGCGCTTTGAGATGCCGCCTAGCCCAATACGCTATCTGAAATAGGAGAGACGTAAATTGAACAAATGTGATAGAATTTACCTGAATTCTTATATTAACCAAAATATAAAATGATATAATCGGGTCTCTCATTGCCCTATTATAGAAGCTTAGTAGTGCATTTTATTCGCCCTTCCACGCGCTTTAAGGTGCCTCCTAGGCCAGTACGCTATCTGACATAGGAAGTGACGTAAGTTGAACAAATGTGATAGAATTGCGCTGAATTCTTATATTAACCAAAATATAAAATGATCTAAGAGGGTCTCTGATTGCCCTATCATCGAAGTTCAATAGTGAATTTCACTCGCCATTCCACGGGCGTTAAGATGCCTCCTAGCCCAGTACCCTATCTGAAATAGGAGCGACGTAAATTGAACAAATGTGATAGAATTTTGCTGAATTCTTAAATTAACCATAATTTAAAATGATCTAATCGGGTCTCTGTTCGCCCTAGCCGAGAAGTTTAATAGTGCATTTTATTCGCCGTTTCATGCGCTTTGAGATGCCGCTTAGCCCAATACGCTATCTGAAATATCAGCGACGTAAATTGAACAAATGTGATAGAATTTCGCTGAATTCTTATATTAACCTTAATGTAAAATGATCTAATCGGGTCTCTGTTCGCCCTACCCTAGAAGTTTAATAGTGCATTTCTCTCGTCATTTCATGCGCTTTGAGGTGCCGCTTAGCCCTGTAAGCTATCTGAAATAGGAGCGACGTAAATTGAACAAATGTGATGGAATTTCGCTGAATTCTTTTATTAACCATAATGTAAAATGATCTAATCGGGTCTCTGTTCGTCCTAGCCTAGAAGTTTAATAGTGCATTTTATTCGCCATTTCATGCGCTTTGAGAAGCCGCTTAGCCCAATACGCTATCTGGAATAGGAGCGACATAAATTTATCAAATGTGATAGAATTTCGCTGAATTCTTTTATTAACCATAATGTAATATGATCTAATCGGGTCTCTGTTTGCCTTACCCTAGAAGTTTAATAGTGCATTTTACTCGCCATTTCATGCGCTTTGAGATGCCGCTTAGCCCAATACGCTATCTGAAATAGGAGCGACGTAAATCGAACAAATGTGATAGAATTTCGTTGAATTCTTAAATTAACCATAATATACAATGATCTAATCGGGTCTCTGTTCGCCCTAGCCTAGAAGTTTAATAGTGCATTTTACTCGCCCTTCCACGCGCTTTAAGATGCCGCCTAGCCCAGTACGCTATCTGAAATACGAGCGACGTAAGTTTAACAAATGTGATAGAATTACGCTGAATTCTTATATTAACCGTAATATAAAATGATCTAATCGGGTCCCTGTTTGCCTTACCCTAGAAGTTTAATAGTGCATTTTACTCGCCATTTCATGCGCTTTGAGATGCCGCATAGCCCAATACGCTATCTGAAATAGGAGCGACGTAAATTGAACAAATGTGATAGAATTTCCGTGAATTCTTATATTAACCTTAATGTAAAATGATCTAATCGGGTCTCTGTTCGCCCTACCATAGAAGTCTAATAGTGCATTTCACTCGCCATTTCATGCGCTTTGAGATGCCGCTTAGCCCAATACGCTATCTGAAATAGGAGCTACCTAAATTGAACAAATGTGAGAGAATTTCGCTGAATTCATAAATTCACTATAATATAAAATGATCTAATCGGGTCCCCGTTTGCCTTACCCTAGAAGTTTAATAGTGCATTTTACTCGCCATTTCATGCGCTTTGAGATGCCGCATAGCCCAATACGCTATCTGAAATAGGAGCGACGTAAATTGAACAAATGTGATAGAATTTCGCTGAATTCTTTTATTAACCATAATGTAAAATGATCTGATCGGGTCTCTGTTCGCCCTAGCCTAGAAGTTTAATAGTGCATTGTATTCGCCATTTCATGCGCTTTGAGATGCCGCTTAGCCCAGTACGCTATCTGAAATAGGAGCGACGTAAATTGATCAAATGCGATAAAATTTTGCTGACATCTTAAATTGACCATAATATAAAATGATATAATCGGGTCTCTGATTGACCTATCATAGAATTTTAATAGTGCATTTTACTCATCATGCCACCCGCTTTAAGATGCCGCCTAGCCCAGTACGCTATCTGAAATAGGTGCGACGTAAATTGAACAAATGTGATAGAATTTTGCTGAATTCTTAAATTAACCATAATATAAAATGATCTAATCGGGTCTCTGTTTGCCCTACCCTAGAAGTTTAATAGTGCATTTTACCCGCCATTTCATGCGCTTTGAGATGCCGCATAGCCCAATACGCTATCTGAAATAGGAGCGACGTAAATTGAACAAATGTGATAGAATTTCGCTGAATTCTTTTATTAACCATAATGTAAAATGATCTGATCGGGTCTCTGTTCGCCCTAGCCTAGAAGTTTAATAGTGCATTGTATTCGCCATTTCATGCGCTTTGAGATGCCGCTTAGCCCAATACGCTATCTGTAATAGGAGCGACGTAATTTGAATAAATGTGATAATATTTCGCTGAATTCTTTTATTAGCCATAATGTAAAATGATCTAAACGGGTCTCTGATTGCCCTATCATAGAATTCTATTAGTTCATTTTACTCGCCATTCCACACGCTTTAAGATGCCGCCTAGCCCAGTACGCTATCTGAAATAGGAGCGACGTACGTTGAACAAATGTGATAGAATTACGCTGAATTCTTATATTAACCATAATATAAAATGATCTAATCGGGCCTCTGTTTGCCTTATCCTAGAAGTTTAATAGTGCATTATACTCGCCATTTCATGCGCTTTGAGATGCCGTTTAGCCCAATACGCTATCTGTAAAACGAGCGACGTAAATTGAATAAATGTGATAGAATTTCGCTGAATTCTTAAATTAACCATAATATAAAATGATCTAATCGGGTCTCTGTTTGCCTTATCCTAGAAGTATAATAGTGCATTATACTCGTCATTTCATGCGCTTTTAGATGCCGCTTAGCCCAGGACGCTATCTGAAATAGGAACGACGTAAATTGAACAAATGTGAGAGAATTTCGCTGAACTCTTAAATTCACTATAATATAAAATGATCTAATCGGGTCTCTGTTTGCCCTACCCTAGAAGTTTAATAGTGCATTTTACTCGTCATTTCATGCGCTTTGATATGCCGCTTCGCCCAATACGCTATCTGAAATAGGAGCGATGTAAATTGAACAAATGTGATGCAATTTCGGTGAATTCTTTTATTAATCATAATGTAAAATGATCTAATCGGGTCTTTGTTCGCCCTAGCCTAGAACTTTAATAGTGCATTTTATTCGCCATTCCACGCGCTTTAAGATGCCGCCTAGGCCAGTACGCTATCTGAAACAGGAGCGACGTAAATTGAACAAATGTGATACAATTTCGCTGAATTCTTATATTAACCGTAATATAAAATGATCTTATCGGGTCTCTGTTCGCCCAACCCTAGAAGTTTAATACTGAATTTTACTCGCCATTTCATACGCATTGAGATGCCGCTTAGCCCAATACGCTATCTGAAATAGGAGCGACGTAAATTGAACAAATGTGATAGAATTTCGCTGAATTCTTAAATTAACCATAATATAAAATGATCTAATCGGGTCTCTGTTTGCCCTACCCTAGAAGTTTAATAGTGCATTTTACTCGTCATTTCATGCGCTTTGACATGCCGCCTATCCCAATACGCTATCTGAAATAGGAGCGACGTAAATTGAACAAATGTGATAGAATTTCAGTGAATTCATTTATTAACCATAATGTAAAATGATCTAATCGGGTCTCTGTTTGCCCTACCCTAGAAGTTTAATAGTGCCTTTTACTCGCCATTTCTTGCGCTTTGAGATGCTGCTTAGCCCAATACGCTATCTGAAATATCAGCGACGTAAATTGAACAAATGTGATAGAATTTCGCTGAATCGTTATATTAACCAAAATATAAAATGATCTAATCGGCTCTCTGATTGCCCTATCATAGGAGTTTAGTAGTGCATTTTACTCGCCATTCCACGCGCTTTAAGATGCCGCCTAGCCCAGTACGCTATCTGAAATTGGAGCGACGAAAATTGAACAAATGTGATAGAATTTTGCTGACATCTTAAATTAACCATAATATAAAATGATCTAATCGGGTCACTGTTTGCCCTACCCTAGACGTTTAATAGTGCGTTTTACTCGCCATTTCTTGCGCTATGAGATGCCGCTTAGCCCAATACGCTATCTGAAATAGGAGCGACGTAAATTGAACAAATGTGATCGAATTTCGCTAAATTCTTATATTAACCTTAATGTAAAATGATCTAATCGGGTCTTTGTTCGCCCTACCCTAGAAGTTTAATAGTGCATTTTACTCGCCATTTCTTGCGCTTTGAGATGCCGCTTAGTCCAGTACGCTATCTGTAATATCAGCGACGTAAATTGAACAAATGTGAGAGAATCTCGCTGAATTCTTATATTAACCTTAATGTGAAATGATCTAATCGGGTCTCTGTTTGCCCTACCCTAGAAGATTAATAGTGCATTTCACTCGTCATTTCATGCGCTTTGAGATGCCGCTCAGCCCAATAAGCTATCTGAAATAGGAGCGACGTAAATTGAACAAATGTGATAGAATTTCGCTGAATTCTTATATTAACCAAAATATAAAATGATCTAATCGGCTCTCTGATTGCCCTATCATAGGAGTTTAGTAGTGCATTTTACTCGCCCTTCCACGCGCTTCAAGATGCCGCCTAGCCCAGTACGCTATCTAAAATAGGAGCGACGTAAGTTGAACAAATGTGATAGAATTACGCTGCATTCTTATATTAACCGTAATATAAAATGATCTTATCGGGTCTCTGTTTGCCCTACCCTAGAAGTTTAATAGTGCATTTTACTCGCCATTTCTTGCGCTTTGAGATGCCGCTTAGCCCAATACGCTATCTGAAATAGCAGCGACGTAAATTGAACCATTGTGATAGAATTTCGCTGAATTCTTATATTAACCAAAATATAAAATGATCTAATCGGGTCTCTGTTTGCCCTACCCTAGAAGTTTAATAGTGCATTTTACTCGCCATTTCTTGCGCTTTGAGATGCCGCTTAGCCCAATACGCCAGCTGAAATAGGAGCGACGCAAATTGAACAAATGTGAAAGAGTTTCGCTGAATTCTTATTTTAACCTTAATGTAAAATGATCTAATCGGGTCTTTGTTTGCCGTACCCTAGAAGTTTAATAGTGCATTTTACTCGTCATTTCGTGCGCTTTGAGATGCCGCTTAGCCCAATACGCTATCTGAAATAGGAGCGATATAAATTGAACAAATGTGATAGAATTTCGCTGAATTCTTTTATTAACCATAATGTTGAATGATCTAAACGGGTCTCTGTTCGCACTAGCGTAGAAGCTTAATAGTGCATTTTATTCGTCATTTCATGCGCGTTGAGATGCCGCTTAGCCCAATACGCTATCTGAAATAGGAGCGACGTAAATTGAACAAATGTGATAGGATTTCGCTGAATTCTTATATTAACCAAAATATAAAATGATCTAATCGGGTCTCTGATTGCCCTATCATAGAAGTTTAAAAGTGCATTTTACTCGCCATTCCACGCGCTTTAAGATGCCGCCTAGCCCAGTACGCTATCTGAAATAGGAGCGACGTAAGTTGAACAAATGTGATAGAATTACGCTGAATTCTTATATTAACCGTAATTTAAAATGATCTAATCGGGTCTCTGTTTGCCTTATCCTAGAAGTTTAATAGTGCATTTTACTCGCCATTTCATGCGCATTGAGCTGCCGCTTAGCACAACACGCTATCTGAAATAGGAGCGACGTAAATTGAACAAATGTGATAGAGTCTCGCTGAATTCTAAAATTAACAATAATATAAAATGATCTAATCGGGTCTCTGTTTGCCCTACCCTAGAAGTTTAACAGTGCATTTTACTCGCCATTTCATGCGCTTTGAGATACCGCTTAGCCCAATACGCTATCTGAAATAGGAGCGACGTAAATTGAACAAATGTGATCGAATTTCCCTGAATACTTATATTAACCTTAATGTAAAATGATCTAATCGGGTCTCTGTTCGCCGTACCCTAGAAGTTTAATAGTGCATTTCACTCGCCATTCCACGCGCTTTAAGATGCCGCCTAGCCCAGTACGCTATCTGAAATAGGAGCGACGTAAGTTGAAAAAATGTGATAGAATTACGCTGAATTCTTATATTAACCGTAATATAAAATGATCTAATCGGGTCTCTGTTTGCCTTATCCTAGAAGTTTAATAGTGCATTTTACTCGCCATTTCATGCGCATTGAGCTGTCGCTTAGCACAATACGCTATCTGAAATAGGAGCGACGTAAATTGAACAACTGTGATAGAGTTTCGCTGAATTCTTAAATTAACCATAATATAAAATGATCTAATCGGGTCTCTGATTGCCCTATCATAGAAGTTTAACAGTGCATTTTACTCGCCATTCCTCGCGTTTTATGGTGCCGGCTAGCCCAGTACGCTATCTGAAATAGGAGCGACGTAAGTTGAACAAATGTGATAGAATTTCGCTGAATGCTTATATTAATCTTAATGTAAAATGATCTAATCGGGTCTTTGTTCGCCCTACCCTAGAAGTTTAATAGTGCATTTCACTCGTCATTTCATGCGCATTGAGATGCCGCTTAGCCCAATACGCTATCTGAAATAGGAGCGACGTAAATTGAACAAATGTGATAGCATTTCGCTGAATTCTTATATTAACCAAAATATAAAATGATCTAATCGGCTCTCTGATTGCCCTATCATAGGAGTTTAGTAGTGCATTTTACTCGCCCTTCCACGCGCTTTAAGATGCCGCCTAGCCCAGTAGCTATCTGAAATAGGCGCGACGTAAGTTGAACAAATGTGATAGAATTACGCTGAATTCTTACATTAACCGTTCAATAAAATTATCTAATCGGGTCTCTGTTTGCCTTACCCTAGAAGTTTAATAGTGCATTTTACTCGCCATTTCATGCGCTTTGAGATGCCGCTTATCCCAATACGCTATCTGAAATAGGAGCGACGTAAATCGAACAAATGTGATAGAATTTCGCTGAATTCTTATATTAACCAAAATATAAAATGATCTAATCGGGTCTCTGTTTGCCCTGCCCTAGAAGTTTAATAGTGCATTTTACTCGCCATTTCGTGCGCTTTGAGATGCCGCATAGCCCAATACGGTATCTGAAATATCAGCGACGTAAATTGAACAAATGTGATAGAATTTCGCTGAATTCTTAAATTAACCCTAATATAAAATGATCTAACCGGGTCTCTGTTTGCCCTGCCCTAGAAGTTTAATAGTGCATTTTACTCGCCATTTCGTGCGCTTTCAGATGCCGCTTAGCCCAATACGCTATCTGAAATATGAGCGACGTAAATTGAACAAATGTGATAGAATTTCGCTGAATTCTTATATTAACCAAAATATAAAATGATCTAATCGGGTCTCTGATAGCCCTATCCTAGAAGTTTAATAGTACATTTTACTCGCCATTTTATGCGCATTGAGGTGCCGCTTAGCCCAATACGCTATCTGAAATAGGAGGGACGTAAATTGAATAAATGTGATAGAATTTCGCTGAATTCTTACATTAACCATAATATAAAATGATCTTATCGGGTCTCTGTTTGCCCTACCATCGAAGTTTTATAGTGCATTTTACTCGTCATTTCATGCGCTTTGACATGCCGCTTAGCCCAATACGCTATCTGAAATAGGAGCGACGTAAATTGAACAAATGTGATAGTATTTCGCTGAATTCTTATATTAACCAAAATATAAAATGATTTAATCGGGTCTCTGATAGCCCTATCCAAGAAGTTTAATAGTACATTTTACTCGCCATTTTATGCGCATTGAGATGCCGCTTAGCCCAATACGCTATCTGAAATAGGAGGGACGTAAATTGAATAAATGTGATAGAATTTCGCTGAATTCTTAAATTAACCATAATATAAATTGATCTAATCGGGTCTCTGTGTGCCCTACCCTAGAAGTTTAATAGTGCATTTTCCTCGCCATTTCCTGCGCTTTGAGATTCCGCTTATCCTAATACGCTATCTGAAATTGGAGCGACGTAAGTTGAACAAATGTGGTAGAATTTCGCTGAATTCTTAAATTAACCATAATATAAAATGATCTAATCGGGTCTCTGTTTGCCCTATCATAGAAGTTTAATAGTGCATTTCACTCGTCATTTCATGCGCTTTGAGATGCCGCCTAGCCCAGTACGCTCTCTGAAATAGGAGCGACGTAAGTTGAACAAATGTGATAGAATTACGCTGAATTCTTATATTAACCGAAATATAAAATGATCTAATCGGGTCTCTGTTTGCCTTACCCTAGAAGTTTAATAGTGCATTTTACTCGCCATTTCATGCGCTTTGAGATGCCGCTTAGCCCAATACGCTATCTGAAATAGGAGCGACGTAAATTGAACAAATGTGATAGAATTTCCCTGAATTCTTATATTAACCTTAATGTAAAATGATCTAATCGGTTCTCTGTTCGCCCTACCCTAGAAGATTAATAGTGCCTTTCACTCGTCATTTCATGCGCTTTGAGATGCCGCTTAGCCCAATACGCTATCTGAAATAGGAGCGACGTAAATTGAACAAATGTGATAGAATTTCGCTAAATCCTTATATTAGCCTTAATGTAAAATGATCTAGTCGGGTCTTTGTTCGCGCTACCCTAGAAGTTTAATAGTGCATTTCACTTGCCATTTCATGCGCTTTGAGATGCCGCTTACCCCAATACGCTATCTGAAATAGGAGCGACGTAAATTGAACAAATGTGATAGAATTACGCTGAATTCTTATATTAACCGTAATATAAAATGATCTAATCAAGTCTCTGTTTGCTTTACCCTAGAAGTTTAATAGTGCATTTCACCCGCCATTTCATGCGCTTTGAGATGCCGCTTAGCGCAATACGCTATCTGAAATAGGAGCATCGTAAATTGAACAAATGTGATAGAATTTCTCTGAATCCTTATATTAACCAAAATATAAAATGATCTCATCGGGTCTCTGATTGCCCTATCATAGAAGATTAGCAGTGCATTTTACTCGCCATTCCTCGCGTTTTAAGATGCCACCTAGCCCAGTACGCTAGCTGAAATAGGAACGACGTAAATTGAAAAAATGTGATAGAATTTTGCTGAATTCTTAAATTAACCATAATATAAATTGATCTAATCGGGTCTCTGTTTGCCCTACCCTAGAAGTTTAATAGTGCATTTTCCTCGCCATTTCCTGCGCTTTGAGATGCCGCTTATCCCAATACGCTATCTGAAATAGGACCGACGTAAATTGAACAAATGTGCGAGAATTTCACTGAATTCTTATATTAACCTTAATATAAAATGATCTAACCGGGTCTCCGTTTGCCCTGCCCTAGAAGTTTATATAGTGCATTTTACTCGTCATTCCATGCGCTTTGAGATGCCGCTTAGCCCAATCCGCTATCTGAAATAGGAGCAACGTAAATTGAACAAACGTGATAGAATTTCGCTGAATTCTTAAATTAACCATAATATGAAATGATCTAATCGGGTCTCTGTTTGCCCTACCCTAGAAGTTTAATAGAGCATTTTACTCGTCATTTCATGCGCCTTAAGATGCCGCTTAGCCCAATACGCTATCTGAAATAGGAG
Source organism: Macropis europaea (assembly GCA_916610135.2). Classification (NCBI taxonomy): domain Eukaryota; kingdom Metazoa; phylum Arthropoda; class Insecta; order Hymenoptera; family Melittidae; genus Macropis; species Macropis europaea. The sequence continues at coordinate 156,284 of CAKAJE020001093.1, read as the reverse complement.
CGACGTGAATTGAACAAATGTGACAGAATTACGCTAAATTCTTATATTAACCGTAATATAAAATGATCTAATCGGGTCTCTGTTTGCCTTATCCTAGAAGCTTAATAGTGCATTTCTCTCGTCATTTCATGCGCTTTGAGATGCCGCTTAGCCCAATACGCTATCTGAAATAGGAGCGACGTAAATTCAACAAATGCGATAGAATTTCCCTGTCATCTCATATTAAACAAAATATAAAATGATCTAAACGGGACTCTGATTGCCCTATCATAGAAGTTTAGTAGTGCATTTTACTCGCCCTTCCACGCGCTTTAAGATGCCGCCCAGCCCAGTACGCTATCTGAAATAGGAGCGACGTAAGTTGAACAAATGTGATAGAATTACGCTGAATTCTTATATTAACCGTATTATAAAATGATCTAATCGGGTCTCTGTTTGCCTTACCCTAGATGTTTAATTGTGCATTTTACTCGGCATTTCATGCGCTTTGAGATGCCGCTTAGCCCAATACGCTATCCGAAATTGGACCGACGTAAATTGAACAAATGTGCGAGAATTTCACTGAATTCTTATATTAACCTTAATGTAAAATGTTCTAATCGGATCTCCGTTGGCCCTACCCTAGAAGATTAATAGTGCATTTTACTCGCCATTTCACGCGCTTTAAGATTCCGCCTAGCCCAGTACGCTATCTGAAATAGGAGCGACGTAAATTGAACAAATGTGACAGAATTTTGCTGAATTCTTAAATTAACCATAATATAAAATGATCTAATCGGGTCTCTGTTTGCCATACCCTAGAAGTTTAATAGTGCATTTTACTCGCCATTTCATGCGCTTTGAGATGCCGCATTGCCCAATACGCTATCTGAAGTACGAGTGACGTAAATTGAACAAATGTGATAGAATTCCCTGAATTCTTATATTAACCTTAATGTAAAATGATCTAATCGGGTCTCTGTTCGCCCTACCCTAGAAGTTTAATAGTGCCTTTCACTCTTCATTTCATGCGCTTTGAGATGCCGCTTAGCCCAATACGCTATCTGAAATAGGAGCGACGTAAATTGAACAAGTGTGATAGAATTTCCCTGAATTCTTATATTAACCTTAATGTAAAATGATCTAATCGAGTCTCTGTTCGCCCTACCCTAGAAGTTTAATAGTGCATCTTACTCGCCATTTCTTGCGCTTTGAGATGCTGCTTAGCCCAATACGCTATCTGAAATATGAGCGACGTAAATTGAACAAATGTGATAGAATTTCGCTGAATTCTTATATTAACCAAAATATAAAATGATCTAGTCGGGTCTCTGTTTGCCTTATCCTTGAAGTTCAATAGTGCATTTCACTCGCCATTTCATGCGCATTGAGATGCCGCTTAGCCCAATACGCTATCTGAAATAGGAGCGACCCAAATTGAACAAATGTGAGAGAATTTACCTGAATTCTTATATTAACCTTAATGTAAAATGATCTAATCGGGTCTCTGTTCGCCCTACCCTAGAAGTTTAATAGTGCATTTTACTCGTCATTTCTTGCGCTTTGAGATGCCGCTTAGCCCAATACGCTATCTGAAATATGAGCGACGTAAATTGAACAAATGTGATAGAATTTCGCTGAATTCTTATATAAACCAAAATATAAAATGATCTAATCGGGTCTCCGATTGCCCTATCATAGAAGTTTAGTAGTGCACTTTACTCGCCCTTCCACGAGCTTTAAGATGCGGTCTAGCCCAGTACGCTATCTGAAATAGGAGCGACGTAAATTTAACAAATGTGACAGAATTTGGCTGAATTCCTTTATTAACCATAATGTGAAATGATCAAATCGGGTCTCTGTTCGCCCTAGCCTAGAAGTTTAATAGTGCATTTTATTCGCCATTTCATGCGCTTTAAGATGCCGCTTAGCCCAATACGTTGTCTGAAATATCAGCGACGTAAATTGAACAAATGTGATAGAATTTCGCTGAATTCTTATATTAACCTTAATGTTAAATGATCTAATCTGGTCTCTGTTCGCCCTACCCTAGATGTTTAATAGTGCATTTCTCTCGTCATTTCATGCGCTTTGAGATGCCGCTTAGCCCTGTAAGCTATCTGAAATAGGAGCGACGTAAATTGAACAAATGTGATGGAATTTCGCTGAATTCTTTTATTAACCATAATGTTAAATGATTTAATCGGGTCTCTGTTCGTCCTAGCCTAGAAGTTTAATAGTGCATTTTATTCGCCATTTCATGCGCTTTGAGAAGTCGCTTAGCCCAATACGCTATCTGGAATAGGAGCGACATAAATTTATCAAATGTGATAGAATTTCGCTGAATTCTTTTATTAACCATAATGTAATATGATCTAATCGGGTCTCTGTTTGCCTTACCCTAGAAGTTTAACAGTGCATTTTACTCGCCACTTCATGCGCTTTGAGATACCGCTTAGCCCAATACGTTATCTGAAATAGGAGCGACGTAAATTGAACAAATGTGATAGAATTTCGCTGAATTCTTATATTAACCTTAATGTAAAATGATCTAATCGGGTCTCTGTTCGACCTACCCTACAAGTTTAATAGTGCATTTCTCTCGTCATTTCATGCGCTTTGAGGTGCCGCTTAGCCCTGTAAGCTATCTGAAATAGGAGCGACGTAAATTGAACAAATGTGATGGAATTTCGCTGAATTCTTTTATTAACCATAATGTAAAATGATCTAATCGGGTCTCTGTTCGTCCTAGCCTAGAAGTTTAATAGTGCATTTTATTCGCCATTTCATGCGCTTTGAGAAGCCGCTTAGCCCAATACGCTATCTGGAATAGGAGCGACATAAATTTATCAAATGTGATAGAATTTCGCTGAATTCTTTTATTAACCATAATGTAATATGATCTAATCGGGTCTCTGTTTGCCTTACCCTAGAAGTTTAATAGTGCATTTTACTCGCCATTTCATGCGCTTTGAGATGCCGCTTAGCCCAATACGCTTTCTGAAATAGGAGCGACGTAAATCGAACAAATGTGATAGAATTTCGATGAATTCTTAAATTAACCATAATATACAATGATCTAATCGGGTCTCTGTTCGCCCTAGCCTAGAAGTTTAATAGTGCATTTTACTCGCCCTTCCACGCGCTTTAAGATGCCGCCTAGCCCAGTATGCTATCTCAAGCAGGAGCGGCGTAAGTTGAACAAATGTGATAGAATTACGCTGAATCCTTATATGATCCGTAATATAAAATGATCTAATCGGTTCTCTGTTTGCCTAATCCTAGAAGTTTAATAGTACATCTTACTCGACATTTCATGCGCTTTGAGATGCCGCCTAGCCCAATACGCTATCTGAAATAGGAGAGACGTAAATTGAACAAATGTGATAGAATTTACCTGAATTCTTATATTAACCTTAATGTAAAATGATCTAATCGGGTCTCTGTTCGCCCTACCCTAGAAGTTTAATAGTGCCTTTCACTCCTCAGTTCATGCGCTTTGAGATGCCGCTCAGCCCAGTACGCTATCTGAAATAGGAACGACGTAAATTGAACAAATGTGATAGAATTTTGCTGAATTCTTAAATTAACCATAATATAAAATGATCTAATCGGGTCTCTGTTTGCCATACCCTAGAAGTTTAATATTGCATTTTACTCGCCATTTCATGCGCTTTGAGAAGCCGCTTAGCCCAATACGCTATCTGGAATAGGAGCGACGTAAATTGAACAAATGTGATAGAATTTCGCTGAATCCTTATATTAACCAAAATATAAAATGATCTAATCGTGTCTCTGTTTGCCCTAGCCTAGAAGTTTAATAGTGCATTTTGCTCGCCATTTCATGCGCTTTGAGATGCCGCTTAGCCCACTACGCTATCTGAAATAGGAGCGACGTAAATGGAACAAATGTGATAGAATTTCGTTGAATTCTTAAATTAACCATAATATACAATGATCTAATCGGGTCTCTGTTCGCCCTAGCGTAGAAGTTTAATAGTGCATTTCACTCGCCATTTCATGCGCTTTGAGATGCCGCTTATGCCAATACGCTATCTGAAATAGGAGCGACGTAAATCGAACAAATGGGATAGAATTTCGTTGAATTCTTAAATTAACCATAATATACAATGATCTAATCGGGTCTCTGTTCGCCCTAGCCTAGAAGTTTAATAGTGCATTTTACTCGCCCTTCCACGCGCTTTAAGGTGCCGCCTAGCCCAGTACGCTATCTCAAGCAGGAGCGGCGTAAGTTGAACAAATGTGATAGAATTACGCTGAATCCTTATATTAACCGTAATATAAAATGATCTAATCGGTTCTCTGTTTGCCTTATCCTAGAAGTTTAGAGTACATCTTACTCGACATTCCATGCGCTTTGAGATGCCGCCTAGCCCAATACGCTATCTGAAATAGGAGAGACGTAAATTGAACAAATGTGATAGAATTTACCTGAATTCTTATATTAACCTTAATGTAAAATGATCTAATCGGGTCTCTGTTCGCCCTACCATAGAAGTCTAATAGTGCATTTCACTCGCCATTTCATGCGCTTTGAGATGCCGCTTAGCCGAATACGCTATCTGAAATAGGAGCTACCTAAATTGAACAAATGTGAGAGAATTTCGCTGAATTCTTTTATTATCCATAATGTAAAATGATCTAATCGGGTCTCTGTTCGTCCTACCCTAGAAGTTTAATAGTGCATTTTACTCGCCATTTCATGCGCTTTCAGATGCCGCTTAGCCCAATACGCTATCTGAAACGTGAGCGACGTAAATTGAACAAATGTGATAGAATATCGCTGAATTCTTATATTAACCCAAATATAAAATGATCTAATCGGGTCTCTGATTGCCCTATCATCGAAGTTAAATAGTGAATTTCACTCGCCATTCCACGCGCTTTAAGATGCCTCCTAGCCCAGTACCCTATCTGAAATAAGAGCGACGTAAATTGAACAAATGTGATAGAATTTTGCTGAATTCTTAAATTAACCATAATTTAAAATGATCTAATCGGGTCTCTGTTCGCCCTAGCCGAGAAGTTTAATAGTGCATTTTATTCGCCATTTCATGCGCTTTGAGATGCCGCTTAGCCGAATACGCTATCTGAAATAGGAGCGACGTAAATTGAACAAACGTGATAGGATTTCGCTGAATTCTTATATTAACCAAAATATAAAATGATCTAATCGGGTCTCTGATTGCCCTATCATAGAAGGCTAATAGTGCATTTTACTCGCTATTCCACACGCTTTAAGATGCCGGCTAGCCCAGTAGGCTATCTGAAATAGGAGTGACGTAAATTGAACAAATGTGATAGAATTACGCTTAATTCTTATATTAACCGTAATATAAAATGATCTAATCGGGTCTCTCTTTCCCTTTCCCTAGAAGTTTAATAGTGCACTTCACTCGTCATTTCATGCGCTTTGAGATGCCGCTTAGCCCAATACGCTACCTGAAATAGGAGCGACGTAACTTTAACAAATGTGACAGAATTTCGCTGAATTCTTTTATTAACCATAATGTAAAATGATCTAATCGGGCCTCTGTTTGCCTTACCCTAGAAGTTTAATAGTGCATTTTACTCGCCATTTCATGCGCTTTAAGATGCCGCCTAGCCCAGGACGCTATTTGAAATAGGAGCGACGTAAGTTGAACAAATGTGATAGAATTACGCTGAATTCTTTTATTAACCATAATGTAAAATGATCTGATCGGGTCTCTGTTCGCCCTAGCCTAGAAGTTTAATGGTGCATTTTATTCGCCATTTCATGCGCTTTGAGATGCCGCTTAGCCGAATACGCTATCTGATATAGGAGCGACGTAAATTGAACAAATGTGATAGAATTTCCCTGAAATCTTATATTAAACAAAATATAAAATGATCTAATCGCGTCTCTGATTGCCCTACCGTAGAAGTTTAATAGTGCATTTTACTCGCCATTGCATGTGCTTTGAGATGCCGCATAGCCCAGTACGCTATCTGAAATAGGAGCGACGTAAATTGAACAAATGTGATAGAATTTCCCTGAATTCTTATATTAACCTTAATGTAAAATGATCTAATCGGGTCTCTGTTCGCCCTACCATAGAAGTCTAATAGTGCATTTCACTCGCCATTTCATGCGCTTTGAGATGCCGCTTAGCTCAATACGCTATCTGGAATAGGAGCGACGTAAATTGAACTAATGTGATAGAATGTCGCTGAAATCTTATATTAAACAAAATATAAAACGATCTAATCTGGTCTCTGATTGCCCTACCATAGAAGTTTAGTAGTGCATTTTACTCGCCATTCCACGCGCTTTAAGATGCCGCCTAGCCCAGTACGCTATCTGAAATAAGAGCGACGTAAGTTGAACAAATGTGATAGAATTACGCTGAATTCTTATATTAACCGAAATATAAAATGACCTAATCGGGTCTCTGTTTGTCCTACCCTACAAGTTTAATAGTGCATTTTACTCGCCATTTCATGCGCTTTGAGATGCCGCTTAGCCCAATACGCTATCTGGAATAGGAGCGACCTAAATTGAACAAATGTGAGAGAATTTCCCTGAATTCTTATATTAACCTTAATGTAAAATGATCTAATCGGGTCTCTGTTTGCCCTAGCCTAGAAGTTTAATAGTGCATCTTACTCGCCATTTCATGCGCTTTGAGATGCCGCTTAGCCGAATGCGCTATCTGAAATAGGTGCGACGTAAATTGAACAAATGTGATAGAATTTCGTTGAATTCTTAAATTAACCATAATATGCAATGATCTAATCGGGTCTCTGTTCGCCCTAGCCTAGAAGTTTAATAGTGCATTTTACTCGCCCTTCCACGCGCTTTAAGATGCCGCCTAGCCCAGTACGCTATCTGAAATACGAGCGACGTAAGTTTAACAAATGTGATAGAATTACGCTGAATTCTTATATTAACCGTAATATAAAATGATCTAATCGGGTCCCTGTTTGCCTTACCCTAGAAGTTTAATAGTGCATTTTACTCGCCATTTCATGCGCTTTGAGATGCCGCATAGCCCAATACGCTATCTGAAATAGGAGCGACGTAAATTGAACAAATGTGATAGAATTTCCGTGAATTCTTATATTAACCTTAATGTAAAATGATCTAATCGGGTCTCTGTTCGCCCTACCATAGAAGTCTAATAGTGCATTTCACTCGCCATTTCATGCGCTTTGAGATGACGCTTAGCCCAATACGATATCTGAAATAGGAGCGACGTAAGGTGAACAAATGTGATAGAATTTCGCTGAATTCTTTTATTAACCATAATGTAAAATGATCTGATCGGGTCTCTGTTCGCCCTAGCCTAGAAGTGTAATGGAGCATTTTATTCGCCATTTCATGCGCTTTGAGATGCCGCTTAGCCGAATACGCTATCTGATATAGGAGCGACGTAAATTGAACAAATGTGATAGAATTTCCCTGAAATCTTATATTAAACAAAATATAAAATGATCTAATCGCGTCTCTGATTGCCCTACCGTAGAAGTTTAATAGTGCATTTTACTCGCCATTGCATGTGCTTTGCGATGCCGCATAGCCCAGTACGCTATCTGAAATAGGAGCGACGTAAATTGAACAAATGTGATAGAATTTCCCTGAATTCTTATATTAACCTTAATGTAAAATGATCTAATCGGGTCTCTGTTCGCCCTACCATAGAAGTCTAATAGTGCATTTCACTCGCCATTTCATGCGCTTTGAGATGCCGCTTAGCTCAATACGCGATCTGAAATAGGAGCGACGTAAATTGAACTAATGTGATAGAATGTCGCTGAAATCTTATATTAAACAAAATATAAAACGATCTAATCTGGTCTCTGATTGCCCTATCATAGAAGTTTAGTAGTGCATTTTACTCGCCATTCCACGCGCTTTAAGATGCCGCCTAGCCCAGTACGCTATCTGAAATAAGAGCGACGTAAGTTGAACAAATGTGATAGAATTACGCTGAATTCTTATATTAACCGAAATATAAAATGACCTAATCGGGTCTCTGTTTGTCCTACCCTACAAGTTTAATAGTGCATTTTACTCGCCATTTCATGCGCTTTGAGATGCCGCTTAGCCCAACACGCTATCTGGAATAGGAGCGACCTAAATTGAACAAATGTGAGAGAATTTCGCTGAATTCTTAAATTCACTATAATATAAAATGATCTAATCGGGTATCTGTTTGCTGTACCCTAGAAGTTTAATAGTGCATTTTACTCGCCATTTCATGCGCTTTGAGATGCCGCTTAGCCCAATGCGCTATCTGAAATAGGAGCGACGTAAATCGAACAAATGTGATAGAATTTCGTTGAATTCTTAAATTAACCATAATATACAATGATCTAATCGGGTCTCTGTTCGCCCTAGCCTAGAAGATTAATAGTGCATTTTACTCGCTCTTCCACGCGCTTTAAGATGCCGCCTAGCCCAGTACGCTATCTGAAATACGAGCGACGTAAGTTTAACAAATGAGATAGAATTACGCTGAATTCTTATATTAACCGTAATATAAAATGATCTAATCGGGTCCCTGTTTGCCTTACCCCAGAAGTTTAATAGTGCATTTTACTCGCCATTTCATGCGCTTTGAGATGCCGCATAGCCCAATACGCTATCTGAAATAGGAGCGACGTAAATTGAACAAATGTGATAGAATTTCCGTGAATTCTTATATTAACCTTAATGTAAAATGATCTAATCGGGTCTCTGTTCGCCCTACCATAGAAGTCTAATAGTGCATTTCACTCGCCATTTCATGCGCTTTGAGATGCCGCTTAGCCCAATACGCTATCTGAAATAGGAGCTACCTAAATTGAACAAATGTGAGAGAATTTCGCTGAATTCTTTTATTATCCATAATGTAAAATGATCTAATCGGGTCTCTGTTCGTCCTACCCTAGAATTTTAATAGTGCATTTTACTCGCCATTTCATGCGCTTTCAGATGCCGCTTAGCCCAATACGCTATCTGAAACGTGAGCGACGTAAATTGAACAAATGTGATAGAATATCGCTGAATTCTTATATTAACCCAAATATAAAATGATCTAATCGGGTCTCTGATTGCCCTATCATCGAAGTTAAATAGTGAATTTCACTCGCCATTCCACGCGCTTTAAGATGCCTCCTAGCCCAGTACCCTATCTGAAATAAGAGCGACGTAAATTGAACAAATGTGATAGAATTTTGCTGAATTCTTAAATTAACCATAATTTAAAATGATCTAATCGGGTCTCTGTTCGCCCTAGCCGAGAAGTTTAATAGTGCATTTTATTCGCCATTTCATGCGCTTTGAGATGCCGCTTAGCCGAATACGCTATCTGAAATAGGAGCGACGTAAATTGAACAAACGTGATAGGATTTCGCTGAATTCTTATATTAACCAAAATATAAAATGATCTAATCGGGTCTCTGATTGCCCTATCATAGAAGGCTAATAGTGCATTTTACTCGCTATTCCACACGCTTTAAGATGCCGGCTAGCCCAGTAGGCTATCTGAAATAGGAGTGACGTAAATTGAACAAATGTGATAGAATTACGCTTAATTCTTATATTAACCGTAATATAAAATGATCTAATCGGGTCTCTCTTTCCCTTTCCCTAGAAGTTTAATAGTGCACTTCACTCGTCATTTCATGCGCTTTGAGATGCCGCTTAGCCCAATACGCTACCTGAAATAGGAGCGACGTAACTTTAACAAATGTGACAGAATTTCGCTGAATTCTTTTATTAACCATAATGTAAAATGATCTAATCGGGTCTCTGTTCGCCCTAGCCTAGAGGTTTAATAGTGCATTTTATTCGCCATTTCATGCGCTTTGAGATGCCGCTTAGCCCAATACGCTATCTGAAATATCAGCGACGTAAATTGAACAAATGTGATAGAATTTCGTTGAATTCTTAAATTAACCATAATATAAAAGGATCTAATCGGGTCTCTGTTTGCCATACCCTAGAAGTTTAATAGTGCATTTTGCTCGCCATTTAATGTGCTTTGAGATGCCGCTTAGCGCAATACACTATCTGAAATAGGAGCGACGTAAATCGAACAAATGTGATAGAATTTCGCTGAATCCTTATATTTACCAAAATATAAAATGATCTAATCGGGTCTCTTATTGCCCTATCATAGAAGTTTCATAGTACATTTTACACGCCATTCCACGCGCTTTAAGATGCCGCCTAGCCCAGTACGCTATCTGAAATAGGAACGACGTAAATTGAACAAATGTGATAGAATTTTGCTGAATTCTTAAATTAACCATAATATAAAATGATCTAATCGGGTCTCTGTTTGCCATACCCTAGAAGTTTAACAGTGCATTTTGCTCGCCATTTCATGCGCTTTGAGATGCCGCTTAGCAAAATACGCTATCTGGAATAGGAGCGCCGTAAATTTAACAAATGTGATAGAGTTTCGCTGAATTCTTTTATTAACCATAATGTAATATGATCTAATCGGGTCTCTGTTTGCCTTACCCTAGAAGTTTAATAGTGCATTTTACTCGCCATTTCATGCGCTTTGAGATGCCGCTAAGCCCAATACACTATCTAAAATAGGAGCGACGTAAATCGAACAAATGTGATAGAATTTCGTTGAATTCTTAAATTAACCATAATATACAATGATCTAATCGGGTCTCTGTTCGCCCTAGCCTAGAAGTTTAATAGTGCATTTTACTCGCCCTTCCACGCGCTTTAAGATGCCGCCTAGCCCAGTACGCTATCTGAAATAGGAGCGACGTAAGTTGAACAAATGCGATAGAATTTCCCTGAATTCTTATATTAACCTTAATGTAAAATGATCTATTGGGGTCTCTGTTCGCCCTACCATAGAAGTCTAATAGTGCATTTCACTCGACATTTCATGCGCTTTGAGATGCCGCTTAGCTCAAGACGCTATTTGAAATAGGAGCGACGTAAATTGAGCAAATGTGATAGAATTTCGCTGAAATCATATATTAAACAAAATATAAAATGATCTAATCGGGTCTCTGATTGCCCTATCATAGAAGTTTAGTAGTGCATTTTACTCGCCATTCCACGCGCTTTAAGATGCCGCCTAGCCCAGTACGCTATCTGAAATAGGAGCGACGTAAGTTGAACAAATGTGATAGAATTTCCCTGAATTCTTATATTAACCTTAATGTAAAATGATCTAATCGGGTCTCTGTTCGCCCTACCATAGAAGTCTAATAGTGCATTTTACTCGCCATTTCATGCGCTTTGAGATGCCGCTTAGCCCAATACGCTATCTGAAATACGAGCGACGTAAGTTTAACAAATGTGATAGAACTTCGCTGAATTCTTATATAAACCAAAATATAAAGTGATCTAATCGGGTCTCCGATTGCCCTATCATAGAAGTTTAGTAGTGCACTTTACTCGTCCTTCCACGCGCTTTAAGATGCCGTCTAGCCCAGTACGCTATCTGAAATAGGAGCGACGTAAGTTGAACAAATGTGATAGAATTTCGCTGAATTCTTTTATTAACCATAATGTAAAATGATCTAATCGGGTCTCTGTTCGTCCTAGCCTAGAAGTTTAATAGTGCATTTTATTCGCCATTTCATGCGCTTTGAGAAGCCGCTCAGACCAATACGCTATCTGGAATAGGAGCGACGTAAATTTAACAAATGTGATAAAATTTCGCTGAATTCTTATATTAACCTTAATGTAAAATGATCTAATCGGGTCTCTGTTCGCCCTACCCTAGAAGTTTAATAGTGAATTTCACTCGCCATTTCATGCGCTTTGAGATGCCGCTTAGCCCAATACGCTATCTGAAACGTGAGCGACGTAAATTGAACAAATGTGATAGAATTTCGCTGAATTCTTATATTAACCCAAATATAAAATGATCTAATCGGGTCTCTGATTGCCCTATCATCGAAGTTAAATAGTGAATTTCACTCGCCATTCCACGCGCTTCAAGATGCCGCCTAGCCCAGTACCCTATCTGAAATAGGAGCGACGTAAATTGAACAAATGTGATAGAATTTTGCTGAATTCTTAAATTAACCATAATATACAATGATCTAATCGGGTCTCTGTTCGCCCTAGCCGAGAAGTTTAATAGTGCATTTTATTCGCCATTTCATGCGCTTTGAGACGCCGCTTAGCCCAATACGCTATCTGAAATATCAGCGACGTAAATTGAACAAATGTGATAGAATTTCGCTGAATTCTTATATTAACCTTAATGTAAAATGATCTAATCGGGTCTCTGTTCGCTCTACCCTATAAGTTTAATAGTGAATTTCTCTCGTCATTTCATGCGCTTTGAGATGCCGCTTAGCCCTGTAAGCTATCTGAAATAGGAGCGACGTAAATTGAACAAATGTGATGGAATTTCGCTGAATTCTTTTATTAACCATAATGTAAAATGATCTAATCGGGTCTCTGTTCGTCCTAGCCTAGAAGTTTAATAGTGCATTTTATTCGCCATTTCAAGCGCTTTGAGATGCCGCTTAGCCCAATCCACTATCTGGAATAGGAGCGACATAAATTTATCAAAGGTGATAGAATTTCGCTGAATTGTTTTATTAACCATAATGTAAAATGATCTGATCGGGTCTCTGTTCGCCCTAGCCTAGAAGTTTAATAGAGCATCTTATTCGCCATTTCATGCGCTTTGAGATGCCGCTTAGCCGAATACGCTATCTGAAATAGGAGCGACGCAAACTGAACAAATGTGATAGAATGTCGCTGAAATCTTATATTAACCGAAATATAAAATGATCTAATCGGGTCTCTGTTTGCCATTATCCTAGAAGTTTAATAGTGCATTTTACGCGCCATTTCATGCGCTTTGAGATGCCGCTTAGCCCAATACGCTATCTCGAATAGGAGCGACGTAAATTTAACAAATGTGATAGAATTTCGCTGAATTCTTAAATTCACTATAATATAAAATGACTTAATCGGGTATCTGTTTGCCGTACCCTAGAAGTTTAATAGTGCATTTTACTCGCCACTTCATGCGCTTTGAGATGCCGCTTAACCCAATACGCTATCTGAAATAGGAGCGACGTAAATTGAACAAACGTGATAGGATTTCGCTGAATTCTTATATTAACCAAAATATAAAATGATCTAATCGGGTCTCTGATTGCCCTATCATAGAAGGCTAATAGTGCATTTTACTCGCTATTCCACGCGCTTTAAGATGCCGGCTAGCCCAGTAGGCTATTTGAAATAGGAGTGACGTAAATTGAACAAATGTGATAGAATTTCCCTGAATTCTTATATTAACCTTAATGTAAAATGATCTAATCGGGTCTCTGTTCGCCCTACCATAGAAGTCTAATAGTGCATTTTACTCGCCATTTCATGCGCTTTGAGATGCCGCTTAGCCCAATACGCTATCTGAAATACGAGCGACGTAAGTTTAACAAATGTGATAGAACTTCGCTGAATTCTTATATAAACCAAAATATAAAGTGATCTAATCGGGTCTCCGATTGCCCTATCATAGAAGTTTAGTAGTGCACTTTACTCGTCCTTCCACGCGCTTTAAGATGCCGTCTAGCCCAGTACGCTATCTGAAATAGGAGCGACGTAAGTTGAACAAATGTGATAGAATTTCGCTGAATTCTTTTATTAACCATAATGTAAAATGATCTAATCGGGTCTCTGTTCGTCCTAGCCTAGAAGTTTAATAGTGCATTTTATTCGCCATTTCATGCGCTTTGAGAAGCCGCTCAGACCAATACGCTATCTGGAATAGGAGCGACGTAAATTTAACAAATGTGATAAAATTTCGCTGAATTCTTATATTAACCTTAATGTAAAATGATCTAATCGGGTCTCTGTTCGCCCTACCCTAGAAGTTTAATAGTGAATTTCACTCGCCATTTCATGCGCTTTGAGATGCCGCTTAGCCCAATACGCTATCTGAAACGTGAGCGACGTAAATTGAACAAATGTGATAGAATTTCGCTGAATTCTTATATTAACCCAAATATAAAATGATCTAATCGGGTCTCTGATTGCCCTATCATCGAAGTTAAATAGTGAATTTCACTCGCCATTCCACGCGCTTCAAGATGCCGCCTAGCCCAGTACCCTATCTGAAATAGGAGCGACGTAAATTGAACAAATGTGATAGAATTTTGCTGAATTCTTAAATTAACCATAATATACAATGATCTAATCGGGTCTCTGTTCGCCCTAGCCGAGAAGTTTAATAGTGCATTTTATTCGCCATTTCATGCGCTTTGAGACGCCGCTTAGCCCAATACGCTATCTGAAATATCAGCGACGTAAATTGAACAAATGTGATAGAATTTCGCTGAATTCTTATATTAACCTTAATGTAAAATGATCTAATCGGGTCTCTGTTCGCTCTACCCTATAAGTTTAATAGTGAATTTCTCTCGTCATTTCATGCGCTTTGAGATGCCGCTTAGCCCTGTAAGCTATTTGAAATAGGAGCGACGTAAATTGAACAAATGTTATGGAATTTCGCTGAATTCTTTTATTAACCATAATGTAAAATGATCTAATCGGGTCTCTGTTCGTCCTAGCCTAGAAGTTTAATAGTGCATTTTATTCGCCATTTCAAGCGCTTTGAGATGCCGCTTAGCCCAATCCACTATCTGGAATAGGAGCGACATAAATTTATCAAAGGTGATAGAATTTCGCTGAATTGTTTTATTAACCATAATGTAAAATGATCTGATCGGGTCTCTGTTCGCCCTAGCCTAGAAGTTTAATAGAGCATCTTATTCGCCATTTCATGCGCTTTGAGATGCCGCTTAGCCGAATACGCTATCTGAAATAGGAGCGACGCAAACTGAACAAATGTGATAGAATGTCGCTGAAATCTTATATTAACCGAAATATAAAATGATCTAATCGGGTCTCTGTTTGCCATTATCCTAGAAGTTTAATAGTGCATTTTACGCGCCATTTCATGCGCTTTGAGATGCCGCTTAGCCCAATACGCTATCTCGAATAGGAGCGACGTAAATTTAACAAATGTGATAGAATTTCGCTGAATTCTTAAATTCACTATAATATAAAATGACTTAATCGGGTATCTGTTTGCCGTACCCTAGAAGTTTAATAGTGCATTTTACTCGCCACTTCATGCGCTTTGAGATGCCGCTTAACCCAATACGCTATCTGAAATAGGAGCGACGTAAATTGAACAAACGTGATAGGATTTCGCTGAATTCTTATATTAACCAAAATATAAAATGATCTAATCGGGTCTCTGATTGCCCTATCATAGAAGGCTAATAGTGCATTTTACTCGCTATTCCACGCGCTTTAAGATGCCGGCTAGCCCAGTAGGCTATTTGAAATAGGAGTGACGTAAATTGAACAAATGTGATAGAATTACGCTTAATTCTTATATTAACCGTAATATAAAATGATCTAATCGGGTCTCTCTTTCCCTTACCCTAGAAGATTAATAGTGCACTTCACTCGTCATTTCATGCGCTTTGAGATGCCGCTTAGCCCAATACGCTACCTGAAATAGGAGCGACGTAAATTTAACAAATGTGACAGAATTTCGCTGAATTCTTTTATTAACCATAATGTAAAATGATCTAATCGGGTCTCTGTTCGCCCTAGCCTAGAAGTTTAATAGTGCATTTTATTCGCCATTTCATGAGCTTTGAGATGCCGCTTAGCCCAATACGCTATCTGAAATATCAGCGACGTAAATTGAACAAATGTGATAGAATTTCGCTGAATTCTTATATTAACCTTAATGTAAAATGATCTAATCGGGTCTCTGTTCGCCCTACCCTATAAGTTTAATAGTGCATTTCTCTCGTCATTTCATGCGCTTTGAGATGCCGCTTAGCCCTGTAAGCTATCTGAAATAGGAGCGACGTAAATTGAACAAATGTGATGGAATTTCGCTCAATTCTTTTATTAACCATAATGTAAAATGATCTAATCGGGTCTCTGTTCGTCCTAGCCTAGAAGTTTAATAGTGCATTCTATTCGCCATTTCATGCGCTTTGAGAAGCCGCTTAGCCCAATACGCTATCTGGAATAGGAGCGACATAAATTTATCAAATGTGATAGAATTTCGCTGAATTCTTTTATTAACCATAATGTAATATGATCTAATCGGGTCTCTGTTTGCCTTACCGAGAAGTTTAATAGTGCATTTTACTCGCCATTCCACGCGCTTTAAGTTGCCGCCTAGTTCAGTACGCTATCTCAAGCAGGAGCGGCGTAAGTTGAACAAATGTGATAGAATTACGCTGAATTCTTATATTATCCGTAATATAAAATGATCTAATCGGTTCTCTGTTTGCCTTATCCTAGAAGTTTAATAGTACATCTTACTCGACAGTTCATGCGCTTTGAGATGCCGCCTAGTCCAATACGCTATCTGAAATAGGAGGACGTAAATTGAACAAATGTGATAGAATTTCCCTGAATTCTTATATTAACCTTAATGTAAAATGATCTAATCGGGTCTCTGTTCGCCCTGCCCTAGAAGTTTAATAGTGCATTTCACTCCTCATTTCATGCGCTTTGAGATGCCGCTTAGCCCAATAAGCTATCTGAAATAGGAGCGACGTAAATTGAGCAAATGTGATAGAATTTCGCTGAATCCTTATATTAACCAAAATATAAAATGATCTAAACGGGTCTCTTATTGCCCTATCATAGAAGCTTCATAGTGCATTTTACTCGCCATTCCAAGCGCTTTAAGATGCCGCCTAGCCCAGTACGCTATCTGAAATAGGAACGACGTAAATTGAACAAATGTGATAGAATTTCGCTCAATTCTTATATTAGCCGTAATATAAAATGATCTAATCGGGTCTCTGTTCGCCCTAGCCTAGAAGTTTAATAGTGTATTTTACTCGCCATTTCATACGCTTTGAGATGCCGCTTAGCCCAATACGCTATCTCAAATAGGAGCGACGTAAATTAAAGAAATGTGATAGAATTTCGCTGAATTCTTAAATTAACCATAATATAAAATGTTCTAATCGGGTCTCTGTGTGCCCTACCCTAGAAGTTTATTAGTGCATTTTACTCGCCATTTCTTCCGCTTTGAGATGCCGCTTATCCCAATACGCTATCTCAAATATGAGCGACGTAAATTGAACAAATGTGATAGAATTTCGCTGAATTCTTATATTAATCTTAATGAAAAATGATCTAATCGGGTCTCTGTTCGCCCTACCCTAGAAGTTTAATAGTGCATTTTACTCGCCATTCCACGCGATTTAAAATGCCGCTTAGCCCAATACGCTATCTGAAATAGGAGCGACGTAAATTGAACAAATGTGATAGAATTTCCCTGAATTCTTATATTAACCTTAATGTAAAATGATCTAATCGGGTCTCCGTTCGCCCCACCATAGAAGTCTTATAGTGCATTTCACTCGTCATTTCATGCGCTTTGAGATGCCGCTTTGCCCAATACGCTATCTGAAATAGGAGCGACGGAAATTGAACAAATGTGATAGAATTTCGCTGAATTCTTATATTAACCAAAATATAAAATGATCTAATCGGGTCTCGGATTGCCCTATCATAGAAGTTTAATCGTGCATTTTACTCGCCATTCCAGGCGCATTAAGATGCCGCCTAGCCCAGTACGCTATCTGAAATAGGAGCGACGTAAATTGAACAAATGTGATAGAATTTTGCTGAATTCTTAAATTAACCATAATATAAAATGATATAATCGGGTCTCTGTTTGCCCTACCCTGGAAATTTAATAGTGCATTTTACTCGCCATTTCATGCGCTTTGAGATGCCGCTTTGCCCAATACGCTATCTGAAATAGGAGCGACGTAAGTTGAACAAATGTGATAGAATTTCGCTGAAATCTTACATTAAACAAAATATAAAATGATCTAATCGGGTCTCTGATCGCCCTATCATAGAAGTTTAGTAGTGCATTCTACTCGCCATTCCACGCGCTTTAACATGCCGCCTAGCCCAATACGCTATCTGAAATAGGAGCGACGTAAATTGAACAACTGTGATAGAATTTCGCTGAATTCTTAAATTAACCATAATATAAAATGATCTAATCGGGTCTCTGTTCGCCCTACCCTATAAGTTTAATAGTGCATTTCACTCGTCATTTCATGCGCTTTGAGATGCCGCTTAGCCCAATACGCTATCTGAAATAGGAGCGACGTAAATTGAACAAATGTGATAGAATTTCGCTGAATTCTTATAATAACCAAAATATAAAATGATCTAGTCGGGTCTCTGATTGCACTATCATAGAAGTTTAGTGGAGCATTTTACTCGCCCTTCTACGCGCTTTAAGATGCCGCCTAGCACAGTACGCTATCTGAAATAGGAGCGACGTAAATTGAACAAATGTGATAGAATTACGCTGAATTCTTATATTAACCGTAATACAAAATGATCTAATCTTGTCTGTGTTTGCCTTACCCTAAAAGTATAATAGTGCATTTTACTCGCCATTTCATGCACTTTGAGATGCCGCTTAGCCCAATACGCTATCTGAAATAGGAGCGACGTAAATTGAACAAATGTGATAGAATTTCCCTGAATTCTTATATTAACCTTAATGTAACATGATCTAATCGGGTCTCTGTTTGCCCTATCATAGAAGTTTAATAGTGCATTTCACTCGTCATTTCATGCGCTTTGAGATGCCGCTTAGCCCAATACGCTATCTGGAATAGGAGCGACGTAAATTGAACAAATGTGATAGAATTTCGCTGAATTCTTATTATAACCAAAATATAAAATGATCTAGTCGGGTCTCTGATTGCCCTATCATAGAAGTTTAGTGGAGCATTTTACTCGCCCTTCCACGCGCTTTAAGATGCCGCCTAGCACAGTACGCTATCTGAAATAGGAGCGACGTAAGTTGAACGAATGTGATAGAATTACGCTGAATTCTTATATTAACCGTAATATAAAATGATCTAATCGGGTCTCTGTTTGCCTTACCCTAAAAGTTTAATCGTGCATTTCACTCGCCATTTCATGCGCTTTGAGATACCGCTTAGCCCAATACGCTATCTGAAATAGGAGCGACGTAAATTGAACAAATGTGATAGAATTTCGGTGAATTCTTAAATTAACCATAATATAAAATGATCTAATCGGGTCTCAGTTTGCCCTACCCTAGAAGTGTAATAGTGCATTTTACTCGCCATTTCATGCGCTTTGAGATGCCGCTTAGCCCAATACGCTATGTGAAATAGGAACGACGTAAGTTGAACAAATGTGATAGAATTTCGCTGAATTCTTTTATTAACCAAAATATAAAATGACCTAATCGGGGCTCTGTTTGCCCTATCATAGAAGTTTAATAGTGCATTTCACTCGTCATTTCATGCGCTTTGAGATGCCGCTTAGCCTAATAAGCTATCTGAAATAGGAGCGACGTAAATTGAACAAATGTGATAGAATGTCCCTGAATTCTTATATTAACCTTAATGTAAATTGATCTAATCGGGTCTCTGTTCGCCCTGCCCTAGAAGTTTAATAGTGCAATTTATTCGACATTTCATGCGCTTTGAGATGCCGCTTAGCCCAATACGCTATCTGAAATAGGAGCGACCTAAATTGACCAATGAGATAGAATTTCGCTGAATTCTTTTATTAACCAAAATGTAAAATGATCTAATCGGGTCTCTGTTCGCATTAGCCTAGAAGTTTAATAGTGCAATTTATTCGACATTTCATGCGCTTTGAGATGCCGCTTAGCCCAATACGCTATCTGAAATAGGAGCGACGTAAATTGACCAATGTGATAGAATTTCGCTGAATTCTTGTATTAACCAAAATATAAAATGACCTAATCGGGGCTCTGTTTGCCCTATCATAGAAGTTTAATAGTGCATTTCACTCGTCATTTCATGCGCATTAAGATGCCGCCTAGCCCAGTACGCTATCTGAAATAGGAGCGACGTAAATTGAACAAATGTGATAGAATTACGCTACATTCTTATATTAACCGTAATATAGAATGATCTAATCGGGTCTCTGTTTGCCCTACCCTAGAAGTGTAATAGTGCATTTTACTCGCCATTTCATGCGCTTTGAGATGCCGCTTAGCCCAATACGCTATCTGAAATGGGAGCGACGTAAAATGAACAAATGTGATAGAATTTCCCTAAATTCTTATATTAACCTTAATGAAAAATGATCTAATCGGGTGTCTGTTCGCCCTACCCTAGAAGTTTAATAGTGCATTTCACTCGTCATTTCATGCGCTTTGAGATGCCGCTTAGCCCAATAAGCTATCTGAAATAGGAACGACGTAAATGGAACAAATGTGATAGAATTTCGCTGAATTCTTATTTTAACCAAAATGTAAAATGATCTAGTCGGGTCTCTGATTGCCCTATCATAGAAGCTTCATAGTGCATTTTACTCGCCATTCCAAGCGCTTTAAGATGCCGCCTAGCCCAGTACGCTATCTGAAATAGGAAGGACGTAAATTGAACAAATGTGATAGAATTTCGCTCAATTCTTATATTAGCCGTAATATAAAATGATCTAATCGGGTCTCTGTTCGCCCTAGCCTAGAAGTTTAATAGTGTATTTTACTCGCCATTCCACGCGCTTTAAGATGCCGCCTAGCCCAGTACGCTATCTGAAATAGGAGCGACCTAAATTGAACAAATGTGATAGAATTTCGCTGAATTCTTATATTAACCAAAATATAAAAGGATCTAATCGGGTCTCTGTTCGCCCTAGCCTAGAACTTTAATAGTGCATTTTATTCGCCATTTCATACGCTTTGAGATGCCGCTTAGCCCAATACGCTATCTGAAATAGGAGCGACGTAAATTGAACAAATGTGATAGAATTTCGCTGAATCCTTATATTAACCAAAATATAAAATGATCTAATCGGGTCTCTTATTGCCCTATCATAGAAGTTTCATAGTGCATTTTACTCGCCATTCCGCGTGCTTTAAGATGCCGCCTAGCCCAGTACGCTATCTGAAATAGGAGCAACGTAAGTTGAACAAATGTGGTAGAATTACGCTGCATTCTTATATTAACCGTAATATAATATGATCTAATCGGGTCTCTGTTTGCTTTACCCTAGAAGTTTAATAGTGCATTTTACTCGCCATTCCACGCGATTTAAGATGCCGCTTAGCCCAATACGCTATCTGAAATAGGAGCGACGTAAATTGAACAAATGTGATAGAATTTCCCTGAATTCTTATATTAACCTTAATGTAAAATGATCTAATCGGGTCTCTATTTGCCCTACCCTAGAAGTTTAACAGTGCATTTTACGCGCCATTTCATGCGCTTTGAGATGCCGCTTAGCCCAATACGGTATCTGAAATGGGAGCGACGTAAATTGAACAAATGTGATAGAATTTCCCTAAATTCTTATATTAACCTTAATGTAAAACGATCTAATCGGGTCTCTGTTCGCCCTACCATAGAAGTCTAATAGTGCATTTCACTCGTCATTTCATGCGCTTTGAGATGCCGCTTAGCCCATTAGACTATCTGCAATAAGAGCGACGTAAATTGAACAAATGTGATAGAATTTCGCTGAATTCTTATTTTAACCAAAATATAAAATGTTCTAATCGGGTCTCTGATTGCCCTATCATAGAAATTTAATAGTGCATTTTACTCGCCATTCCACGCGCTTTAAGATGCCGCCTAGCCCAGTACACTATCTGATATAGGAGCGACGTAAATTGAACAAATGTGATAGAATTTCGCTGAATTCTTAAATTAATCATAATATAAAATGATCTAATCGGGTCTCTGTTCGCCCTACCCTAGAAGTTTAGTAGTGCATTTCACTCGTAATTACATGCGCTTTGAGATGCCGCTTAGCCCAGTACGCTATCTGAAATAGGAACGACGTAAATTGAACAAATGTGATAGAATTTCCCTGAATTCTTATATTAACCTTAATGTAAAATGATCTAATCGGGTCTCTGTTCGCCCTACCCTAGAAGTTTAATAGTGCACTTCACTCGTCATTTCATGCGCTTTGAGATGCCGCTTAGTCCAATAAGATATCTGAAATAGGAGCGACGTAAATGGAACAAATGTGATAGAATTTCGCTGAATTCTTATATTAACCAAAATATAAAATGATCTAATCGTGTCTCGGATTGCCCTATCATAGAAGTTAAATAGTGCATTTTACTCGCCATTCCACGCGCTTTAAGATGCCGCCTAGCAGAGTACGCTATCTGAAATAGGAGCGACGTAAGTTGAACAAATGTGATAGAATTTCGCTGAATTCTTATATTAACCATAATATAAAATGATCTAATCGGGTCTCTGATTGCCCTACCCTAGAAGATTAATGGTGCATTGTACTCGTCATTTCATACGATTAGAGATGCCGGTTAGCCCAATACGCGCTCTGAAATAGGAGCGACGTAAGTTGAACGAATGTGATAGAATTTTGCTGAATTCTTAAATTAACCATAATATAAAATGATCTAATCGAGTCTCTGTTTGCCCTACCCTAGAAGTTTAACAGTGCATTTTACTCGCCATTTCATGTGCTTTGAGATGCCGCTTAGCCCAATACGCTATCTGAAATAGGAGCGACGTAAATTGAACAAATGTGATAGAATTTCCCTGAAATCTTATATTAAACAAAACATAAAATGATCTAAACGGGACTCTGATTGCCCTACCATAGAAGTTTAGTAGTGCATTTTACTCGCCCTTCCACGCGCTTGAAGATGCCGCCTAGCCCAGTACACTATCTGATATAGGAGCGACGTAAATTGAACAAATGTGATAGAATTTCGCTGAATTCTTAAATTAATCATAATATAAAATGATCTAATCGGGTCTCTGTTCGCCCTACCCTAGAAGTTTAATAGTGCATTTTATTCGTCATTTCTTGCGCTTTGAGATGCCGCTTAGCCCAATACGCTATCTGAAATAGGAGCGACGTAAATAGAGCAATTGTGATAGAATTTCGCTGAAATCTTATATTAACCAAAATATAAAATGATCTAATCGGGTCTCTGATTGCCCTATCATAGCAGTTTAATAGTGCATTTTACTCGCCAATCCACGCGCATTAAGATTCCGCCTAGCCCAGTACGCTATCTGAAATAGGAGCGACGTAAGTTGAACGAATGTGATAGAATTTCGTTGAATTCTTAAATTAACCATAATATAAAATGATCTAATCGGGTCTCTGTTTGCCCCACCCTAGAAGTTTAATAGTGCATTTTACTCGCCATTACATGCGCTTTGAGATGGCGCTTAGCCCAATACGCTATCTGAAATAGGAGCGACGTAGGTTGAAAAAATGTGATAGAATTACGCTGAATTCTTATACTAACCGTAATATAAAATGATCTAATCGGTTCTCTGTTTGCCTTGTCCTAGAAGTTTAATAGTGCATTTTACTCGTCATTTCATGCGCATTGAGATGCCGCTTAGCCCAATACGCTATCTGAAATAGGAGCGACGTAAATTGAACAAATGTGATAGAGTTTCGCTGAATTCTTAAATTAACCATAACATAAAATGATCTTATCGGGTCTCTGTTTGCCCTACTCTAGAAGTTTAATAGTGCATTTTACTCGCCATTTCTTGCGCTTTGAGATTCCGCCTAGCCCAATACGCTATCTGAAATAGGAGCGACGTAAGTGGAAAAAATGTGATAGAATTACGCTGAATTCTTATACTAACCGTAATATAAAATGATCTAATCGGGTCTCTGTTTGCCTTACCCTAGAAGTTTAATAGTGCATTTCACTCGTCATTTCATGCGCTTTGAGATGCCGCTTAGCCCAATAAGCTATCTGGAATAGGAGCGACGTAAATTGAACAAATGTGATAGAATTTCGCTGAATTCTTATACTAACTATAATATAAAATGATCTAATCGGGTCTCTGATTGCCCTATCCTAGAAGATTAATGGTGCATTGTACTCGTCATTTCATACGCTTTGAGATGCCGCTTAGCCCAATACGCTATCTGAAATAGGAGCGATGTAAATTGAACAAATGTGACAGAATTTCGCTGAATTCTTTTATTAACCATAATGTTAAATGATCTAATCGGGTCTCTGTTCGCCCTAGCGTGGAAACTTAATAGTGCATTTTATTCGTCATTTCATGCGCTTTGAGATGCCGCTTAGCCCAATACGCTATCTGAAATAGGAGCGACGTAAATTGAACAAATGTGAAAGAATTTCGCTGAATTCTTATTTTAACCTTAATGTAAAATGATCTAATCGGGTCTTTGTTCGCCCTACCCTAGAAGTTTAATAGTGCATTTCACTCGCCATTTCATGTGCTTTGAGATGCCGCTTAGCCCAATACGCTATCTGAAATAGGAGCGACGTAAATTGAACAAATGTGATAGAATTTCGCTGAATTCTTATATTAACCATAATATAAAATGATCTAATCGGGTCTCTGATTGCCCTACCCTAGAAGATTAATGGTGCATTGTACTCGTCATTTCATACGATTAGAGATGCCGGTTAGCCCAATACGCGCTCTGAAATAGGAGCGACGTAAATTGAACAAATGTGAAAGAATTTTGCTGAATTCTTAAATTAACCATAATATAAAATGATCTAATCGAGTCTCTGTTTGCCCTACCCTAGAAGTTTAACAGTGCATTTTACTCGCCATTTCATGTGCTTTGAGGTGCCGCTTAGCCCAATACGCTATCTGATATAGGAGCAACGTAAATTGAACAAATGTGATAGAATTTCGCTGAATTCTTATATTAACCATAATATAAAATGATCTAATCGGGTCTCTGATTGCCCTATCCAAGAAGATTAATGGTGCATTGTACTCGTCATTTCATACGCTTTGAGATGCCGCTTAGCCCAATACGCTATCTGAAATAGGAGCGACGTAAATTGAACAAATGTGATAGAATTTCGCTGCATTCTTATATTAACCGTAATATAAAATGATCTAATCGGGTCTCTGATTGCCCTATCATAGACGTTTAATAGTGCATTCTACTCGCCATTCCACGCGCTTTAAGATGCCGCCTAGCCCAGTATGCTATCTGAAATAGGAACGACGTAAATTGAACAAATGTGATAGAATTTTGCTGAATTCTTAAATTAACCATAATATGAAATGATCTAATCGGGTCTCTGTTTGCCCTACCCTAGAAGTTTAATAGTGCATTTTACTCGCCATTCCACGCGCTTTAAGTTGCCGCCTAGCCCAGTACGCTATCTGAAATAGGAGCTAGGTAAGTTGAACAAATGTGACAGAATTACGCTGAATTCTTATATTAACCGTAATATAAAATGATCTAATCGGGTCTCTGATTGCCCTATCATAGACGTTTAATAGTGCATTTTACTCGCCATTCCACGCGCATTAAGATGACGCCTAGCCCAGTATGCTATCTGAAATAGGAACGACGAAAATTGAACAAATGTGATAGAATTTCGCTGAATTCTTAAATTAACCTTAATATAAAATGATCTAATCGGGTCTCTGTTTGCCTTACCCGAGAAGTTTAATAGTGCATTTTACTCGCCATTTCTTGCGCTTTGAGATGCCGCTTTGCCCAATACGCTATCTGAAATAGGAGCGACCTAAATTGAACAAATGTGATCGAATTTCGCTGAATTCTTATATTAACCAAAATATAAAATGGTCTAATCGGGTCTCTGATTGACCTACCATAGAAGTTTAGTAGGGCATTTTACTCGCCCTTCCACGCGCTTTAAGATGCCGCCTTGCCCAGTACGCTAGCTGAAATAGGAACGATGTAAATTGAAAAAATGTGATAGAATCTTGCTGAATTCTTAAACTAACCATAATATAAAATGATCCATTCGGGTCTCTGTTTGCCCTACCCTAGAAGTTTTACAGTGCATTTTACTCGCCATTTCATGCGCTTTGAGATGCCGCTTAGCCCAATACGCTATCTGAAATAGGTGCGACGTAAATTGAACAAATGTGATTGAATTTCGCTGAATTCTTATATTAACCAAAATATAAAATGATCTAATCGGGTCTCTGATTGCCCTATCATAGAAGATTAACAGTGCATTTTACTCGCCATTCCTCGCGTTTTAAGATGCCGCCTAGCCCAGTACGCTACCTGAAATAGGAGCGACGTAAATTGAACAAATGTGATAGTATTTCGCTGAATTCTTTGAATAACCATAATGTAAAATGATCTAATCGGGTCTCTGTTTGCCTTATCCTAGAAGTTTAATAGTGCATTATACTCGCCATTTCATGCGCTTTTAGATGCCGCTTAGCCCAATACGCTATCTGAAATAGGAGCGACCTAAATTGAACAAATGTGATAGAATTTCGCTGAATTCTTATATTAACCAAAATATAAAATGGTCTAATCGGGTCTCTGATTGCCCTACCATAGAAGTTTAGTAGGGCATTTTACTCGCCCTTCCACGCGCTTTAAGATGCCGCATTGCCCAGTACGCTATCTGAAATAGGAGCGACGTAAGTTGAACAAATGTGATAGAATTACGCTGAATGCTTATATTAACCATAATATAAAATGATCTAATCGGGTCTCTGTTTGCCTTACCCTAGAACTTTAATAGTGCATTTTACTCGCCATTTCATGCGCTTTGAGATGCCGCTTATCCCAATACGCTATCTGAAATAGGAGCGACGTAAATTGAACAAATGTGATAAAATTTCGCTGAATTCTTAAATTAACCACAATATAAAATGATCTAATCGGGTCGCTGTTTGCCCTACCCTAGAAGCTTAATAGTGTATTTCACTCGTCATTTCATGCGCCTTGCGATGCCGCTTAGCCTAATAAGCTATCTGAAATAGGAGCCACGTAAATTGAACAAATGTGATAGAATTTCCCTGAAATCTTATATTAAACAAAATATAAAATGATCTAATCGGGTCTCTGATTGCCCTAATAGAAGTTTAGTAGTGCATTTTTCTCGCCATTCCACGCGCTTTAAGATGCCGCCTAGCCCAGTACGCTATCTGAAATAGGAGCGACGTAAATTGAACAAATGTGATAGAATTTCGCTGCATTCTTATATTAACCAAAATATAAAATGATCTAATCGGGTCTCTGATTGCCCTATCATACAAGTTTAATAGTGCATTTTACTCGCCATTCCACGCGATTTAAGTTGCCGCCTAGCCCAGTATGCTATCTGAAATAGGAACGACGTAAATTGAACAAATGTGATAGAATTTTGCTGAATTCTTAAATTAACCATAATATGAAATGATCTAATCGTGTCTATGTTTGCCGTACCCTAGAAGTTTAATAGTGCATTTTACTTGTCATTTCAGGCGCTTTGAGGTGCCGCTTAGCCCAATACGCTATCTGAAATGGGAGCGATGTAAATTGAACAAATGTGATAGAATTTCGCTGAATTCTTTTATTAACAATAATGTTAAATGATCTAATCGGGTCTCTGTTCGCCCTAGCGTACAAACTTAATTGTGCATTTTATTCGTAATTTCATGCGCTTTGAGATGCCGCTTAGCCCAATACGCTATCTGAAATAGGAGCGACGTAAATAGAGCAATTGTGATAGAATTTCGCTGAAATCTTATATTAACCAAAATATAAAATGATCTAATCGGGTCTCTGATTGCCCTGTCATAGCAGTTTAATAGTGCATTTTACTCGCCAATCCACGCGCTTTAAGATTCCGCCTAGCCCAGTACGCTATCTGAAATAGGAGCGACGTATGTTGAACGAATGTGATAGAATTTCGTTGAATTCTTAAATTAACCATAATATAAAATGATCTAATCGGGTCTCTGTTTGCCCCACCCTAGAAGTTTAATAGTGCATTTTACTCGCCATTACATGCGCTTTGAGATGGCGCTTAGCCCAATACGCTATCTGAAATAGGAGCGACGTAGGTTCAAAAAATGTGACAGAATTACGCTGAATTCTTATACTAACCGTAATATAAAATGATCTAATCGGTTCTCTGTTTGCCTTGTCCTAGAAGTTTAATAGTGCATTTTACTCGCCATTTCATGCGCATTGAGATGCCGCTTAGCCCAATACGCTATCTGAAATAGGAGCGACGTAAATTGAACAAATGTGATAGAGTTTCGCTGAATTCTTAAATTAACCATAACATAAAATGATCTTATCGGGTCTCTGTTTGCCCTACTCTAGAAGTTTAATAGTGCATTTTACTCGCCATTTCTTGCGCTTTGAGATTCCGCCTAGCCCAATACGCTATCTGAAATAGGAGCGACGTAAATTGAACAAGTGTGATAGAGTTTCGCTGAATTCTTAAATTAACCGTAATATAAAATGATCTTATCGGGTCTCTGTTTGCCCTACCCTAGAAGTTTAATAGTGCATTTTACTCGCCATTTCTTGCGCTTTGAGATGCCGCTTAGCCCAATACGCTATCTGAAATAGGAGCGACGTAAATTGAACAAATGTGAAAGAATTTCGCTGAATTCTTATTTTAACCTTAATGTAAAATGATCTAATCGGGTCTTTGTTCGCCCTACCCTAGAAGTTTAATAGTGCATTTCACTCGTCATTTCATGCGCTTTGAGATGCCGCTTAGCCCAATAAGCTATCTGAAATAGGAGCGACGTAAATTGAACAAATGTGATAGAATTTCGCTGAATTCTTATATTAACCATAATATAAAATGATCTAATCGGGTCTCTGTTTGCCCTACCCTAGAAGTTTAATAGTGCATTTTACTC